>JBBPDB010000007.1:13479770-13502047 GCA_037974465.1 Brachypetersius altus | reverse complement strand
TACCAGCTCGGTTCGGTGCAACTCTACTTGCTTTATTACTTTTCTGTATCTAAAGTCTGAATGTTAGCTTTTGCGCTAGCCTTAGCATTAGCGCTAGCGTTAGCATTCTCTAACGTTACTTCTTTAAGCCTTGTCTGGTAAGCCAATTGTCTCCGTTTTGTGGCAAACAGTCACAAACCAAAAAATAAAACCCCTTTGATTTCATCCATGCTGATGATTGTAATGATGTCGGGTTGTTTACCTCAGCTTAGGTCTGTTTCTCAGAATGTTTGGTTGCTATAGCAACCAGTTGTAGTGGAAAACTGAATGTCCGAATCCAAACTGAAGAGAGTAAAACTGAACTGGACCGAACCGAGCTGGTACCAGTCAGTGGAGAACCCCCTTTAGATGTATGGAAATTCGCCCACACTGCAGACATGTGTTGATTGCGTCATCACAGTCTGCAGTTGTGTTGATTGTGTCATCACTGTTTCGGTCACGTGAAAAAAAAAAAATATATATATATATGTGTGTGTGTGTGTGTGTGTGTGTGTGTGTTATATTATATATTTCATAATTTCCTTAGATTCAAGATTTAAAGCATCATCTTTTAATGAAAAGGTGAAGTCACAAGGGGAAGAAATACATCCATTTCATAAATAGAGTTCAATTTACTCCTATTCAGTGATCAATTTGTAGAAGTGATTGTGATATGGTCCACCTGGCAGGCCTTTGAACATTTAAACATTTGCCATGGTAACGGAGTGCCATAAAGCAGCACCTAATTTCCCCTGTTTTCCACCCCTCTCCCCCTGTGTTTCAAAGTTGTGATAAGATGTGACAGTCTATCCAACTTCTCTGAGGCTTTTGTGCCATGCACACAGCAGCTTGGTTATCTCAACGGCATTTCAGTAGCGATATAACAGAGAATCAATTACGAATACACAGATATGGGGAAGGTTTAGTCTACAAAAGATGCTTCTTGACAGCTATGATGATTTGATGGCAATAAATAAGCCGTGTACATTTCTAGGCCTATAAATACCAAGCCCTTGAGCAAATGGGTGCATGTTAAGATAAACAGAGGAGAGCAGCTTGTACAAAGCCTCTGAAATTCAAATCAGACTTAGGGAAAGAAGAACTGTATTGATAACGAGTATGCAAATAAAACAAGAATTAAAGCATTGATTAAAGCATTGACGAGGTTATTATTTTATACTGCTTATATGTGTATGAGCTGCTCCTACAGGCCAAATCTGTGCATGCACATTATACTAAATACACAATATTCTGTTTGGTAAGGGAAATATTTTATTGTAAAGATCACAAACAAGTACATCCACAGAAAATATGCCAAAGCTATTCTGGTAAGAGTTATCATAAAGTCATGCAACTGTTCACTTGCAGGAACTGGTGAAAGAAAATATTTTTAGTTTTTTGTATTTTAATAAGTTAGGTTTAATCTATAGTATTGAAATAAGAGAGATGTTTTGTTATATACAAGTTTTATTCTGTTTCTCTCTCACACACACACACACACACACACACACACACACACACACACACACACATATATAGTATATAATAAAGTGGCCCCTTATAGGCATACCGTGAACATACCACATTATACGGTGTGAAATTATTTTTCTGCATTTCACAAAGTATCTTTACTTTGTGGGGCAGGCTGCCACTGATGAGTGGCACCCAAGGAGCAGTATGTGTGGATGGTACCATGCTCAGAGGTACCTCAGTGTTGCCACTAGGAGTGTTGGGATTTGAACCGACAATCTTCTGATTGCAGGGGTAACTCCCTAACCGCTACTAGAATGAATATAGAATGAATAAGCTACAAGTCCATGGTGATGAGAGATGGAGTCAGGGCAGAGCTGGAGACAGGAAAAGAGTTGAGTTGAGTTGGGAGTATTCTGTGCAGCCATACAAAGCAGCCTTGCTGAAACATAGAAGATACTGAGTCTGCACATGTTTTAAGTAGATATAGTGATTCAAACAAGTTCCGTTAGATACTCTTTAGAGTGAAGTATCTGTTTACCCTTTACCCTATAAATCAGCACTGTTTCCCAGTAAATCTGGAATTTAAGAACATGTTAAGGAATTGTCATGTAAATAGTATGGACAAACCATACTAGTTACATCTGTTACATCTGTTAGACTTTTGGTGAAAGAGGTAAGACCTATTTGTATGTAAAGTATATTGTATATATTTCTAATTTAAGAAATATTTAGATAATGGATGGTTGTTATAATAATGATATTTATCAGTGCATCAAAGGACATATTGCAATTGTAATCATTCATTTTGACATAAAACTGTTTGGTCCGTTTTCCTGCTGTTTAGATGTACAAGAGAAAACCCTGTTAATCCTATGTGCTGGTAGGTTAACATATGTTTACTGCAGTTGCACTGGCCAAACAGAATGCATGAAAATGTATGCATGTATGGACTTGGGGAAAAGACACAGCAGCAGGCAGCATAGTGATTTAAGAGCTTTTTTTTAATATAGATTCTTCAACAGATCTCAGGACAGTTCAAACACAAAATCTCACGGAGGCTAAGAACTAGGAAGTCTCGGAGGACCAACACCCCAAGTACATGAAAATGAAACTCAAACACAGAATCCTTGGAGGACCTTCACTCTGAGGAGACCCTTACAGTTATCACAAAATACACAGTTGTGGAGCCTCTCAACTCTGAGCACTTTCCATGTCGCCTGAATGGATGTTCCACTTCTCGTGAGGCTGGAGCTCTTGGAGTCACGCCTGTAATGATCACAGAAAGAGAGGAGAGAGAAGGGGAGAATACGCACAAGCCCAAGTTAGAACCCCACATTCAGCTGACACTTATCCGCACGCCCTTGATCCGCTCCTTGTTTCCTGTCCCTTTGCAAAATGGTGAGATCGTTTCCTCTTCTGCTGCCGAGCTCACAGCACATACCGTTTCTTTTCAGAGTCCACAGCAAACACCAGAGCGATAAAATTTCTTTCTATAACAAAGTATGCCTCTGCACCATATCCGTGAATCTGGGTGACCACACAACGAATCGCTGGCTCCGCAGGGCTTTAAACATACACCCACTCTCTTCACCAATCACACGACGAGGACAATCATTGATTACTAAGACATTTACTCACCACAAATTACCTTTTTGGGTCTGCAATCGCTTTTTGGGTCCCGTGCCAAAATGTCTTCAACTGGTTCGGCTGCTTATGACTCCCACGTGCTCCTCCCCCATCCAAGGGCGACTGCTGTTCAAAGTTCCGGCACAGACTGTTGTTCCTGTTTCTGTTGTTGTGGACTAGAGACTCTCACCTCCTCTTCCAACAAAATCTACCTCTGTTGACTCTTAAATGTACCAACTTTGTTAGCTGTAGATGACCAGCCTGTCAATAAGTTTGTATATGAAGGCCTTTTTTTTGTTAATTATCTCCATCGAGACTCTCTTTCTCTCGGGTCGGCCAGAGGAGGATGGGTTTCTCTTTTATGTCTTGGTTCCTTCTGAGGTTTTTCCTCCAGTTCAGGAAGTTTTTCTTTGTCTCTGTTGCTTTTGGCTAACTCACTAGGGGCTTGGGTCTGGGCTTTTTGACAAGTTTGGTCATAAAAAGCGCTGTATGAATAAAATCGAATTGAATTGATTTTAATACTTGCTACTGTCACCGAACTTAATTTTGTCAAACATTAGACTGCAGGAAGTTGCTACACAGTGCATGAAAATGAGTCAGAGAAGCGTAAGAGTAGGGAGAAAAAGCAACAGAGAGTCTAGCAGGGTCAAGACCAGGGCAGCTTCAATCCCTTTTCAGCACATCAAACACGTAGGCATGCAAGACATCCTATATCCTCCCCTGGTTAAAATACACTGTATTGTGGAGGGTAAAAGAAACCCAAAAACGTTTTGTATGGCAACATGACAAATGTAATGTAAATATAATTCCATAAAAAATATTTCTGCAAAATACAAGCAGGAACAATGCTTTACACTCGACATACTTCATTTTAAATGACATGTTCTGCAAGGCTCTACATATAGTTCTGAAAACACTATACACACAATTGAAAAATATGTTGATTTGGGAAGCACTGTTCAGGACGCAGGCCGTCTAGGATCGAAGACGGACACCCTTGGTTAATAAAATTACTGTACATCCCTGGAAGTCAACACATCACTCTCATTCCTGCTGAGGAATGGCCCAGAACAGTCCAGCCCTATTATCATTTCAAACAACATGTGCTCCCATGGGCCTGCTCTGGTCCACAAGTTGTACACTGAGCACTTAAAAATATATATTTTTAAATCTCCCACTATCGCATGTTTCTCAGTCTGACCCAAAACACAAACACATGCTGCAAAGAATCACAAAAACCAAATATATTTTCAGGATTAACACATGGACACACACACACACACACACACACACACACACACTCACACACTCAATTTGAGATAATCATACACTGAATTTGTGTGTTTGCTGAATGAACCCAGTGTTTCATGCAAAAACAGCTTTATGAAAAAAAATTGAGGGAAAGGTTTTTCACAGAAGACAGAACATATATGTGTATATTTGAAATTGTTTTTTTTTTTTTTTTTTTTATGAACAGAGGAAGAGATAAACAAGATGTATGATGGTCGCAAAATATGACATGATGCCTCTGTAACATTCTCACAATGAGCCTGAAATAAGCATTTAATTTACTCCAAACTGTACACAGGACTGCCTACTAACTGAGCAGGCTCACAAGGAGCAGGGCTTCACAGGCACAGTGAAATGATGGAGCCAAGTCAACAAGTTCAAGACAAAAGGAAAATGAAAGTTCAGTGACAAGTAGAGCAGCCTTAAAAATCTCCCTTTCCCACCAAAACATTCTACAGAGGTGTTATTCTACTCCACCTAAAGAAAATAACAAGGACTGCACATCCAGGCCACATCACAGTTTACTTTGAGCTGCATTTGTTACACACATTCATCTGATCCTGAGAGCTAGTAAATATTCTGTCAGTGCATGTTCAAAGCTTGTGTTTCCATTCAGCTACAATTTATGCTGGCATTCTTAAAGGAAGTCTCTCAACAATCTGCATTTGAGACATTACCACAAATATCTGCCTTGTGGAGGATTAGACACAGAATCTTCCACCGCTAGTTGCTCAAACCTTCATGAAAATAAAGTGGAATATATAAGCTGCATTTTCAATGTATCCATGATCTTCAAGAGCTTTGCTTAGTCCTCTCTCAAATTCACATTCAAGAGCGAGAAGCATACAATGCATGTTGCCCATAAACTGTACTTTATGTTTGTGTGCCAGTTTCATAAATTAAGTGGTACAAAAGCATTCGATTTGCACTTGAAACTGTTGCTGAAAAAAAAAAGTACATTGACCCCAGACTCACTTTCACTTTGTAGGTGATGCAGTGATTTGTTATGCTTTTCTCATTACAGCACTTTTAGTACATAGGAGATGAGGAAAATATGCTAAAAATTATAAATAAATCTGATTAAAGGGGGCCACACTGTTTCATATAAATACAGTATGAATTTGTAGTTTTGGATTTCCTGTCATATTCTCTAATATGCTGTTGGGATTATTTTGTTTGTTCATTTGTTTTATACATTGAGGTTTCTATGCAAAGTGTACTTGTTGCAACATGAGTGCTGATGGTTGATGTCCCGAAGTCACTTTGAAACAAAAAGTGTTTACCAAGTGTTTACCATTGCCATGTTTACCAAGCAAGTCCATCAATTCAGTGAAAGTTCAAAAGGCCAGAAACAGAACTTTTTTTGATACAAGATGGCTATGCATGAAGATATATTTGGTGTAATGTTGGATATAATCTGTACAAATAAATAAATGCCATGTTTCACGTGTTTCTGTTAAGGGCTAGAACATGACTAAGTGAGCAGAGTTGAACACAAGAAGCAAATGCAAATTGCAGTACTGTAATAGCTTGTGCATTATTTCAGGGAATTAGTTTGTTGCTATTCAGTGTTTTGTGTTTGAGCTGAGGTTAAGGTATTTAAGTTTTTCCTTCTTTCACACCTCACAGCATTATACATTTAAACAATATACTGTTAAAGTTCATTTGAAGAGGCCATTTTGTATACAGGAGGATGTCTCAGAGGGCGACTTTTGCCCTCTGGGTTGCATATGAGATTAATAACTATTCCCCTTTGTCCCCACCTTGGGGGCTCTGTGAGGGAGCATGTCTGAAACCCCCATCCCTTTCTGCCAGGTGGCTAATGCAAGCAATGACAAATGGAAAAGGACACACATTAGCTTACTCCATATCCCATGTGTCTCCCTCTCAGTAATGACTTCACCTCCTGTGATCATAGCCCTTTATTAGGCCAGGGACAGAATCAATAGTTTTTCGAATGCAGTAATATTGTTCCACATAATAGGCCCCATGCTTTCCTGTGTTCCCCTCTCTACAGTCTGCACCTTCAGGAGCACAGGACATTTGCAATGATTGAGGTTCCATTTGTGAAACCAGGGCAGGGTTGATAGAAGTAAAAGCTACAGATGCCGAGTCAGTGTTGAATTATGTATGTATTTATTAATACATGTATTCCTGACTTCCTGGGAGAGGTGATAACTATGCTACCCTTTTGTTGATCCCAAAGAATCCAACAGATGCCTGACGGGTTCCTAATCTTAACTGACATGCGTGAATCTCCTCATAGGCAAATTAAGCACTGTAAACATCTTAAAACACAAAATCCTGAATTCAAGCAGTGACATCCCTTAAGGAAATGTGTAAAGCAGAGATAAGTTTTTGAGTTTTAGCAGCAGAGGCAAAACATTAAAAGATAAAAAAACACTCTGAACACGGCTTTGCTAACAGCTAACAACACAACAATAATAATGAATGTATTGAATATCTCTGAACATGTTCTCTGAACATGTTGTTTCTACTGGACATAACAGTAAGGAAGAATACATGCGACAAAAACTGGATTCATGAGAGGCCACATTGTCTTGCATGTTGTTCACAAAGCCATGTTTAATATTAGAATGAGTTATGTTTCTTGAGTGATGATAAAATTAAAGAAACTAATTCCCCACTAACAATACTCCCAGTTTCCCACTTAGGGCTACAATTTACTTTGCTGTTAACTATGTGCATGGCATTATTCGCATTCTCCCCTGTGTGCTTTTTGTCTGCTTGGCGGATAAGAAGCCCTTGGAGACAGGTCAAAGTGAAAACATCCACTGCTGGCACGAGAATATCTTTCTACAACTTCTGACGTAGCACAAGACCAATAATGAGCCAAATGACACATGAGAACATATAATGTTTTTTCATGAGAACACAGCAGAAACAGGCGGCAAAAGTGGTCAGTATTATGGCTTGTTCAGCAAACCATGGAATACCGCCCCCTCAGAAGTTGGTTTTGCACCTCACAATCAGGTTCACAGTACACGCACCAGTGCTTTAAACAAATCCAACATACATTTGATGTTGGCAGGGGATGGTATAATGTTTTTGCTCTAGTACTGTAATGAGTACCTACGTGAATGAATTGGTACGAAATTTTATTTTATATAAATTTACGGCGATTATGTTCAAAGAGCACCGGCAAATTGTGAAAAAAAAGCCTAAAATGCCTATTTTATAGTGTAAACCCCAAACACTTTAATTTAATTTTAAACTCAGCTTAATCCCATAGCCTTGAAGAAAATGTAACTGTAAACCCGTATCCATACTGCACAGTTTACAGTGAACTCCTGCAGTGCTAGAATGGAAAATACTGCTGTTACCCCTGTATATACTGTACTGTAATTCATGCACATGTGTTTTCTTTGGTATGTGCTGTCATTTTCTCAGGTATAAGCTGGTAATTTTTTTTTCTATTTTAAGTTTTCCTTACCTAAGTGGTGATAATTAGAGATTCAGTATGAAGTTACTCAAATTAGGTACAGTTTTGCGTTGAGGAAACTGAAAACTGCAGTGCATTTTACTGTTTATCTCGCACATACGTACTTGCGTACCACTTGTATCAGCCCCTGGATATAGGTATAAACAGTATTGGCACACACCTGTTTTTTAGAATTTGGGCTAGGCCCCTTACTTCCAGTGAAGGGCAATCTTAATGCTTCAGCATAGCAAACATTTTGGAGAACGCTTGTGGACATAGTTTGGGATAGAACCTTTTCTATTCCAGCATGACTGTGGACCCATTCACAAAGCCAGCTTCATAAAGACATGGATGGAAGAGTTCGATATGGGAACACTTGACTGTTCTACACAGAGCCTTGTCCTCAACCCCACCCAACAACTTTGAGACGAACTGAAACAGAGATTGTGAGCCAGGCCCTTCTTCTTGTCCAACATCAGTGTCTGACCACTATGGAAAGACACAAATTCCCTTAGAAACATCTTGTGGAAAGCCTCCAAAAAGAGTGGAAGCTGAGGGGGACCAGCTCCATATTAAAGTCTATGTCTTTAAAGTCCTTGCTGGTGTAATGGTCAGGTTTCCCAATACATATAATGTATGTGGGACCGTCATCTTGCAAGTGTATACATGTAGTAAAAACAAACTTAACACCAGCTTTACACTGCTTATAAACAAGATCAGTCAGAAAACTGTCAATGATTTTAAGGTTGATATTTTTGCTAATAGCTTTAAGCCTACTGACATTAAATACATCCACAAAGATCAGCCCTGTTTTGCATTTAGGGCAAATGTGTGGCCCTGAAGGTTGGGTGAAGAGGGTTGTGGGCTTTCATGCTGGTGCAGCTTTACAAGCCCAGGTCGTTTTTCTCAGGACCATGATTAATTGGAGCAATGAGGCTCATTATGAAGATTAAGGAGTTACGGGAACGTTATTGATTACTGTCCCTTAAATAACCTTAAAGTTGCATGTTTTTGTATGTGTGTGGGTGTGTGTGTAGAATGAGGAATCAGTGCTGAATTTGAGAATAACAAACAGAGTGGGGAATACATATCAGAATACTAATGATCCACATAAATGTTCAACTCTATGTTCATGTTAGATGTTTATGAATTGTGTTTTAATAACCTTTATCATCGTATGTACAATGTTCCTCTTATTTTACAAAAAAATATATATAATGCTGAATATTTAAGCATTTCCTTCTAATTTTCACTGTGCTAAATGGAAAATATCAATTTGTCTGTCCTAGGGCAAGTAAGGGCATCTTTTTATCACATACACCACGATATGAAAAAATCTAACCTTTATTTGAAGACACCTTTGCATTATTTCATTTGTGTAATCTGTAATTTTTAATTACAGTTAAAAGTTAATTAACGTTTAGGGGAATTTAATGTTTGGGTCTCTTTATAGTTTTACCACTCAGACACAGGAAGTTTGGAGATACTGAATACTGAGACTTAAAAAGGCAATGTAAAGTGTAATGTATTATGCTATTTTGTTCATAAAGAGCACCAATAATTACCACATGTAATATTATTCAAAATATCAAAATGTTTGTAGAAATGTATTTTTTAGATATGTCCATGTAACCTAATCTCTAACTGAACTTAGATTATTCAGATTATTCCTTTCGTTTTTAATCAGACTTTAAGGTTTTAATCTAAAGTCATTCTAAAGGTTCTATACTGAGGAGCTAGAAGCATTTGTCCAAGCCAAGAACCATTTAGGCAGATATATTCTTAAGTGTGGAGTTGTTGCAATATATGGGACAAATTAATTATTAAATTTATCAAAAGCAAAGCAAATGAAAATATCAAGAATTCTAATTAAATATCTATTAGACAGTCCAACCCTCTTGAGCTTTGATGAGACTGTAACTTCATTTCCATTTGTGTCAGAAATTCTTATTAAATTGAGCTTTGACAGATTTTTGGATGGGATGTCTGGTGCTTCAGATAGGGAGAACATTTTAACACTGTCTTGAGCTCCAGAGGTCCAGAGTATGGCTGATCGACTGAAGTGAAGATCCATTTCCAAGAGTTTCACATATCTAGGAACATCAGGGGCAATCAGTTCAGCCTGAAACCTCCAATTACCTCAGAGAGATGTCAGACAAACCAGCTGAGTGGATCAGCACCTGCTCATACTGGGGTGAACGGCGCCAACCTGTCAGTCAGGGCTGGATGTTCTAAAAAGACAGGCTAAGCTAATGCTAGTTGAGACCAGAGTGTACTGAACAGAATAAAAACCTTTAAAGTTGGCATCCATTTGCCATGCCCAACTAGTCCTTGAATAAAAGGCATGTTCTTAGCATGCTAATAATGCGGCGCTGAGAGTGTCACGCTCTGAGCTGGCATGGGGGCGTTCTGAGCATGTCAGTGTGATAACAAAATAGCAGGGTGCATGTTCACACAGCTTATCGCGCCTTGCCAGGAGTGTGTTGCTACCGCTTTTAACACCACCACAATGAAAGGAAAAGTCAACTACAATAAATGTTGTCGAGAAGGGGCCTGCAAATAAAATGGAATATTTATTATCCATGTATCCTGATAGATGCTCGCTAAAATGGGAGCAGTAACGTCAGCATTTATAGATGCAATTATTTTTTTCCATTATTATTTTTTTTTTGGTTTTCATTAACTTTTTTCCATTCGCATCAAGGAGTCTGTTGAGGCACGTTCTCAGATTTTGTAAACTATGAACTTGCATGTCCACATATGCCCAGACAAACACATGAGCAACACAGACTGACTCGGTTTATAACGATCTTTGCTCCACTTTCTCAAAAGCCGGCTGCCCTTGTTCTGGTGAGACTATTGAAATCAGTGAATTAGGGGTCTGTGGCTGGACTGCTGGCCCTTTGTCTGGAGCTCAGCAAACAAAACTCCAATATCACTGATCTACAGGTGGGTTTGTGCTGTCTGGCTGGCTGTGCAGCTTGGCGGACACAGATAAGCAGATTCATTGACATCCGTGACCGAACTCTCTCTTCATTCACAGGCCCCATTACGACTTATTGATTAGTAGGCGGCTGAAGGACCCTAGCAGATGTTGCCTTCATTTGAACCCCCAACAAAAACAAATGGACATATAAAACCAAACTTACCATGTTATTATTTGTACAAGTACTATCCTTAATTTGTAACAAACCTTCCCACAGGTGCTGAATCCGCATTTCATCAACGTTAACTGTAATGTTATCCACCAAAGGTATTTTTGTACTCTGAGAAATACCCCCTGTTAGATCAGTGAGTCAAAATATGAATGATCCTTTTTTATCTCTTTTTCTTGTCACATGTATTAATATTGATTATAGGATGAATAAAATGGGCATTATCACACTTGAATTAACACAAAATGTATTTGTTACATTCATGCTTTTTGTATGGTCTTTTCTCTGTAATAATAATGATTATAGAATGCTGTAGAATACAATTAATACAATAGTAGGCAAATGCATGAGGTTAATATGCCCACTAAAGTGATAAATTAGGATCAGCAAGCCAGTGTCTGTGCTTCAAGTCGATATCTGGGGCAGGCCCTGGCATGAACAATTCTGTGTTCAGTTCAGTCAAGCTTTTATCAGTCACCGGTGTGCTGGTGTTTCTGTTTGCAGGGCCACTAAGGTTATTGTCAGCCAGGATCTTCTGTGTCGAACAAGTCATATCAGTGAACGTCACTGTCTAGTCATTACTCCTCCCGCAATGATGGCAAGCTGCCTTATCAGTTCTTGTTATCGGAGCCACTGATGATTAATGGACAGGCAGTGATAGGCGCTCATTGCTGATGTCACAGAGTCGGCTGTTGTGGTTTACCTACTCACAATGGAAAAAGGGGAGGAGGAACAGAAGCTTTTAATAGAGATGAATTAGGATCAGCATATTAATGCACCAGAATGCATTTAGAATGCATACCAAGGCAAAGACCATGTCATTGTCTGCCAGTCTACTTTAAAATTATGTTACCAAATCATTAGTATGTTAGTAAGTTTGTGCTAAATACATTAATATCCAGTTCATTGTACAGTTGACCCCCGAAATTCACAGGGGGTTATGTTCCAAGAGCACCTGCGATTTTTGAAAAACTGTGAATTTGTAAAAACATAATCTAAACCCTAAATATGACTGCAAATATGCTCCCAAAACACATTCATTTCATTTTAATCTCAGCTTAATACATGGCCCTTAAAAAAACATAAAGGTAAACTTAAGATGTTATGTTATGATGTGGGAATGCTGGACTGCATCTTCCAGAGATGCGCCACAGGGCAGCAGCCAATCAGCAGCAAGAAGAAACGAATAACGTTCTCAGATTGGCCACTTAGCCACAGAGGTGTTTCACCATACCAAGACGCATTATTGTATACGGTTGCTTTGTGTTCTCTTGACAGTACTAAACCATTTATATAGTTATATTTTAAATGGAAATTTAGGTGAATTCATTAATATATATGTTACAAAATTAGCAAGTTATATTTTTCGTAATAATTTAGCACTAAAATGCACAAAAAATATATACTGCCACAAAAAAAAAAATTGCCAAAGATATTTGTGGTTTACATACATTTGCAGGAGTTTCCACAAATGATTATTAGTTCGGTTCTACAAAAAATTACACAAACAAGGCTATGAACTTTGAACCGCAACTTTGCGGGGGTCGACTGTGCTAGTTTTTAACCACCTGAGATGGTTTTCAATAAAGCCTTCAGTACAGGTATAACCAATGACATGGCCTATATCTATAAAACCAGTACAATTTAAAAAACATTGTTTAATTTGTAAGCTTCTAGGAACCCCTATATTTTGTACTGAGCACATTTTGTCCTGAAAGAGGAACCATTTTCTCCATTCACCAAATGTGTCTCTCCACCCCTCTCTTTCCAGCCTGCCTTTTTGGAATAAAAAGGGTAAGTTATGTTACTGTAGATTACTTCTGTATGGGAACCTAATTTGTAATTGAAAGCTTTGTCAGAACTGATTGGGTGGTTAGAACATAATAATGAAAACTGGGGTGACTTGTGCTAAAAGCAGGGCCAGAATATAATCAAACATGCCAACTGTAATTACTCTGCCTCAAGATTTTCCATGTCTCAAAAAAAAATTGATGTGATTTCTAATCAGTGTTCTAATTTAGTGCTTCCAGCGATCTGAGCAATAAATATGAGGCCAGAGTATAACATTTTTAGTTCTAAGTTTTAGCCACAACTTCAGTTGAAACTCATTCAATTTCACACACGTGCCAGCTTCAGACATCGATACCTTCTGGCTCCTTGGAAAGAGCAACATGAAAGAGCCACCACCTCAAAGAGGCCTTTTTGGGGCTTTATTTTCTTCATCACAGTTTGCTGAGACTTTATCTGCCTCCTCTTTCCTCAAAACCCAATCCCAGGATGGTATTTCTCTGCTAGGCTATAGGATTAGAGTGAAAGCCAAGCAGCGTGTAGTCTCCATTCTTTCGCATATAAAAGGCATAGGCTTGGCTTTTATAGACCAAATCAGAATCTCATATAATTTGAAAATTGTCATAAATCCATTCTACGCTACACAAAAGCTTGGATCAGTAATTTATGTACTGAATGGCACCGCACCGAATGCCATTATGTTGATTAATGATGTTGTGCACATTTGTCTACACTTGGAAATCAAATAAAAGCTAAATGCAATATCAATATAAAATGATCGGTTACGCCTTTTTTGCATGGTCAAGAAGCTACTGTATGCACATGGAAGTGAACATGATCAGTTCGAGCAGGTCTAAAGGTACTACACCATTTCGTCAGCTGTATTTCTGAATTACCTTTCGGCTTATTTAATAGAGTCCACAGCTCTGCACTCAGGGGCTGAATGTTGTGTCCTTGAAGGACGATCCTTCTCTCCTCTGTGTACCTCTTCCCTGTTTTGTCACCCAATCCCCCCCGATCGCAGTGGGCAGATTTTCTAATATCCATTACTTCCACTGAGGTCAGTGCAATCCCACTGGGTCTGCCAAAGACTTGGCAGGTGCCGATAAGGGCCACGCTCCAGACACAGTAATAAGTTAACAAATCCCTCCATGACCCAGAATCCTCTGCTGTGCTCCTCTCCACCTATTTCCATAAAGCCATTAAAATACACCTGGTGTCCTATTGGGAGAGAGGAGTGAGGGGTTGCAGTGCATGCTAAGCCATATGCGTCTCTGATCACTCACAGTGAAATTTAAACTTAAGACAGGGCAGGCTATGGAAAGAACAGCAGAGAACTGTGTGTAATTTTAACATTCTTTTAGTGCGAGATCTGTCTCCACCTTTGCACTTGGCATCACAGATTTGAGGCAAATAAGTCTCACTGATTTTTGCTTTCAGAGTCACGGTAATCTTCTGTTCTTTTCTGTGACCCCCAAAGAAAAGCATCAGCAGCCCTGATTCAGTGATTCCTGGGGATAATGTCACAGCCTTCCTCTTTCATTCTCTCTCCCTGTTCCCAGGCTTAGTCTGTCAATCACGCTTTAGCAGCATTCAAGTGGCAATAGTGTTAATGATTCATCTCCCTTGTAATCCCTGCTCAGTCTGATAGCATATGATGGCTGGCGTTATTTGTGGATATTTGCCATTGTTTGCAGTGTTAATGTAAGCCCAGGCGTTCTGGCCACTGAGCCTCCTTGTGCATAGCAAAACCTCCTGGCAAAACACACGAGTGGCAGCAGCATAATGCCGGGACATGTGCTCTGATTGCTGCAGGTAAGAAGGCCCATAATTTTCCAGAATTTGCAGGATAGCACACACATGTACCAGTCATTCTAACTTGCATTGTCAATGGTACAGATAAAAGCAGTTATGCTATTACTGGTAATTACTTTAATGCGTCCATTAGCGTCTGTCAATGAATATATTTGAAAACACCAGTTTTAAAATCGTCCACTGAGTATTCCTGAAATTCACATTCACATACTTTCTGATTCTGTTTACCTGTACCTGTACCTAGCATGCTAGCTTAATTTGAGCCTTTTATCACTTAGATGCTACCAGTTTGTTTTTGTTATTTTTGCTGCTGAGAATGTAACATTTTGAAAAAAAATACAGCACAGGAGTCTGTGGTGGAGTGGCACCATTTTTATTTCAATACATTTTGACAGCATGTCCATTTTAACCTTAAACTGATCATGGTTTATTTATGTATTTAAACTGATTACATCCAGTTTCCATGGCATTACTAGTAAAGTATGTACAAACTGGCAAATTGAGCCTTGATGTAATGCATTTTGTGCCTGATTATGGCATTTAAAACTGGGGGATAAGGGTGAGGCAGTATGTTCTGAATGAACAGTCACAGATGGAACTATAATTGAAAGAACATGTGTTGCATCTATTGGAGAGTCAACTAGAATGCACCATGCAAGACATCTCTTCGTTCGTTTAGCATTTCATTAGTGAGATATATACACCAGACATCTTTTGTTCACTTGTACAGAATATTTTTTTGGCAAAGTGTGTAATTAGCTGGATGATAGTGAATAGAATATCAATACTTTCCCAGTTGTCAGTTTTACCCAGCATGGGCCTTTCCATACAGTTCATATTCAGAAATGAACAGGATAAAAATGGGTCTGTTTACAAAAAAAACATTTTTTTAAATTACAAAATTGTGTCTGAACTCATGCATACATTATCTGTTCAAATAACTATTTATCTAACAAGCCAAAACCTCAATTATAGTTCAAATAATTATTAATAATTTGGAATCCAGATGTTAGACTGTAAAGTAGTACATTTACATTTACGGCATTTAGCTGATGCTCTTATCCAGAGCGATGTACATCAGTGCTTAAGAATGCCACAACTATTTCTTACCTGAAAAACAGCTTAAATCCAAGTCAACTATTTAACCAAGATACTGTAGTCAGAGCATCTATATGACATCTGTCAAATAATAATTAGCCAACACCTAACCCAAGAATATATAAGCCATAGAGAAGAACAACGCAGGTCATAGAGAAGAATAACGCAAGTCATGTGGGAAGTGGGATTTTTTTATTATTATTAAAGAAAGAAATAATTGTACTATTTAAAGACAACTCTTAGAAGTTTATCTGTAGTACATCTGTAGCAATAAAATATTTCTACAAACATTTTTCCTCAAAATTGGTGGGCATTAAAGGCTAAGTCTTTGAATGATTTTCATGAAGCACTGCACGTATGTGATACAATACAAGTTGCTGATATTTTCCACCATAGGCAAGGCACTGGTGTTCTCATAAAGACATCAGGCAAAGTGGCACTGGAGGGCGATGAAGGTAATAACTTTCATGATGCTGTAAATCTGTCTAATCTAATGATTTGGTTCACCAGCAGTTGCAGTTTGATATGTCATGGTCCCTGCTCTGTCATTTCAAGGGAATGTAGCTGGAGCTCACCTCTCCTCCAGCGAATAAGCCTGATTTACAGTAGCACTTACTTTCACATAGCCGAGGCTTGAGATTCCATATTAGCATTAGACACTTTAGTTTGGTTTCAAAGCGAGTGTGAAAGGTCCCTAAAGGGGAACTCTTTGTCTGACTTGACTGAATAAGTCAGTCGTAACGTAAGTGTAGTTATACCAATTCTCCGTTGGTCATGAGTCTAATATAGAAAGTTCTTGAAGGAGTTTTTCTCTGCAGCCGGAGTTCGAGGCACTACGGATCCGTATGACATGACAGAAATGCCACCTACTGTGAGAACTGCTTTCACCAGCAGTTCTTAGACTTTAGCAGACAAAGGCTTGCTGAAACCACATCAGAATTAGACTCTGGGACATTACTTCAGTTTGAACAGAGGGCAATAGAACACTTGAAATCTGTAAGGTGCTCCTTTGATTCGCTTAATTTAATAGCATTGCTTCATTAGTCTGAGTGAACAGAAGCACTGATAACTGTTAACAAATGACCACTGTATGCTGTGGACAATAGAGTTATTGATGGAGTGCGACAAACACTTGCTGTCCACCGCTGAAGGACACATCTCTCATAGAACATTCTGCCATAAATGGCTTCTTCATGCCACAGCACTGCACCATCATAAAAGACTGCAATTATGGGTATGTGCCAAATTCCTGAAAGTCACCTCAGCTCCTTGGTGTTTGCAAGGTACAGAGTTATTAATAAACTCCCTCATAACTTTAATATGAGCCTGGGTACAGCCTCCTATACTCCTTGTTTGCTGTCATTGACATCTTCACCTAGCCACATAAACACTCTGACACTCTCTAAACTCTGACTGGACCGATGGGCACACAATGCACTTGTGCTCACAGCATTCAATCTCTTTACGCTGGTCAGGGTATATAACATACTTCTGCCGCAACCCTGATGGATGACACTACACTCTGTCATAAACAAAAAAAAGAAGAAAGCAAGAATTCAAACACCAAACACCTCCCTGAAGACATAACATTTCACACAAGTGTATTTTTTTTGTGGAAATGGCACATCTGAAGAAAAAAAAACGTGATGCTAAATTACTTTCTGCTGCTGGTACTTTCTGATATTCTCCCGATCTCAATCTCAGAGCTGTTAATACTGCTTGCCTATTGTCTTTTTGTCTTTCGGTGTTTTTTTTTTAAGTGGTCAAAGGATGAAAAACAATTATAATGTCCCTCATACAGATGGGAGGAATCATGAGAGATGTGTCATTCAAGACATATGTTATTCAATCTGTAGATCTTTAGCTAATACTGACCTTTTTTAATTAAACATGCATGGCATTGCCGCAGCTGTCTGGCATGATCTTACAGAACTCTAAATAAGATCACTGTCCTTGACAGAAAACAATAATAAGAATATCTAATGTTAAAAGCATACAGATTAATCTTTAAATAATTACAGGATAGCTACTGCCAGTGCAGAATTTCGAGACTATCTGCAGCATTAGCATTGAGAAGGTTTAACACCCAACCATGACCTTGAGAAATAAGTGTATTTCTCCGCTTCAATATGTCCACTGTATATGCTAAATTATAATTCTAGCAGTAAGCAAAACACGGTTCTATTTTGGTTATATCTTTAATATGAGCCTAGGGAAAGGTTCTGCAATTGGTTGTGTTTAACGTGACCTGAGATGCCATGGCTCAGCCTCGGGCAAATTCTAATCAAGACCTACAAACTGCCCTCGCCATGGAAGTTCACCTCAGAGACGCATGCCTAGCCTCCTTACGCTCCCCTAATACTGTGTGAGTCACATAAAAAACAAGAAGATGCTCCATTAATATGGATTGGGTGGCCTGATTTTACTTAGTAGCAAAATAGATTCAATTGGATTGATGGATCACAGCTAACTCTGCGAGCTGATTAAAGATAACAACTGTAGACACAGGTTTCGAAGCAATGAGTAGATATGAATTTTTTTTTTTTATTAGAACAGTGTTTCAGAACAGCACTGAATATCAGACCCAGAAGCATACACAAAGCATTTTGTCTTAATTTATAATCATATTTACACATGGGCCTATTGTCAAACTAGACCAACAAGAGGTCAGAGTTAAGGGCAAGCCTGTGGAAGGAAAGCCCATAATGCTTATCGCGTCTCCTTTGTTCCTTGGCCTCACTGCAGCTCTCCCTGGGCTGCCTGCATTCCCTTGCCTTTCCCCGCCTCTCTGAAGATGGTGAGCGGTTGTGCTGAACCCAGACCTGGCCACCGCTGATAAGAGCTTTCCTCTCAGCTCTAGGTCCTCGGGCTTAACATGTAATGGGAACAAGCGCAGTTTAAACCTCAGTCTAAGGAGAGACAGGAAACTTGCCTGTCAATGATTTGTGCCCTTCTCCAGAAGTGGCCTGTGCTCACAGGGTCATGAGCAGCCCAGACCGCGGTGCTATGGGTGGAGTGCGCTGTCAGTGGACTGCAGTGTCAATTAAACTAATTTCTTCTGTCACCAAGGGCAGTAGGGGAATTAGGAGAGATTATAAAATGTCAGTGTTGCATCCATTACAGAAAATAATAATAATAAATCTATTTATAAGCATACTTGTATTTATGCAGCATGTGCTAAACATAAGCATGAACATTTTCTTGTGAATATGCAGTTCTGTTGGTTTTAGGAGCCACACAGCGAATAAACATAGTCAAGAGACAGAGAGTAGGAGAAAGAAAAAAAAATAGATGGTATACTTAAGCTGTCACCCCTCACCTAGGTAATTTATTTTATCACTTCCATCTTTGTGGGGGTACTTGTGTAAGCTATAAGCCCTCCGTAACAACACCTGTCACTGTTGTAAGCTGTGACGTCAGTGGTGCTCCGAGCCTCAGATGTGTAGATATCATCTGCCAGCTACAAAGCTCTTGAGGCTAAAACTTCCCTCACTCTCCATTTCCATTCATAATTGGACAAGCAGATGAATCCCTTAAGGGGAAAACAGTGGATCTACACTTAACACATTGTTTTTCATTCGCTTTTTTAAGTGTGAGTGTTGCATCTCACAATAACCTCTGTGAACACACTCTGTGAACAGTTTGCAGGATTTGTATATGTATATGTATGTTTGATATGTATGTACGCATTTTTTTGCTTTTTAAATCATATTTTTTTGTCTTGGGATCAAAATGTCATTTACATATAATCTATTTGAAATAAATATTCATTCATTTTCATTCTACTTTGAGTAAAATGGCAGTTTTTCTTGTTCAAAATACTATTTCTGCTGGGTAACCAAGCTGGGTAACCAAGGTTAGACGTTTTACTGATGGAGTCCATTTAAAACTGCAACAATTATTACTTAACTTGTGATTATAATAAGTGTCTAACTTGAACTAATGATTATATCCAATCGGGGAAAGTGATTATAAACCAACGCTAGCTTGGTGTTAGCATGACTGCAAAAACAGAATAGTCATAATGCTAAATTAGCATTGCCCTAATCCTCCATCTTGTAAATGTTGTCAGGGGTAATTTTTGTTTAACTTTGTTGTCAGTATTGTTTACAATATTAAAATAATAGTGAAGATTCTTTTCATCGATTTAATTGATATGATTAACATCGTCATCTTACTTCATTCATTGATTTATTCATTGATTGAACTGAAAAGATTTTTCTGGACTCAGCTCTCTGGAAAGATTCATAACAGATCACTCCTTTCTGTTTCTGAAAATAAACTCTTGATTCTTAAACATAAATTCATGTTTCTTTCTGATACTCAAAAGGTGTACCCTATAAAATGAGGAAACATGCATAATTCTTCTCTAATTGTTGCTCAGGAGTCAAATCAAAATGCTTTTGTTTCCCATGTTAAGTTTCTAAAGTCTCACAAAAAATAGGACACTTGACACTGAGAAACCTTCTTCCCTCGACTTGTACAACGGCTAAATTATTCATTATTCATGATCGGAAGAACGTCTCATGAAAAATGCTTTATGATAAACCAGAATCTTAAATGTGTGCTATCTTGACTCCCCCAACAGAGCCCAACTAATATTGGGAAAGCTGTAAACAAAATCTAAAAGAAGAGAACTACATCAAGCTTTTTGGGAGGTGTCCAGAAAATGTCAAGTTGATTTTCTATATATTATGTTATCCCTCTGTATAATAGATGCAACACTACATCACCTCCTGAATCACATAATATACTTCAGTATGGGATGGCATGGAAAATGCAAATAATAATAATAATAAAAAAATGCAGTGATTTTTAAATTTACTGTGACATTAATTTTATTGCAGACCATATGAACCCATGTTTTATTTTTAATTCATTCTCTTTGTCAATATACATCCATTTGTGCATTTCAGGCCTGCAGCACATTCCAAAAATGTTGAAGAACTGTTATTCATCCATAGCTGATCTAACCACATGGGTAGAAGATTTGTCAAACTCTACAATACAGGATTACATTCACAAATAACACTTAAAACTTTATTGTGCAAAAGGCTTTATGTTAATCATGCCCAGAAGTAGCACTGACTTCGCTGGGCTCGGACTTATCTGGGACTATCACACAGTGGAATCGTGTACTGCAGTCAGATGAATCAGTATTCCAGATCTTTTTTGGAAGAAATAAACATCATGTACTATGGACCAAAGATGAAATGGACCATCTAGACTATTAACAGTGAGTCTAAAACCTAAGGTCAGTCCAGGTCCATGACTTGTTTACTGTGTTGCAGGCCTAAAACTGCAAGCATGGATATATATTAACAAATGAAATTAAGCCGACTAGACAAAACAACATATTTTGGACTCACAATGTTTGCAGTGAAATAAAAGTCAATTTAACTATAACAGCATTTTGTTCCATGCCCTCTAAACCTGATTTGGGATTGTAGATTTCATACGCCACACTTTCATTCAGTATCGGACCAGTCCGTTGAAAAATAACATCCTGGCAGTTTGCCATAGATATTTATATATAGAGGCAGCTGGTAGTCTGGTTACGGCGTTCACCCAGCAATTAGAAAGTCATGGGTTCAATTCGCAAGACCACTATGAACAATTTCCTCCGGGATAAATAAAGTTTTCTGATTCTGATTCTGATTCTAAGCACTTATGAGATACCCAAAGCAAGGTACCGTCCTCACACACTGCTCCTCAGGTTCTGTGTTCCTGGCTGCCCGCTACTTGACTTGGTGAAGGGGTCAAATGCAGAGGAAGAATTCCATGCTGTTCACACTGTGTGCTGTGGTGGGTTCATGTATAACTGAATAATCACTTTCACTAGTGAAATTAGTTTTTACATTTTTCCACTTACTAAGTTTTCAGTTTTCAAAAAGTGCCTGATGGCACAGTGGGTAGTGTTACCTCACAGCAAAAAGGTCCTGGATTTGATTCCTGTCAGAGGGTTCTTTCTGTGTGCATTGTCCCCATGTCTGGAGGTGCACTGGTTCCTCCCACAGTTCTAAGACATGCATGCCGGCCGACCTGTGATTAACTGGCAATCTGTCAAGAGTGTTTCTTGGCTTTTAGCGCTATGAGTGCTGGGACAGGCTCCAGCACCCACCCAAGACCCCGGTTTTGGAGAAGTGAAATACAAAAAGTAGATGTGGTGTAACAAAGGGATACTTGAGGGAAATAGTTTATTTCCAGACATCATATTCATAGTCAAGTTCAGTCTTAAGAAGCATGGAAAACAATGAAAACAGGTGATGAAAAAAATAAAGAAAACATAAAATAAATAAACATATTAAGAGATCTGGTCTAAAAAGATTTAAGTGTCATTTGAATTTCAGCTGAATCGTAATTTCACATGTTGAATTTTGTGTATCTTTTTGCCATTCAGACTGCTCAGATTTCAGCTACCTGTCTGAACAAAAGTTAGCATAACTAGGAAACACACTTACTAGTGATTAACATAACAAACAGGACTTTGCAAACACCTATGAACCAGACTAGAGCCCGACCGATAAAGGATTTTGAAGGCCGATACCGATACAAATATTTGTTGGTTTTAA
>JBBPDB010000007.1:13442252-13466407 GCA_037974465.1 Brachypetersius altus | reverse complement strand
GGTACCTCAGCATATGCTGGAACTAGGGCAAACAGAACTGAACCAGATAAACACAGGAAAGAACAGAAACATGGGCAAAAACCAAGAACAGAAAACAAAACAGAAAAAACCAGAACAGGGCACGGCTAAACCAAACCCAGCCGTGACAATTTTCAACATTATCAGCCTGTATCTCAATAAATAGAACGCCGACTTCCGATTAATTACGGCAGATCGGGTCACAATTCATGATTGTGGAATACATTAGTACATTTAATGGTATTAAAGCTCATGATATATTTGTGAAGAATAAGCAAGTAAGTAAAATCGTCTTAGAAGACAGTTGTAAACATTTCTAAATTCATGACCCTTTGTCCTGAGCCGAAAGTCACTATAAAAACACGCCCCCTCTCCAAAAAAGCTAACTGGGAGATGAATATTGCATGTGCAGAGAAACTCGATTATATAAATGTTATTTATCTGATTGACTGGAGTTGTGGCAGAGAGGTTCAATTTCCGTTCTCTTGCTCATACTTCATAGCTTCTCACTCTGTGATCTATAATCTTTACATTTCAAAAAAGTGCCCTTTTCCCTTCTCACTCTGTATTCCTGTCTTCCCATTGCTTCAGGGCATGACTGGTAGTCTCCGGCAGCTGTCTCCAACACCCCAGTTTAATTTATCACATTAGAATGGTTTTCTTTGCAAAGTCTCTTTCTCAGCATTTTGTTACACTGTCTTTCTATTTCCTGTGCCTGAAAGTGGTTCAAGCAATCTTTAACAAACAGTATAAGACCCAGGTACCTATCAACATTCTCCTCTTAGAACTGAATTTTGATGAATAAAGAAACTTCTCCCAAGAACTGCAAATGTATGGTTTTTCTACGGAATCTACATCTCTGTAAGAGTTTGTTCTGAGCAGATTTCATATTTCATACTGATAATATATTTGATAATACAGTGTATATCTTTGAGGCTAGCCTTTCATTTTCAAGTAAGATTGTCTTTTCACCTTCACAGCCTACGCTCTGACCTAGTTAACAAATTGCACCAGATGCTTAGTGTCACTTTGAAAGGCTATATGCCAAAGCATGGTGAAGCAACACCCTTACACTTTGCTAGACTTTTCTAAATGCTTTTTTTCATTCTAATTTAGAGGTGCTTAACTTGTACATGTCTTTTTGTTTTCTTCTGAAATCAAAGCACCTAGATGTCAATTTCTTAGAACAACTCGCACTATATCTGTGAGCTCTGACCTCAGAGTCCTGTTCAGTATAACCACTGATTTTCTGTCTCACAATAATAATTGGAAATGTATGCTGCATGTCTAACCTTTTCCAGCATGGGTTAGGTTTGGGGTTTCAAACCATAAGTTGCTCTTTGACCAATCAGGGCCAGCCGTATAATGGAGAAAGTCATAATATTCCTTACTGGTTTGCTGTTTTTGTTTTTTGTGATGTCTGTGGTGTCAGTATTGAAAAAATATCACAAGGTAGTGGATGGATATCAAAATAGAATGCAATGATTACTCCTGTCAGCACTAATAGGACACCAATGGTAATAGCGTTGCTTTAAAAAAAAAAAAACAGAACAAGTTTTCCTTTCCACCCTCTAGCTTAGATTTCCCAAATTATGCACTGCACACAACACTGGAAGGGTGAAGGCTAGTATGTGTGTCTTACAAATAACTTGAAACCATTCACTGCTTCCATTTTAACTGCTGCTAAGGCAACATTGGACAGAGTAATGGACTTGAAGGACAGGACCAACTGCTGGCCATGCTGGCAATCAAAGTACTGAGTGATGAGGCAAGAGGAAGGCCAGCCTGCAGGGGACACTATGGCAAGGAAGCAAGCTGGCGGAAACAGTCTGATAATTTTGTGCAGGGAATGTTTTGCTGGGAAACCTTGGGTGCTGGTCTTCATGCATTACAGACATTGTTACAGACCACGTACACCTTTTTATGGCAGGGTATTTCCTAATAATAGTAACCCCTTTCATCAGGATAATGTCTCTACACAGTGAAATTTAGTTTTGGAATTATTTGAGGAACATGAAATACCTCATATCTCAATCTAGTTGAGCCTCTGTAGGATGTGCTAGACAAACTAGCCTGATCCATGGAGGCCCCACCTTGACACTCGTAGGACTTATTGAAACCAACACCTTGAACTCTTTGTTATGTTTCTCAAACCATTCCTGAACATTGGCATGGCACAGTGCATTATCTTGCTGAAAAAGACAGCCAATACTAGTAAATACCATAAAGGTGAGTACTTGCAACATTTTTTAGGAAGGTGCTACGTGATAAATAACATTCACGAGAATGCCAGGACCCACAGTTTCCAAAAAGAATGTTGCTATGAGCAAAACACTGCTTCCACCAGCTTGCCTTCATTCCAGAGTGCATTGCCATTTCTCACCTAAACTTGCAACGCACATGTACTCAGCCATCCACATGTTATAAAAGAAAACATGGTTCATCACTCTATGCCATATTCTTCTATTATGCATATTATTTTATATTATATCAGTTGCTGTAATTTGGAAGCCAGGTGTTTAATTGGGATTAATACCTGCAGGCACACTGATCCTGAACTGAGAATGTACTGTGATTGTGTGACAGCTCTGACAGACCACTAAATGACAGTAAATGACAAAAAAAAATAATTTTATAGACAACAGTACACAAATGTCAAAGATGCAAAAGTTTACTATACCTTATCCTTATTTGCAGCATATCTAATAATGCATACAAATGTATTCACCAAGCTTTTATCTGGAAGCGTTAAATTGAAGAATTTGTTCTCCATCTAATTTGGTTTCCTTCAGTAGCAATTGCAATACTGTTGCTATAGCCATAGCTCTGGGAAGGGGGCCCTACATTGTCAAATTACTTTTAAGAGCCCACTGATGCCTGAACTATTGCTCACAAACATCCCAAGATTATTCAGTCTCACAGTCCTATTGCTGGTCTGCGATAAGATGGGGAATCCATGCAGGAGCGGCTTATCTTAAGTTACCATGCGCTCTCTAGAGTATGGGATTTCATTGCAGCCTCCTTCACAGTGCATCAGGTATGACCCAATTAGGCGGCCTTTTTTCTAAATGTAAAATCACATCAATAAGTGATAAGAAGTTTCACTCATTTTATATTGGATACAGAGTTAAAAGTTTCTTAGCAAGTGCATGACTGCATATTTTCCAGTGGAAAATTTCACCCATAAAGTATTACCTACTGAACATTTTTGAACACAAGTTGCATATTTATTAAAATAAGTAAAATTATATTTGAGACGATCACAGCGAGAAGACCACAGACCTATTTACACAATTTAACTGTTATTGCTATGCACTGTTGTCACAATGCCATTGTATTTATTCATTGACTATGTTGGAATAGTGTGTCTGTTAATATGTTATGTAAGACCGTGAGTGAACTCCTAAGCTCAAGGGGAAAGGTGTATGTAATGAAGAATTGAAATAAAGTGATAGATGTAAACAACAGTATCAACAAAGACTGTTGTAAAAACACTACAGTATTTAATAAGTGCCAATTACTCATCCTGTCCAAACACTAATGTTTCCAAAAGTATCCCCAAATGTTTTTACCCACACATTGTTTTCTGCACGTAAGTCCTTGCATCAATTTCAAAATGCTTACTAAATAGTTCAAAAAAGCTTCATCTTTTCACAGATGGATGCTACATATGTCCTTAAAATATCTCCTAAATGTTTTTAATTAGCACATGTGTCCTATACCTGATTATTTCTATGAGATCGAGTCAGATTCTGTGTACTTCATGTTATAGGTGAATAGGCTTTTCTGTGTAAAGAAAGAAAGAAAATAGAGCAATTATTAACTGATCATATGATCACTGTAGTCCTATTTTCTCTCATGACAAAAAAAATAGGAGTTTTAATGTAAGGAGCACAACCAGCAGTCACAAATGAGTTTGGTTGCCATGGGAAACAGTGTGGCAAAAATCACACTCAACTCAGCCCGTACCGCCCCCTCCCCCCCCACCCCCACCACATCTCTCTCTCTCTCTCTTTCTCTCTCTTCCCTCTCTTTCTTTATCTTTCTCGCTCCACTCTCTCTTTATCTTTCTTGCTCCTCTCTCTTTATCCCTCTTTCTCTCTCTTTCTTCTCTTTCTGCTTATCTCTTTCTCTCCCCTCTCCCCCCTCTCTCTCTATTTCTATCTCTCTCTCTTTCTCTTTCTCTCTCCTCCCCTCTCTTTCTTTATCTCTCTCTCTCTCTCCTCCCCTCTCTTTGTTTATCTCTCTCACTCTTCTCTCTCACTCTCTTGCTCTCTCTCACTCTGTGTAATTAAGAAGGTCAAAGCACAGATGCTTTTGCTGTCACATCCTCACTTCCTAATTTTTAATGCTGAATACATGTCACTGAATACTATCGCTGTCTTCATCCTTTTCTGTATTGGGCAAGCTAATGGGGTCAGAAGTGAGCACCTCTTCTCCGCACTGCTGATGTGGTGCGTTGCCTCTGTACTTCCATCATGGAGAGAGTCCTCAGAACTGAAAGAATGGGCATTAGACACTTGGGTTAGTTCTGCTCCACCCATGTGTTCGAGTCACAGCATCTACTTTCATTGAATCGCATCAAACATACATACAATTTAGTGGATGACTTATTGTTACAGCTTAAAAACATCATGAAAGGATTTATTTTTTAGAGTGTAAAAAGTGAAGTAAAAAATAGCAAGTCAAGAGAATGCACATATGAGACCTCCTTTCATTAAAAATAAATAAAGCATTAAAAAATACTGCAGGGTAAATTAGTAAAATAAGAAAGCACATTTCACAGGTGCACGAAATTAATAGCTTAATATATTTACAGCAGGAGGTGATAAAACCATCAACAACTATGTGCATTTGATATTAATACAACATGAGTTATAAAATAAACAACTTACGTATTTCAGCTTATTGTGTTTGCAACATAAAACTACATCAAATAAAATAGGCTTGTGGTTTTCTAAAGTCTTTGTCTAACTTTTTCCATCTGTATTTGTCAGTTATATTTTTAACTCAAATTGTTTTAACGGCCTTTCTTTTTATTGTTTTTTTTTTCCAGCCTAATTCAACCTCTTAGTTGTGTCTTGTTTGTTTCTGAATACACTCACATGCCTTAGACTCTTCAGTTAATTAATTAATTATTTATTAATGCAATTAATAAAACATTTGTTTAAATAGTGTTTTACATGTATCAACATCACTTCAGATAATGTACATTCTTCATACTTCTGTAAAAGTCACAGGTAATGCACTATTTGGGACTGAAAACGTTTGCATTTTTGAATCTTAATTGGTCCAGTGTTATGGTTTTTGGGGTAGGACTTAATGGTATTCAAGGGCATTCTCCTGTCTTTGGTAACACTTTGGTAAGCCAATGACAATACTTTACTCTTCCAGGTGACGATAAAGTGGTAAGGATACTTTTGCTTATATGTTAAATGTGGCATTTGGTTGATGCTCTTATCCTGTGCGACTTACAATCAGTAGTTACAGGGACAGTCCTTCTGGAGCAACTGAGGCTTAAATGTCTTGCTCAAAGACACAATGGTAGAAAAGTGGGGATTTGAACCTGTGACTTTGCGCTCATCAGGTTTACAGGCAAGTGGTTTACCTTCTAGGCCTCTATCAACTTCATACTTATAAGCCTTGCTTGATTCTGTGTGTGATTCTGAGTAAATTTGTATGAGCGTAAAGAAAATCACACAATATTATATGCGTGTGTAATGTAGGCATTTTTGTGTGTACACCTAGAACAGTGCAGTATATTGTTATATACCAGCCAAAAAGATAGGTAATTAGCCAAATTAGCCTCTTTTGAGTGGTTATTATGACAGTTCTAGCTGTCACAGACAGCCTTAGATGTGCATTAATTTAAAAATAACAAATAACAATGTTCTGGAACGGTGGAGTGACATTTAAATACAATTAAATCTTTAAATTAACACGGATCAGCCACAGTGCCAGCAAGGCATTGTGGCTCCAGAAATGAGAAAACTCTTAATAACATTTTTAAAATACTTCGAGAGCAATGTCACAAATAAACCTTTCTCCGTTTCTAAAGAATGTTTCAATGAATAGCTGATTAAGATGCATCTCATTTGTTGTCTTTTATGAGGTGTGAGTGCTAGAGACATTTATAAAATTTGGGGGAAATCTAGATGATGTAAATGTTTTATGCAAATTAAAGGTTTTGTTATTTAGGATATAGGTTAATTAGGACATATAAAATCAGTTTATTTACAACTACCATTTTTGCAAAGCTGCTTTACAGAATCTGGGTCTGAACCCCAGTGAACAAGGTGAGAGAGGTAATGAAAAAACAAAATTCAAAAGGACATCCCTTTCTTGACACTGGTTAGCAAAAGAGATACCTATCAGAAGTATTGTCAGTTAAGAGTCTGTAATTAGTAGCAGCA
The DNA here is from genome assembly GCA_037974465.1 of Brachypetersius altus. Taxonomy (NCBI): domain Eukaryota; kingdom Metazoa; phylum Chordata; class Actinopteri; order Characiformes; family Alestidae; genus Brachypetersius; species Brachypetersius altus. The sequence goes on along the minus strand of JBBPDB010000007.1, from coordinate 13,459,976 downwards.
GCAGCTTCCATTGAAGATTTTGTGAATAGTAACAGCTTTGGTTAAGGGGTTGGAGAGCAAGTGATCCATGGTTGACGCACTGATCTGAAGGACAGAGGACGAGAGACCAGTGATGGTCAATCTGGTCTTGAGTAGAGGTGAGCAGGTAAACCCCAGTGATGGTCGACAGACGGGTATTCGGTCAGCCAAAAAAGAGTTTATTTTGAATTTTTGAGCCATCAGCACCAGTATCACAGTCAACTTCAAGCTTCTGTGTCAATGAACTCCCAGATCTGGGGTGGAGGTAGCTCAGTGGGTAGGATACTTGCCTCCGGACCAAGAGGTCATGGGTTCGTATCCTACCTTCAGCACACCACCACTGGGTCCCTGAGCAAGACCCTTAACCCCAAGTTGCTCCAGGGAGACTGTCCCCTGTAGTTAGGGAATGGAAGTCGCTTTGGATAAAAGCGTCTGAAAAATGCTGTAAATGTAAATCTGCATCTTTTATCTAAAAAAAATGAACTACCAAAGGCCTTACTAAACAAGTAAGCTTTCAATCTAGACTTAAACTGAAATGAACGGTGAACTGTGAGGATCTAATTAAGTGTGCCACCCTTGGGCTGGATGGGTCAGCATGTCGGCCTCTTCCTGTGTGAGAGGCTTCACTGGATTGCTAATGTGACGTGGCACACTGTAAGAGCTTCCTTAGGGGGCTCAAGGGGCCTGAAGGTCTCCCCAGGGACACATGATCCTGCATCCACAACCATGGTTTCCCAGCCCAGGCACGACTGGAGCTCCTCCCCAGCAGTGAAGGCACTGAAGTGAGCAAATGAAAGAGAAAGTCCCAGTTATAAGTGAGTGGTCTGCTAGGCAGCAGGGTCAGCACTCTGCTCAAGGCACTTGTTCACAGGAAGAGTGCAGATTGATTCAGAAATGCTATACAGACTTGACAGCACCCATTGGTTATGAGTAAGGGCTATGAAGGGAGGCAGTCGGGCAACTGCTTGTCAGATTGTCCTCTAATGTTTGTCGCATGCAGTTCATTTGTCTTATACATAAGCATACAGTGCGTGAATGGACTGAACACTACACAAGGTTGTCTATAAATGAAAGGGAAAAAAATATTGCAGCCATTACACAACATTGTAAACAATTTTAATACTGGTCTTTCAGTCATTTCAGTCATTGTAAAATTGTTTTTCTTAAGAAAAAATATTTTCCAAAGGTTCTTGACATTCTAGAAAATGATTTTAAATAATGATAATAACAACTATAATAACAAGTTCGGCATATATCCATATTCACACTCATTAAAATATTGATTAGTTCTGGAAGGTTATGCATTAGAAGCAGGAAAAATAAGCAATCAAGTAGAAAAGTGACTTGACAATGACTAAATTGTAACAGCAGGGTGACTGGGTCAAAGCAAATCAGCAGGTCTTGTGGGATGTTCACTGTATGCAGTGGATAGTACCGATGTGGGGAGTGAAGTCCAAACTTTGGTCTGTTCCCATAGAAGAGCTACTGTAGTATAAATGACTGAACAAGTTAATGCTGGCTACTGTAGAAAGGTGTCAGATAATGCATATAATGCATCATAGCTTTCTGTCGATCTGTCTGCATAGACAGGTTGGAGCTCCCTAGCTGACCCTAGTCCAACACAGAAAGTGCCTACAATAGGCATGTGACCATAAGAGAGAGATCATGGAATAATAAGGCCTAGTCTGATGAATTATATGTTTTTTTTCATCATGTGGATGGCTAGTTGAATGTGCATTATATATCTGGGGAAAAGGTGTACCAGGATGCACTATGGAAAAAAGGTAAGCAGTGAAGGCATTGTGATGTTTTGGGTAAAGCTGTGGGGAATCTCTTAGTCCTGGCATTTATGAGGATGCTATTTTGCCACACCACTTATAGACAATGGTATTCCCTAATGGCAGTTGTCTCTTTCAGCAAGTTAACACCCCCTGCCACATGCATTGTGCACTGATGAACATGACAACAAGTTCAAGGTGTTGACTTGGCCTATGAATTCCCCAGATCTCAATTTGATCGAGCATCTGTGGGATGTGCTGGACAACTAGTCTGATCCCTGGAGGTCCTACCCTACCAACCTACAAAAGTAAGTTTTGCTGCTAATGGTGTTTGCTGCTAATGTTTCAATGCTAGATACCACAGCACACTTTCCGAGATCTTGTGGTATCCATGCCATAACAGGTCAGCATGGTGATGGAGGCATGAAGGAGGTCTACACAATATTTTGGCTGGAAGGTTTAATGTCATGGCTGATCAGTGTATGAAAAAAATGGATGGAAAAAAAAAAAGAATGAGGCATTGCTTATCTTCTGGTTGCTGGATTTCTGTAATGCAAATGAATTTCAAATATGTGATTATTCACACCAATTTAGTATTCCTGAAATGTCGAAAAGACAAAGATAGATAATAAGCATAATTATGTTAATGCTGTGTTAGCTGTACTGTTATTCATATGAGGCATATTGTCTACACTTTGCGACCACCTGGAGGGTAGTGAATCTACACGGCATGCCTAACTAACAGCAGGTTTCAATTAATTGAGACTGTACCCTTATTATTTTGCTTGTTTGCTGAAACTGGTTGTCAGCTTATTGCTAATGAGCTGGCAAAGTCATTTACAGATTTTCCCCAACACCATTTAAATTCAAACATGCAGGGAAAGGCCAAACTGTAGTTTAGGCCTGTAAAATGTAATTATATGATTATCCATAATACATTACTATGTATTATCAACACTGCGAGTTAATGAAAGTCCCATAGTTTTTACCAGCTGGAGTGCAGAACATCTGTAGATGTCAGTCAAAGTACATGGTTGGAAGGCAGACTCATTTTCGATGTAGATTAAATGTTTCATCCAAATAGCCTTGGGTTAAAAGCCTCAGGCTTGTAATTGAGAGGCCGTTGCTGTAATGATGATGTCATCACAATGTAAAGTTTGCTAATTTGTGAAATTTGTGAAAGTGGTCTGAGGAGCTGTCCTGGGGGTGAATGATGACAGACCAATGATTACATTGACTGATTTCATCTTTTACTATTTTAGATGACTGCTGCGGTGAAGTTTGGGACTGAGTCCTGTATAGCATGTTTCCACTCCTGCATGCTGTTAAGGGAGTAGTCTTCGCCTACCAACAAACACCAGTCTCATTATGTTGAACCTGTCTGTGCATAAGGCAATCATCCCCACTCTAGATGCCCATTTAATTGCTTGATGACCTACTTTTGAGGCATTGATCAAAAACTGATCAGAATCAGGTAACATTACTGATTACGGAGGCAACTGCTTATTGTTTACTATTTATAACGTTTCAATGAATGAACAGTTCAATGAATGAACAGTTCAATGCAAAAAATATGTGACTCAAATAGAGCAATTTCTTATTCTAATGTTACAAGCAGTACTGCATGCACCTCGAAATGCATTAAATATTAACAGAATAAGAATTATTAATTGATCCCAGAGGAAATGTATTATCATGTACATGTACTGACTGAGTGTTATCTGTGTAGTTTATCATTTTCATTGGGTTTATTCACCAGTTAATTAATCACCACTATGTCTGAGCAACACAAATGTCAGCAACAATGCAAATAATGATTTGATGCTACTGTATATTGTACTATTGTAGGCTACCTATAACAATGTTCTGGTCACAAATCACGATAAAGGCACTTAAAGTTAATAGATGTTAATGATCTGCACAGGCCGATTAAGACAGATGTCTCCACTTAATGTCACTGCCCTTAGCAACACATCACTGTGGAGCTTTGAGCTAAGAAATGCACAATCTGCTCTTTGGTCTGAAGAGCCCTAAAAAGTCAGAGTCCTTAATAACGTTGTTTATCCCAAGGCTGTTTGCTTTCTACAGTAATCACTCCTTCACTCCAAGTCATTTAAGCAATTCTCATTGTAATATTCTTCCCTAAAGCACTTCTAATTTGATGATCATGTCAACCAACCAAAAGTCATCTTGCCAGGCCTGTACACAGAAGGAAATTCAGAGCACAAGAAGTTTAGTACGTTTAAATGAACAGCTTAGATATATGTGTTCTTTGTCAAGGGGTAAAAGCTTCACCCAGTGTTACTGACCGAAAAGTAGAAATAAATAAATAAATGAAAGACAATCAGTGTGGCCTCTTGGAACCAACTTTAAAAATCTCCTGATGGAATGCAAAGAATCCTTTCAGGAGTCAGATCTGGTGCCAAGGAAACCTAAGACTGAGCTTTGCACAGACAAATGGAACTTTAAAATGACAGCAAGCCCACCACAGACCCTACTTGCAGCTCGTACCTACCACTGAGAATGACAGCTGGTATTCTTCTAAGATTTTGTACAAAGGAAAAAAGACACACACACACACACAGTTTTTTTTTTTTTTTATAAACACCATCAGTTGCAAACATCTTGTTGATAAAACAAAAAAAAAACTAATGGCACTGAAATTCTGCACAAGCTAGAAAGCACCTCATGCTCACATGCAAAACTCTTGAACTTCAAACAACTAAGCATTAAAAAAATATTAATACTCAGATCTTGAAGGTGTCCTTCCTGCACGCGATTGGAGGGAAAGTCTCTTTGTTAAAATCCCCTGTCTGTCCTAATTCAGTGATTTTCAAAAGGGGAATTAAAAACAGAGGTATTTAAATAGCAATGCATGGCAAAAGGTTAATGGTTGCCATTTCTCTGCAGTGTTTGTTCATTATCCAAATGCCAAACAGGCGAAGTTTAATCAACGCTCTCCGCCATGCATTGGAGTTACATTGCAAGATCCTGAATACGTTCATTAGATTCCTCATGTTTTATTTAAGCAATCAGCCCGCAATCTACTCCCATTCACGTCAGTGAGTGGCCGCTTTGATCCAAAAACAAGAGCGCACAAATGAAGTTTATGATGATGATGCCCTGGCTGTGTGAAGCCTCATCCAGACGATGATGACTTGTACAAGTGAAGAAGGGTTATTTGCCATGGGTGAATTATTCAGATGAGATGAATTACGGTTTTGTCAGACTTCATTGGTTCTAAAAATGTGAGTTCTTTGTATTCAGACTCTTGCTGTGAGAGAGAATGTGCGATGATAATTTCTGTTTGTTTTGTGGAAGTTACTCAGACTGTTGATGTGTTTTGAGCTGTCTTCAACTGTGGACCTGCAGTCTGTGGAGCAAAACGCCACTGTATAAGTAGCCTTTTCACACAGTTTTGACTCTTTAGTCTAATCTGTTAATGTTGCTGCTGGTGTCTAATCTACTGGATATGCTTAAGCCAAATAGCATACTTTATCTCAAAAGGAACATTAATACCTTTTAAAAAGGTTCTTCTTAGGTTTTGTTTTTGTAAAGGATATAAAGGATATATAACTAAGTGAGCACACACACCAGTTGTTCTTCTATCCAGATAAATATTTTCCCTGTACCTGTGGTTGATTTGTTGTGATTCACATGCTCCACCCTAGTAGGACCTCTCTGTTTGTGGATTCATCTATTGTCTGTCTTCCTTCCCAAGGTGTTTCCATTCCCCTGTCTGGTATATATACCCTGCGTGTCTTTCTCTAGTGTCGTTAATGGGTTCTGTATCTACCTGTTTTTTATGTTTGTCAGTTTCGTCAGTTCATAAAAATGTGACTTTTGACGTGGATTCGGACTGCTCTATAAGAAAAAGTCAGTAAGTTGTAGTATACAGATGAAACCTTCCCGATATTAGAGAACGAATCAAGAAAACACAATCAAAAGCAAAATAATAAAAATGAATGAAATACATTCATTAAATAATTAATCTTAGAGCACAGCGGGTCAAAATGGAAGAGGTACACATTCAACTTTAAGGAAATACATTTCAAAAAGAATGCCTGCAGAAACTGAAAATGCCCTCTCCTGCAGATGAATACCGGAGCGTCTGTGTCTGGCTCTGGAATAATAACTTCACCCTACTGCATTATGTTAGCACACTTCTGATAAGATCGTCAGAAAATGGCAGCTGTTGGAAGTAATGCAATTCATTCTGTATTGCTTCGGGACACTACCGGAGCCCAAATGAAGCATGTCTTCTATTAGACCCCTAAAGAAACAAACTAATAGCCTGCAAAGACTTGCCATTTGTAATGTGGCTATAATTCGTATGATTCATTAACCAGAAATGGAAAATGATAGTATATTCTGATTAAAAAATGTCCTTGGGGAAATTCGTTCTGAATCTATTTCAGAATCTCTCACTGGCTAAGCACTTGCTCTTCCACAGCATGAATGGGATTCGCTGATCGCACTTTGTCATTTGCTTGCCCAGTTCGTGTGAATAAACAGATTCATTTGCTTGGTCAGCTTGAATCATGTTCCTCATGCTTATCAATAAGAGTGTATATTTCCTTTTCTGACAGTAAAGGAAAAAAAATGTGTAGTGCAAGTCAACAGCTAAATGATGTATATACAGCACCTCTGTTACAGGCTGCTGTATAGAGGTTTATATACTACAGTGTGCATGATAGGAGGAGGATAAACAAGAGAAATAAAAAATCATCAGTCATGGGTATTCTCCTGTGACAGGACTCTAGACCTCTGTGGGACTAATTGTCAGACCTTCTGCTTCTTCAACCATTTGTCTGGAGGATAATTGCCCTCCTCTTTGCCATCTTTCACCTTGCAGCTGTACAACTCCCCGTGCAGGCTAAGGTGTTGCGGCTGCAGTGTGTGTGTGTGTGTGTGTGTGTGTGTGTGCGTGAGAGAGAAAGAGAATGTCCATCTGTGTGGTGTAGGTTGTGGTCCATTCATCACAGCACATTAAGCAGCCTCCTCTGGTGGTTTTAGCTGTTGGGCTCTCTAAAAGCGATACATCTACATCATGAAGCACTCTTTGTTAGCTGAAAGATCATTTATTAATTACACAGCAAGGACCATCTATGTAAACCATATATCATCGGTTTCTGTGGTAAACACCATAAGGTGTGATGCGGTGAAAGATAACCTTTCGCCCATTTCTTCTTCAAGGGCAAATCCACTCAAATTTGTTACCTTTAAATCACACAAGAACAGAAGTGTATAAATCAATTAAACAATTTTTATTATAGCATCACAGCAGCATGATACAGTCACTGACCTCGTTTGATCTTTGGTTAGATTATAGAGGACAGGAATATGGCTAGATGTAGTCATCACTCTAAAGGTGATCTCTATTTTCTATGTATTAACAAGTCTATGTATTAAGACTTCATGCCATCTTTTTCATTTTTGTGGCGGTCTGCGAAACTGCTTGGATGTCATGGCTCTTTTGTCAAAAATGTAAATGAAAAATTAAATATGTTCTTTTTTACAGCATTCATCCAGCCCAGGTTTTATTCCTGGTGATGAGATCATGCTTATAGAGCAATGCTATTGGCACATTTTTTATTCAGATTTTTTTGCACCCAGAAGGCAAGCAAAACTAACTTTATAACAGAACTGTTACAGACACAGTACAGAAAGCTGGATCATAAATACACAAATGTATAATAAATGGTATTCTGTTAGAAATACATTAAAAGACACTTTCAAAGTTGCATTAAGGTGCTGTCTTATTTTGATACGTCTATAATGCTTTGACTTTTTTATGCCCACACAAGTCATGACATTAACAGCAAACTGGACTAATTAATATTGAAAGTTAGATTTTTACAATTAACCTTTTTATTTACTCATTCAATCCTTCATTAATGAGTATATACAGGCACTCTTTCAGGTACACTTGCCTAGTAATGACAATAGCTGTTTTCAATAGTCAAAACCCTACTACAAAAATGAAAAACCAATAGAAAATAATCACAAAACCCTGGCTTACATTCCACGAACTGGTTTAATAATAGCTACTTCAAAAATGTTAACTTTAGCTTTATCAATAATGTGGCTACCTTTCTAACGTAATATCGCCTCTAACATTATCATATCCAACATATATCATATCATATTTAGCAGATTATGGATATATCATATCATATCATATCATATCCAACATCTGCTAAATGCTGTAAACGTAAACATATACATTTTATCTCCAACTCTTCAACGAAGTTTTCTAGACCAAACTTTTAAAAAAGCAGTAGCAAAATCATTTGACAAATGGAGCATGCCATCACCTTGGTCCATTACTATACAAGTGTGATAAAGTTTCATGGCATTGACAGATGACAGCTAAAATGGCTCACTTTCCCTCCCTCTTCCTCAGCGAGTCCTGAGAGATACCGGGTCTTTGTTGGATCTGTTTTTAGGCTCCTCGATGAACACTTCATACCTGCTGTGTGACTTTGCATCTTTAGTTGACAAACCTGTCAAAGAAACCTGCCCCCCTCACCTCTTCTCTCCACCTCGGAAAAATACCCCAGGCTCCAATTTCAGCGGCGGTGTTTGTGTGCCACTGCCTGGCCATAAACCATCACTAGAGAAAAGTAGAAACTGCCAAGGGAAACAGGCAAATACTGTCACTGAATCCTGAGACATAGCCTAAATAAAAGTCTAAAAATGGGCTTCTTCTACTTCAAACAGGATTAAAGCTAATATTTACACAAACACAGTATTTTACTCAATTCTGTGATCACTATCAGGAGTCTCTTTGAGTTATGCAGGATGTCAGTGTAGTATTTGAGAGGAGCTTTAAATATTTGTGAAGAATGTTCCAAAATATTTTATATTATCTACAGCAGTGAAGTGAAGTGTCGAGAATGTCTTTCTCCCTTTGTTAAGATCAAGCCAACTCTGGCCAATGGCAAAGATGACTAGAGAGGACGACACATTCTGCAGCATTAATTATTGGTGATCACTAGGAGGCCAAGATTGACAGCTGTCACTATGGACAATTACTAGTGTCTTCTACAATCATGTCATATGAGGCTCTGTACAAACAATTAGACCTTAGTGGCTTTTACTCTGGATCTTGAAGTAATATTTAAAAAATAACTTGCCGCAACTTTCTTTTTTTCCTCCTGTTGCCTGATGGATATTTTTCTCTTCATCTCTAAATCAAATTGACGTGGGTTAATTGAATGTGATTATTTGACATGCAGGCCCAGGTTTGATGCAATTATAGATGTGCAAGTGCTACTACTAATTAACATCACTAAGATTACTTATCTAGTGAAGGGATTTTTTAATGCATACATGCAATTACTATAATGCCATGTTGAAGATTATGCTGGTAAGGATGTCTCTAAGCGTTGCAAGTTAATAATGTAGTTGATGAAAGGCCCTGGGCAACTTACTGGGACTGCCGTGTGTTGTCCGTGTCAGTCGCTCCAAGTGAATGTTCTCACAGCAAGAGCAGGAGAGCAAGATTCCTCACTCTTTTAGTGCTTGGCCAAATAGCAGATAGCTAAATGCCTGCTTGACCCTGTAGTGAAGTTAAATGCTTTCCATTCTCTCTCAAGCCTATTAAGACACTCAGGCATGGTGAAGCAGGCAGTATGGAGACGTTCACTGGTAGGTTTCTTTATCTATTAGGAAAGACAAGTATCTTCTGTCCTTCACTTTGGTGGCACTGACATGCAATAGAAGAGATTATTTTACACTGGGGACTGTCCACTGTTCAAACGGGAATGGATGTGTTCCAAAAGGGCACAAGGCAGGAGGACAAAAGGTGGAAACATTGATAATGTTCTTCAGAGGCCTTAAGGACAGAGCTGCCACATGCCGGTGAGAGTGATCTGCATGAGGACTGAATGGGATCATTTTAGATGCCTTCCTTTTCCATTTCCTCTGGCAGGTAGAGATGTGCTGTGACATTGTCTCTGCCCTTCTCAAGAGATGGGGTCCTTGCACTGAGGCTATAGTAATACTACATGACACCTGACAGAGAAAATGAACCACTGGTCAGAGACAGAGCGCCCTCAGTGAGAGTTCTAGTCTGGCAACTGTGACGTGAGATATTGAGGTTAGTCAGATGGGCAAAAGTAATGAAAGGCATTCAATTATGATAAAAGGATGGATGTGCCCACGAGAAAAGCACTTAATTCAGATGATTTTGGCAATTAACCTTTGACAAATATATCAACTAACCAGGGAGGTAATATATGCCAAAAAGGAAAGAAAGGAGTGTTAGTGTGACTTATATAGCTATTTATCCCACAGGTCTATTCCCAAAAGGGATGAGAGTTTTATACACAAATTAAAATTCAAATATAAGCTGAAGTTGAAGCTCCATATTTCTCACAATGTGTTGGTTTCTTAGTTTTAATATTTAATAGCTGTAACGGTCTGGTCAGCGGCCGGTAGAGGCCGCTGCTTTTCTGTTTTTGTTCTTGTTTTGGGGGCTTTTTTTTATGTTCTGTTCTGTATCACGTGTTTTTTGGTTTTCACCTGTTTGTGTTCTGCCCGTTGATTTCTGTTTGTATTTAAATCCTGTTTGTGTTAGTCCTCACTATCTGTCCATCGCCTCATTTTTGCACCTCATGTTTGCACGTTCGTTCCTAGTTATTCTGGTTCCTGTATCCTGTTATTCTGGTTCCTGTTCCTGACAGCCCCTGTGCCTGGTTTTGTTTTGTAGTTTTCAGTTTTCAGTTTGTAAATAAAGGCATGGATCCCTGGTCTCAGTTTTGGGCTGTGCCCCGAGGTAGCTGATCTCAAAATGATGTTTATTCTTTGCACACTATCTTATAAAAAGCCTTATTACTTCCCTAAAGAGCCCTTTAATGGATGACATAAATGTAAATGTAAATGTGAAAAATCATTTTTTTCTAAAGTACATCTACATAATATAAATGTTCTTGAACACCCCCTTAGATTGTAAAAGAATCTTTAGATTATGTGACGGTTATTTTTAAATGTATAAAGTTCTTCACACTTATATCTCATTTACAAAAATATTTCTTTCATCAAAAAATATTCTTCTATGGCATTATTTAAAGAGTGTAGTTTAGTCTTACCTACAAAAGGTCTCATGCAGCCACTGGCTTTTATTCTAAGCAAGCAGTAGAATACCTGATTCCACTTGTTTAATCAAGTGATTAGTCTTCAAATATGTAAGTTCCTGCCTTAGTCCAGGCACTTCAGTGCTTTGTAGATTAAACTGGACTCTCCCTGAGTTGATAATGTAAAATTGCTTAATATTAGGTTAAGGGTTTTATATTGCACTGCTGCCTCACAGCAAGAAGGTCCTCTGTTCGATTCCTAGCCAGGGCAGCAAGAGTCCATTTTGTGTGGAGTTCACATGTTCTCCTTGTGTCTGTGTGGTTTCTGCTGGGAGCTCAGGATACCTGTCACCATCCAAAGACATCTGGAGTACTAAAGACACTCCATTGCCTGTATGAATGTGAATGTGTGCATGAATGTTTGTGTGTATGCATCCCTATGGACTGGTTTCCAGAATGTTTCTCTGCATTTTGGTCTATAATCTCTGGGATAGGCTCCCTGCAACCATGGTTAGGATAAGCAGCTTAGAAACTGGATGGATGGATGGTTAATAATAAAAAAAAACATTCGTGAAGAACACTAAGATGGCACAACTTTCTTCATTAGGCTAAAAATGTCTAGTCTATGGTCCTCTAGCTCCCTGCTTGTTATATGATGTGTCATCATGTAAGTTCTGAAATTCTACTCCAAATAGTGCCTCATTTGTCCATTACTTATAGATGAATCCCAATAAGTAATTTGGTCTACATATGGTAGACTATGATGCAGGAAACAATATTTTCTCATTCTAATTTCTAATTTTAATTCAATATTTTAATATTTAATTTGAAGGACATCGTGAGTTGTTTGAGACTCAGCCAGTGTCATCTATTCAGTATTTAGAGTTTAGAAGGCATATGGGAGTTCTAAGGTAGCAGAGGTAAATTAAATTTATCCATATTCCAAGACCCACACAGGCTCAAACAATCAACAAAATTGCAAGTAAAATCGCACAGTGAGCGCATGTATTGTGCAATTAAGTTAGAACTGGAGAAAAGGCCCAATTGTGGCAAACACTGTGCCTTTACAGGAACGATAATTATACAAATTAAAAGGCGGTTAAAGAAGGCATCTCCAGCCCAGCTGCCTTCCGTTTTGATTGAATCTAACACTTCCTTCCCTCTCAAGTACCTTTCTCTAATTAGCCAATTGTAATTGAGCTCCAAGATTTCTTGCAGAAGCAAATGATCTGCAGTAGCCATGGAAACTATATATTCTAAAAAAAAGGATTTCCCTCTTTTTCTATGAGTAAATGAAATATGAGTCTCAAAGACAAATCAGGCATCATTATATTTTACCATATCTAGGGGGGCTTGGCATGCTCCCTGTATTTTGAATTTCCTGTGTTTTGAGGGTCTCAGTCCCAGTAATGTTTCAGTAAATATGGAGAGGAGTGAACTCTGCATGGACTCTGTGTGTGTTTTACTGAAAGGCTGTGACAACCCAATGGCCAGAATGTGTGAAGGGAAGACTACGTTCTCGTCTGACCCCTATCCTCAAGCTCCTGCCTCACATCCAGATATGGCCGCCACATTAAATGTTTGCCAGGCCCAAAACCTCAAGCACTGCATTTCTATCCTAACGTAACCTAATATGACATGTATCCCTGAAGCAAAACAGATTTAAGCCTCACTAATCTTGCTCCACTGACTGTGGGATTTCAATATCCAGCTTGAAATTTAGTATATTTTCCTCTCTGAAAGAATGCCTGTATTTTTTTATACAACTGACAATGCCAAAATTGAATTCCACGATTTCATGTAGGCACGACAGCAGAGGTAAATGAAAACGAGCGAAAACTGCAAGAGGTGCATTTCTTATTCCATGTTCTGAATTAAATAGTTGTTCTATTTCTGTTCGCCAAGCAGAATAGAGAGGCACTAGGCTCACTAGACAACAACGAAGAGAGTGTCAGTCTCCAAGGATCAGTTAAATAGTTTACAGTAGCAGGCTACCAGATCATCTTTGCCATGAAATATCCATTCCATTAATCAGTCAGGCCTGCTTTACATAATGAACATTTATCTTTTCAACAAAATATCAGCACATTCAATATGTTGTTTCACTGCAGAGAATCAGTCGTTTTCAACATACTGTATTTTATAGCTGAAAAAAAAAACAACAACAATATAGTAGTGATGGGGAACCTCCACACCATTCTCATGGTGGTGCTTTATGAAAAAAAAAAAAGTGTATACAGTACAGTGTATAAAAAAAGTGTATACCGCTTTTCGCTGGAGTTACGTTCCAACGTATATTGAAAAATTGTGTTTTGGTTAAAAAAAAATTGATTTTATTTTAAACTCAGTTTAAGTGTAAAGGTAAATAAATAATCTGAATCTGAATCTGAATCCGCGACTCCTGATCCGTGTATAACTGGGGGATTACTGTATATGGCAAAACATTCTTACAAATCACACAAACACTTCCTCCTAATCTAGTTTCACTTTTCTCAGACTCTCTCACACCCAAACACTAGGCTCTCTTAATCAGCACTAACATCTAACTTCTATAAGACATGATTACAGAATACACAGAGGTCCCCACAATGTATTGCTCATTAACTGACCATTAATGGATCAAGAGAAATTACAGGTGCGTCTATCGTCATGAAAATTTTCACATGATAATTCCCAACATCTCAGTCATCCATTTTACATTCAAAGCTGACGATGTGACTTATATTGTTGGGTAAAACCTTTTAAAACTTTTAATTACAAAGTATATTCTTGATTTAACAAAATATATATATTAAAAAAAAATAGTTTGAAATTCCTACAAATGACCTGTTAGCTTACCTAGAGCACAGTGATATTATCAAATGCTTGCGACCACAAGGATGAGTGAGCATTCAATTTGACCATTTCTAATGTTCTTTTTGTCCTCCATACTCGTTCCATTTTATCATTTTATTACACCAAGTTCCACCACATTTGTCAGATATTTACAATGATTTCTCAGCCCCTGTCATGTATTTCTTGTTTCGTTGCCACTTTAAAACAGGAATCCCTTCAATTTTGTCAGAGTATGTTTATCTGTGCAAAATATCATTATTTAGAACAGAATTTAATTTACTAGGCCCCATGGTTGGGACAGTGGATAATGCTGTTGCCTCACACCTCCAAGGTTTCAAATCCAGGTACTGGCCTTGTGTGTGGATTTCTCCTTGCATGTTCTCCTTGTGGTGGCATGGGTTTCCTGCAGGGTCTCCGGTTTCTTCCCAGGGTGAGTCCCTGCCTCGCACCCACTAATTCCTGGATAGGTTCTGGGTACCTGCCTGACCCTAGTGTGGAATAAGCGGTTACAGAAAGTGAGTGAGCAATAAAAGTAATGAGTTTAAGTCTAATTACTTTTACTGTTATCATGATTACATTAAAATATGGAGAAGACGTGGCATTTAGCTTGCTGAAGTCCATAAAGGAAAAAAGGATGCAGTACTTTAGCTATCCTAGGTTGACAAATTCTTAATTTACTATTATACACATACATGAAACAAAATATTACATCAATATTCAGCTCCAAAAGGAGGGTTAAGACAACTGCAAGTTTCTACAATTCAGTGCTGAGACCAGGAACAAATCGAGTAAGATCAAAATCAATGACTGGGCTTTAGGTGGTAGTCAAAAATTGGGAGTCATATCACACAAAACATATGGAGAACAGGGCAGTAAGCCTAGGAAAGGATGATTCAAATGAGGTGAGGCAGTACACAGGGACGTTGTACGATAAACATTCATCTCAGTGCCATTTTGAATAATGTTAAACACTACAAGAACTGGAGATAGGAAGAATTATCAGCACTCATTCTGACTATAAAATGTGTTGTACCAGAAACATAGGTCACTAAACTACACAGTAAAAAAAGGAAAAATAATCATTCTTGGTCTGAGTGAAAAGTGGGGTTTTAGAGCTCCAGCAGGGTTTACTCTTTATTGTGCATCACCTGACTGCAGTCGAAAGGTGTGAGTCCAAGAATGCTGTACAACTGGTAGTAGGAGTGAAATGGTGGAACAGAAGAGAACTGTATGGAGGTCAGACGTATAAATAAAGTATATGATTATAAATATTTCCAGTGTGGCATAACACTGGTAAGCCTAGGGCTGTCATCGGAGAACCTGTTCAAAAGAACTTAACCCTTGTGAAGTGAGAAGCTCACCCACGCATGTACATCAGGACCAAAGGCAAGCAAGTAATGAGGGAGTGCCTTAACACAGTTCATCCAACTTTTACTTAAAAATTCCATTAACACATTCAACAGCACCACCTGACTGAGGATGATGAGAACTGTAGTGCGTAGCAGGCATATACCGTGCTACAAAGAGACCGGTGATAATGGAGGCACCAAAGTGAGTAATGTGTTCAGGTATACCCCAGCATAGAAGGATTTCTCTCAGTAAGGCTTTGGCCACTGAGTGGGAAGAGTCTTTATGGGTTGGAAAAGCTTCACCCACTCAGAAAACAGATACACTGTCGCCAAACAGTATTCGTAATCTCACCCTCACCATGGAGTTAGTTCAATTAAGTCCATCGTTAGATGTTGGAAGGAAAAAACAAGACTGCGTTTTGGCCAGCTTGAACTCTAAAGCCTTTTATTATCTTGGAGCACAGTAGAACAAAATGAAGAAGCATAGGCACTCCATACTTCCATTTCCAGCCAGACTGACCCATTTGGTTCACTTTTCTTCATCACATCTATAAGCACAGCACATGCAAAAGCACACAGACACTCATAGACATCAAACCTTCACTACAACAGCACATCATTTATGCTTCATGCGCAAATGTAGGCCCACATCACTTAATGCTCATTTAACCACTTCACTCATACTGTTAGGCAGCATTCACACTTTGCTGCATATTCAGTCAATGTCTGTTAATTCTCACTGTTTTGACATAAACATTTAGACCGTACTGCTCCATGCACTAGTTGCTCGGAGCTTGTGACAGCAGTGTTGCTATATTAAAGTGGTCTCTTCAATACTTTCATTATTTTAATAGCTTTTTTCTTGTCTATTTTTTCTTTCTGTCTTTCTTTCTTTCTAAAAATGGTAAAACTCTTATTTCTAATGACCATTTGCAGGAGGAACACTATTTAGCTTGCTTTCCAATTTCTATGTCTTACATAACCTCCCAGTTTTTCGTTGTCCATCATTACTTCTGTTTACCCTTATAGCATGAGCTCAAAAATAGTCAGTTGTAATCAAGCAATTATTCATTTGTGTCTCTCTCTTATACACAGACAGCAAATTCATCTATTGATCTCATCTAGGCCAATCATCCACTCAGTTATCCATTTACTCATGCATTTCTTTTCATCATCTCATCTATTTCCCCATTCATCTCTATGCATGTCATCTCTCATGCATTCACTCCTAGGCACAGAACAGTTTATCCATTTCTGCAAAATGAATCTTCTGATTACTCAACGTGAGTTAGTCAGTGGTTTGTAATCCAGTGGGCAGGTCTTTGATGAACTGTGCTTCCCAGGTGTGATGGGACCCTCTGACAGGGTCTGTCACTCGATCAACACATCCCCCTTTCCATCAGGCTTCACTTCAAGGATCCCACAGTGGTTCACAGTCCCTCAAACTGTGGAATAGAATCCTTTTAGTGAAACCAAATATAAAACAATATTCTTATAAAAACTGGATCTCAAACAGTTCAACCAGAGCAACCTCTTTATTTAGTTCTGGGAGAGTAAATAAGCAAACTCACATGACCATCAGTTCCATAAAAATAATTACTGTAGTAATTTCTATAGTATATCTAAGCCGCTGACACAAAAACAATCCATTCCAGCCAGCCTATGAAAAGAACACTTGTTTCTGACTTTAACAGTCATTTCTTAGCCATCTAATCACCATTTTTAATCTGAAAATTGCCGCTTGAAACTGACAACTTAAATTCCAGTTGGTATGATTAAATCCTATGTGGCAAATTAACATATTAACATAATGTCATTGGAAAAAAGTCCTGCTGCACACCAAAGAGTGATTGGCCAGAGATCCTTGTATAACAGAGAGCTACGACCATTTTAAAATGTTTAAACTTTTTATTTAAAGCAAAAATGGTTGTTAATCCTCTCAAGTTTCCATTTGTGAAATATCATTTAAAATGCTACAATGAGGTAAAGCTTCACACTATAGCAAGAGCACAGACAGATCAAACTTCAGTTTGACCATTTATAATTTTTTGTTGCTCTGATGTCCTCCATCTGTTCATATATACCAGATATATGTCAAGTCTATAAACTATATTTCTGTCAGGTTTGCTTTGGTTCATCTCCTTTTCTCTCTGCACTCTCTGCATCAGTCTGATTATATTTATTGTTGATTGCATTTACAGTAATATAAGATTTAGAGTAATTTACATAACCAAATGCTATGTGGGTCTAATTTGTTAAAGAATTACATTACAGACTACATTTATTTAAAAGTGTTGGAGAGCCAGTACAGACTGCTGGCCTCCTGAAAGAGGATGTACAGGGAGTTCAGTATTGATGAGCTCAGCAAGGCTGATTTTTGGCAAATACCTTATTCACTAATGTATACATGTATATAATATAGACTTTCATGTTATGCACACAAACAGTATATATCAGTGATTTTTCGTTTTCTGAATATGGTCTTCCATGATGGGGTAGTGGCTGATGGTTGGGCTTAAATAACAGTTATAATATATCTAATAATTAAATATTGTCACGGCTGGGGCCATTGATGGCCACCGTGTGTTGTTTTGACTTTTATTTTGCCTTGTTTGGTTTTGTCACGTGTGTTTTGATTTCCACCTGTTTTCGTTTTTGCGCCCA
>JBBPDB010000007.1:13424703-13442152 GCA_037974465.1 Brachypetersius altus | reverse complement strand
TCCCCTCTGTATGAGGACGTTAGAGAACGGTACCGCGAGCTGCTGGAGGGCTGTGACCAAGAGGCTGTCTGTCGAATTGACAAGTAAAAAAACCAAAAGAGGACCCCAGAGTTACACTGAGAAAAGTTATTCTTTCAATTAGAAGCATGAATGCACATGAATAAAATATATCAACACAAGCTGACTTACCTTCAGACATTACTGTGTTGGTGTAATTCATTGTATTCATGTGGAAGTTAATTGTACATATGAATTAAATTGAATGCATACATAATACATGCACACTGGTGGTTAGGGAGTAGCCCCTGCGATCGGAAGGCTGTCGGTTCAAATCCCGGGACTTCCAGAGGCACCACTGAGGGACCGTCCCCACACACTGCTCCCCGGGTGCTGTGTTCCTGGCTACCCACTGCTTCACTTGGTGAATGGGTTAAATGCAGAGGAAGAATTTCACACTGGTGTGTTCATGCAGGACTATAGAGGAACACTTTACACAAAGCACAGACTGTACATTTAATGAGTTATAAGCTATGCTCCCAATTACTACAGTAACGTCAAAACAGTAAAGCATCTTTAATATGTGCACTGGCTAAAGTGGTACAGTTTGTATGACAACGCTAATGATAAATCAGAATATATGCAACATCCACCTATTTAAATATGCTTATACTGAACCACAGACGTCCTTTATCTAACATGCCTTATTCAAAACGTCGGATGTTCGGGACACATTTCGCTAGTTGAACTAGTTGTTAGCAGAGATTTGGACCGGCGGAACCGACAAGGTGACTATTCCCAAATAATAACTAGAATAATAAATAAGTAATAATGTATATTATTTAGATTATAGTTGCTATTCAGATATTGAAAATGTATTGCTGCCTTCTTGAATGTTTTTTAATTTCTTAATATTATTTCAATAATTTACTGATGTGTGACGGCTCAGCTAGGCAGTGGAGCTACATCTGTGGAGAGCCAGCCACACTGTTCAAGAGTTGCTGCCCAAAGAACATAAAGGTAAATCACAGAAGCTTTTTAGGAAGGAAACTTCTAGGTCTAAAGTTGAACCATTTAATGTAACCATGAAGAGGAACCTAATTGTCTGTGCAAAGGACTTTAGAGCAAAGCTTGCATATGTAGATGGTTGACGTGGATTTAAGCTGTTTTTCAGGTAAGAAACAGTTGTGGACTTCTTAAGCACTGATGTACGTCACTCTAGATAAGAGCGTCAGCTAAATGCAGTAAATGTAAATGTAGATGGCATGTACAGTTTCTCAAGAAATGGGTCTTCTTCTTGCTAAAACATCATGAACATGTTGAAGTACTTCATCGCTTATTGCCTCTGCAGCTACAAAGAGACCTGATATCAGATGTATTGTCCTGAATTTCTTTGGTGCCAGTTACATATCCAGGACGTTACCTTCTTGCTGGAGCTCCTCCTGGTGGCCATGCAAGAATCACACTGCTCTGCACTCATTCAACTATTGCATTACACCTCAGGTGTGAGAAGAACAGGGTTAATAATGTATTGATTATTCCTGCTGCAGACTGACATCATTTCAGTTGTCTTACTAATGTAGTGGATAGTTGTTAACCAATTTGTTGGCCAATTAATATCTGCTTATTTTGTAGAGTTAATTAGAGAGATGATCCGTCTACCAGACTTTCTGATTTCAACATTAGAACATAGTATCACCAAGATGTTACCAGAATTTCATTTTAAAGTATAATGCCTACAAACTTGCTTACTATCTCACTCTATTTAATAGTTAGATTTAAAAGCAGCCCATCATTTAAACTAGACTGGACTGTGGTGCACTGCAATGTGGTGAAATGATCTGATCATTTCCAACAGGTAAAGAGGACCAAACAAAACGAGTATTTTGTTTGAAATTGTCTAAACAGCAAACATGTGTCATTATGAATGAACCCTCAAATGAGCCTTGACTGTGCAACGCAGAGCAAAACAGGACAGAACCGCGTGTACCCAAACTTTTGATTAACGAAGAACCTGTACAAACCCGAGTTAATTAATTAATGGGATTTGAATTCATTCATTTATTTGGTTTCTGTAACTACTTAATCCTTACTAGGGTTGCGGGTATGGGATCATTTTGTCAAATGCACATCCTAAAATGAGTGGGGCAACACTCAGAGGTTTTAACAGCGCAGAATAAAAGTCTTGGAGTAAAAAAAAATCAGGTGGCTCCCTTTTACTCTCAAATTAATGCACTTTCTATTGAGCCTGAAGGCGACTAAACACGTTTACGTGAACAAAAGCCACAGAAGCTGGCTAGCAGTTTCCTACTTACCCGTTACCTGCTGGCTGGAGCTGGGTGGGCAGTTATATCTGATATATAAGTTGTTAAAAATTCACATTGGTGGTGGTCTCTTCACTCCTTTGAGCAGAGGAGCAGCAATATAACTAGATGGCTTGTTTAGCATCACAGGCTACCCTGTTAGCAACAGCGAAACATTTCACATTAAATCACTGATTGACTTTGTTTACCGACTTTTGAGTTTTTGGGAAACACGGAATTCCTCTTTAAGTACAGGGCGATTAATCGAAAAGTAATCGAAATCGATATTTCAGAACCTATAATCGATAAAATTTTTCCAGGTCGATTATTTCGATTACTTTCCCTTTAGAAACACTACCGCGTGTGGAGTCATGTGACCCCGCTCCGTTATGTTACGTTATTCTCCTGACATGTTGAGCACGGAGAGCTTAAACACTGAGACAACTGAGCGACTTGTCAGTGAACTATGAGGGCAAAATAAAAAATAAATAAAATAATCGTTCATTAATCGTAATTGAGTTAAAACATTCAATTAATCGAGGTTTTGTTTTTAGGCCAAATCGCCCAGCCCTACTTCAAGTAGAAGTTTGTGATTCATAAAAGAGGTACATATTTCACTTTATCATACTGAGGTTTCCTCTTATTTTGCCAGTGTTTGACACCATCTTCTCACCAAATATTTATTCTGATGAACATTTTTTATGTATTTAGGCTCAAACAACATTTTTAATCATGTTTGCATTGATTTATCAGAGGTTTATGGCAAGCAAAGACAACCCAAGTGCAAAAAAGTGGGAGATATGGTAAGGTCCTGTTATGTTCTACTTGACATCTGTCAAAGTCTGCCAGAAACAAGTAGCACAAGATCGAAAAGTATCTTAGGTACCTTACATAGGCCATCGTTAATACCTCATGTTTACTTCAAGGTGTCATTTATAGGTTTATCTAGGGACGTTTCCTTCCTTCTTCAGTTGTTAACTCGATGAAAGTTGTTGGCTTTGCAGCTCGATATTAGAAGTAACAGCAGTACTTTCCCCTTCACATGTTCAGTTGAGCCTCATTATCATTCTGTTAAAATAATATTGTGCTGCATCCATCTTTGGGGGCAGCTGGTGGCCTATTGGTTAGGACGTTCGCCCTGCGATCAGAAAGTCCAGGTTCCATTCCCAAGATCGCTAGGGACCTCTGAGGTACCCTGAGCAAGGTACCGTCCCCACACACTGCTCCCTGGCGCCGTGTTCATGGCTGCCCCTGCTTCACTTGGTGAATGGGTTAAATGCAGAGGATGAATTTCGTGCTGTTCACACTGTGTGCTGTGGTGTGTTCATGTATGACCACTTTCACTTCACTTCATTTTGTATCAACGGATATTCAATGTCAAATGAGTTGGGCTTGACAGCAGAAGCAAAAGTAAGGCACATAGAGTCCCTGTATAAATCCTTATAAATCCATGTTCAGTGTTTTCAGTGTATACTTTATTCATGTTTCCATGTTGTTTACACACTGAGATCTGGTTATGCCTGATTTGTAACTCACTCACTCGTGTTTAGCAGGTTCAAGATTCTCCACAAGCAAAAATCCCAGGTCTGTGGATTTTGCCCCAATGGTGATTTCATAATATTTAAATAAGCTTCTTTGGTCTACTTGCTGTTCTAACGAAAAAGAATGGCCTTACGAGCGTATACTAATCCTGGATCCTGGAATGGACAAGCAGTCCCAGCCAAAAGAGCAGGAAAGCATATGTAATACTCTGGCGATATTTTTTTTAGCGCACGATAAGAATCTCGCGCCGTTAACGGCCCAGCACTAATATATTTCTAAAGGTTCTATTGACATGAAATTCTCACTAGATTTCGTTAACAACCCATTCAGTCCAAACCATTCAGTCTGCAAAACTAGTTTCTCCATACAAAAAGAGTTTTGAAGCAGTCATCACGAACAAAGGCTTTTCTATAAAGTATTAAATAATTTTTTAGTTATTGATGTTAAATATTTTTTCCCTGTGTCATTCCATTTTATTACACATAACTTAGTTTATGGACATCTAAGATTTGCTTTCATGGGTGGATTGGATGGGTTGTTTCCGACATAAAACTACCCATTCCAACTGCTATATGTAGGTTTTTGCTGGACATGGCAAGCCTGCATTTGAGTAGCTGCTTCAGTGCATCAGTGTCCTTCTTGTTAGTTGTCCATTTTGCAGACGGTCTCTTGGTTACAACCCTGCAGTAGCTGGTGGTATCGCTTTTTAACGTCCTGATACAAAGGTGAGGGGTCTGCCAGGTCAGGCAAGGTCACTGGCTTCTCATTCACCCGCACCTGCAGTCTAATGCCGTCAGGACACTTGTACAGCGCCACCAGTAGGTTGGCGGTATAAGGCATGATCTGGCTGCAGCGGAAAATGCGCTCGCGCTGAGAGGCGAAGTTGGTGGAGGTGAGACTGGTCTTGTCCTTAAAGAGGCCCAGCAGGGTCAGGAGCGGCAGCAGGGTTTCAGCGTGACCGACCTGCACCATAACTTGCTCCGACACAGGCTGGCCTGCCCTGAGAGAGAGAGAGAAAGAGAGAGAGAGAGCGAGAGAGAGAGAGAGATCATGAGAACTGACTCAGCAACAGTTCATTTGCCCCCCCTTCCAGGAAGAGAGAGCACTAAAAGGCCCTTTGTTTTGTGTGGCCATCAGTGACTGACCTTCAGCGAAGTTATTCCATTTAAAATGCCAGAAAAGCTCTAATCTGAAAAGCAGCTGCTGAAATAAACTGCCAGTGCTGTTCTAATCACTCATCACAAAGAATCCACACTGATTTGGCGTCTTCTTTAATGCTGAAAGATGACCTGGATAACAAGCATTGACGGTAAAATACAAATCTTTGTCCTGTGTCCCAGTTTTTGTCCTTTGGGTCTTACTTGGTCTGGTTGATTACGGCTTCCAGGCGGTTGAACAGGTCGTGGAAGAGAATGCAGCTGGCCTTGCTGTTAATGTCGTGGCCGAAGCCTTTCTTCCAATACTGCTTCAGGTCACCAGAGTACTCCACCACCTGATAAACACATTACCAAACGGATTCATACTTTTAAAAAGTACCATTTAATCCTGATGTCCAAGTGCTTATGTATATATATCTCTTTGTACAAAGTCATTTTTACACCATTTACCCACATGTTTTGGTAGTTATGGGTGTTTTCTGAAGATATCCTCTATATGTCTGGCATATTGAGACATCCTGCCATAACATTTCTATTCTATTAATGATCTATATTTATGTAATTATGTATTTATATGTAATTATGTAATGTATCATTTTTAGCAAATGGATTTCTGTCTGAAAGGCAACCAGTAAAAAGATAAAACATTAGGCCAAATGCCTTGAATTGTATGTCATTATTAAGGAAACGTGTGGCTAAGAGACCCAAGATTTAAACATTTGGATATTTTTGATGATATAAAACAGACAAATGAGTAAATAAGTAGAGAAACATGACGCTTTCTGTACCACATCATACAATTAAGCAGGCTCTATGGCATAATGGCAACAGAAAGATGTAAGTGACTAAAAGGGTTCATGGCGAACAGTCTGCAGGAACTTCAGTTACAAAGACTGTCCAATCGGCCAGTGTTTCAACAAGAACAGTGATTTAAGTGACTCCTCCATTCAGATCTATGGGAAAAACATCAGTAAACAGTTGAGATGTGGGGGAAATTTTTATGTATGGCAATTCTTTTCTGGTGCAATTCATGAGTTGCCACAATGACACTAAAATCATTTTTAGTAAAGTAACATTTGGATGTTGTCACGGCTGGGGCCATTGATGGCCACCGTGTGTTTTGACTTTTATTTTGCCTTGTTTGGTTTTGTCACGTGTGTTTTGATTTCCACCTGTTTTCGTTTTTGCGCCCAATTAGGGGCTGTATTTATGTTCGGCTCATGGTGACAGTCACCATGAGCCCATCGCCTGACATACACGGTTGTTTTGTTTTGCTCCTGTTTTGCTTTTGATGAATAAAGACCCAAGAATGGATTCCTGCCTGCAACCTCGTTCCTGTAACCTCGCAGGTAGTTCCAAGCTCGGGCTGTACGGCCCAGCTTGTGACAAATATAATTATAATTAAAAGCTAAATGTATGTTTGTTTTCATTTTCTATTTAAGTGGTTTGAAAACTAAACACATTTTTATGATTCTGTTACTCATTATGAGGTTAAAGATAAATGGAGTAACAGAT
This sequence comes from Brachypetersius altus, assembly GCA_037974465.1. Lineage (NCBI taxonomy): Eukaryota > Metazoa > Chordata > Actinopteri > Characiformes > Alestidae > Brachypetersius > Brachypetersius altus. The sequence goes on along the minus strand of JBBPDB010000007.1, from coordinate 13,435,638 downwards.
ATTTCAGAAATGGGTTAAAAAATTGAATTTTAAAGAATTGCCATGCGGTTGACTGGCGCCCCGCTCTGGGTGAGTCTTTGCCTCAAGGCCATTGACTCCGGGATAGGCTCCAGACACCGCAACCTTAGTGTAGATTATGCAAGTAAAGAAAATAAGTGAGAGATTGAGGTTTTACAAATTAAATGGTACTGGGAGGAATTTCTATGTCAAGTTTTCAGACAAAAACAAACGGATTAATATTGGACTTAAATAATTTTAAGGAAAGGACTCTGCTGGTTACAATGATGTGTGTGTATATACTGTATTTGCTATGCATCATATTCTTGCAGCAAGACATGAATTTTGTATATACATGCATTAGTGTCAAATGGAGCGCAATAAGGAAAGCTTCACTTTTTTCTTTTCCCTTTTTACCGATTTTATAAAATGTTCATGAGTGTTTATTATTACTCTCCTGTATATAATTTTGGGCCTTAACTTACCCACAACAGGTCAGTAAGAGGGTCGTTAATGAGCTGATTAGTTGGATTATGTGCGTTGAGAGCAGTGAAAACAAGGCAACGTGTTTCCAGGAACAGAGAAACAGTATCTATTACTGATTGCAGTGACTATTTTATGCGCAAGAAACCATGAAAAACAGCTATTTATTTAGAATATGGCAATGGAGCAGTATATATAAAATATATATAAAATGTGTATGTGTGTATACAGAAATCCCCCAGTTTCACACAGATCAAGAGTCACGAATTCAGTCGTGGGGATTTCCGTTTTACACGGAAATAACGTCCCCACAATAACGCCTTTTCTGTGTATTACCGCCTTCAGCCCATCGGTGGTGGTAATACACTGAACAGTTGTCCACCACCATAAAAGGAAGAAGAAGAAGAAGCCTGCTGCAGTGCTCTGTGTCTTGTCCTCGTATTTTAGTATTATGATTTAGTAGGATGACTATGAGCCAAGGGGCATCATGGTGTCGATCTTAGGTTTGGAGACTGCAATCAAGTCATGGTTTGCCCTACTGCAGTCATAGCGGTAGTAAAGCAGTTACTAAGAAAAAGCATTCATTTTGCTTTTGTTCTTTCATGAAGTTCCAGAACCTGCTGGCATAGAACAGAGGATAAATTAGTTAGTGACGAGCCCTCACCTTCAGTGCTTACCTCCGAAGCGGCCTACTCATCATTCAGAGAACTGCTCTGAAAGTTGCTGAGGGGAAATGTTTTTTCCAGTGTTGGGTACATTTCATGCCACTGCTGGCCAGAAATATCTGGTCAGTTCTGTCCCAAGAGCAGAGGCACAGGGAGCTCTTAGCTCAGCCCAACGACAATGGGCCAACCCTCTGACACTCTTGGTTGCAGCTGGCACCTCTCATATGTCCCTGTGGATGCAGGAGACAGCAATGCTGCCACAGGATTGGGCCTATTTGGGAAGCATTAATGATGGCACTGCCAAGGGTTAGGATTATTTGAAGATAGCTGACACCCGAGGTGTTTAGGGGAGTACCTCTCCTAGCAGAGCCAGCCAGCCATGGCTTAGAAACATGGGCTGGGGTTCGTCAGTCAGAGTCAGTTGGCATTTGCTTGTCTTGGGGAGATGGGTGCAATATGTCTTCTTCTCCCAGGCCTCAAAGTGGGTCCGGGTGCGGTAGTCTGTATCAGAAGGAGGGCATGGAACAGAGGGCAAAGCAAGGGCATCAGTACCTATTTCTTTTACACTCACCGGACTCCTCATCGATGGTAAGGTGTGTCAGGTGTTACTCCCTTCATGGTACCGTCTTCATGTTGCTGTCCACGCCGAGGTGCTGAATTCCTATGGTGGAGGGACGCTGGGTAGCCTTTCAACACCTTCACTGACAGGAATCCTGCAATCACTGTTTTAAAACCCCATATAACTGAATGCAAAAGTTTTTTTGTGCAACTTATTACATATCACTAAAGCATTTGTGGCATCCTTTGTAGCAGTTTTTGGAAATGACTAGTGCCCAAACCTTCCAACCATAATTTATATTTTGAACTGTATATTATTTTGGCACAGTTTTAAAGAATGCTTGGGATTATTATCCTGCTGAAGAATGAAATCAGATGGAATTGTGTGATGTTGAAGAACGATACTTTTCTTTTTTCTTGATCCAACACAAAGTGAATGTCAAAGAAATAAAGACATGAAATGCCTTCTTCAAAACCAAGAGTTTGTTTTGTTTTTTATAATTAGGGGTGTCGGATTACAACATTAATTTTGATCAATTAATCACAGAAAAAATAACGCTGATTAATCACATCAGATGACTTTAACTCAGTCCAGTTCTGGCCACAGGTGCTCTATAAAATGAAGGACGCAGAAGAGAACGTGCTGATTGGCACCGTGAGGGGAAAGTTTACATTTAATTCATTGATTAGAGCCTGTAATTAATTAGATTATTTTATCACATGACACCCCTACTTATAATAAAATTATTTTGAAAGAAGATTGTATCATTTATTTTCTTAAAAAATCTGAGGGTTTGCCCAAACATCTGGAATATATACAATGTGAAAATCACGGACTATGCCAGTGATCACCTGGATGATACACTGTCATTTAGGCTGGAGTCATAGGATTCATGCTTCAAAATCTAGAATGTGAACAGTTTGACAATGAAAACTGGTCTTTTGGATGCTAATTAGAACTAAGCTACACAGCTTAACTTCCAGTTCAAATCTGGTTTCACAAAACTAGTGTATATACTGTCTATAACAGAAAAATTATCAAAAGAAATTCATTAGATCATGATGGTCTTTCTCGTTTTTTTTTTATTGTATTTTAATTAGAGTCCTGATTTACTTTTTACCTACTTGACTGTTTCACTTGAACTTTCCTGGCGCCAGCCTTTAATTATGTAGGACAGTCATATTTGGAAAAGAAAATGAAGAAAGTTGCATACTTCATTAGTTTTGCTTTAAGGCATGGAAAGAGGTATCTTGTGTGTATAAGCCAAGCAGTCACTACAGTGTTACCACAGTGATTTTTTATGCACATAGGTCAAAGAAGAGAGGAGCCGTTTGGTCTTTCATGTTTCTCTTTGATATTTTAATTGGGCATTTTATGGACACAGCATGTGTAACAATTTACTCCTGCTAACATATTCCACACCATTCTGAAAGTATGTACAGACTTTCTAAGAAATTATGAAAACAGAAAATTGCAAGAATGCAACTGCTAAATAATTAGTCTCACTAAAGGAGGTCAAAGAACAATATAAACTCAAAAAATATGAAGTTCCTGGCAATAGAATTATGCAACATGGCCTCATGGTTTGTAGTGGCAATATAGTTTTGTTTTCCTTTATCTGCTGTTTCTTTGTTCTCGTTTGTTAGGTGAAAGGGCTTTTAAATGGAGCAGATGGTTGAGTAATTTAAAGCATTAAAACATAAGCAAATCTGAACTGGCAAATGTTGTGAAAATGCTTCCTGTCCACAGTCACATTTTACACCATCTGTTAGGTTTGTCCTCAAGCTTGCCTTTGCCCTAGTCTGCTGTTCCTTTAGGCCACTCTCACCAGCTTACCTTTATACCATCTTACCTTAATGTGGGTCTGCTCAGCTCAAATGTATAATATCCATTTTATGCCATGTTTCATTTACATTTCAAAAGTGACTAAAATGTGACTGGGAAAAGAACATTTGAAATTAGATGGTAAAATCAGAAGAATTAAGACTTAGTTAATCATGCTTTCCAAGTTTTTTCATTGAAAAATAACAAGTAAATCATAATTATTACCCCCACCATACAGTAAATGCAACTATGGTGAATGAGAATTTCTTACCTCAGTTTAAAATATTAGATGAAATATTAGTAATATGCCAATAATGTTGTCTGAGTAAACATTCAATAGCCAGAATTCAATAACTACTATAACAGTAAGATAAACCTTTAGTATTCCCACAAATGGGATATTTGCAATTTGCACTAGAGTCAGAATTTGCCTGTTTGTACTTTATATTCTTTTTATACCAAATCGCCATGTCCTACCTACCTACCTAAGGCTGCATATGCCCCCCTTGTGCCACCAAAACAGCTCTGCCGCTTTAAGACTTGCAGTCCTCTGGAGCTTTGAAGGTGTGTTCTGGTGTCACCAAGATGTTAGAAACAGATTTCGTAATTTGTGAGGTAGGGCCTCAGAGGATTGGGTGACTTTGTTCAGTACATCACACAGATGCCTGATTGAGATCTGGGGACTTTGAAGGCCAAGTCAACACCTTTTTTGCAGCCTGAAAGAGGCCACTACCTGTATGGAATACCACTGTCATGAAGGGGTGTATGTTTAGTTACATTTTAACCCTGGTAGAGTTGTCATTTTTTGATTACACAGGGAGCCCTGCTGGGTCTGGTGCACCCATTGCATTTTGGGGGTTTTAATTCAACATATTCAAACCACTCTACATTCATGTGACCGCTAAAGACTGAAGGTTGGGTTTCAAATGACATTGATTGACACAAACGTAAAAACTGTGAAAATGGGTTGCGACAGCACTTTGGTCGTTTATTGGTGATGTACTGTATAATTAGATCCAAGACAGTGGAGTTATATTTTTGTGAAATTTTAAAAGCTAAAAGCTTAATGAGGCTATTCTATTAAATGTATAATTAGTACTAAAACAAACTATTTTCTTCCCCCATTGTTGTGTAGAAAGCAGAAAAAAACTTTTTCCACCCTGCATTACTCATTCTGCAGGGTTAAAAACATATATAACTTGCTGTATATTAATACAGGGTTGAATAATGAAGTGACTTTAATGAATGATGCAAATAGCCAGCAGAGTTTAATCATTTAACACACTAATGACTAGTGGATTAAAATCAGAGCCTGATTTACAAAAAGGTCTACGGGTACATTTACCCCCTACCTTGTTCCACTGAGCTCTGTCAATAAGCCATCTCCCCAGTGCTGGCCTGGCTGCAGAGTGTGGATTAGCTCAGGCTCGTTGTAGGCATTAGCCAATGTTTGACGAATAAAACACTAACGAGATAGCGATCAGAGGGGTACCAGCACCAAAGACAGCCTGGCAGCGCTTGATAATCTGCTTCGCTCGTTTCACTCGGCTCCCTTTAATCTGACTTCACATAATCCTTCTGAGTGTTTTCTTTTTCTTTCTCCCAAAACTCCTGATCAAGTAAATGCTTAATTATGGCTAATGAACTCTGTCCAGAGCTTGGCTAAAGTATCAAATGCATTTTTTAAGCAGGGGCTAGATGGGCTAGAGGAAAAGGGGATAAAATAATAGTATATGAAATATAGGACATTTTGAGTGATGTGGCTGGAACTCAATGGAATTCTCAAGTGTACATTTTATGTGCTAGTAAGTTAGTTAAATTATATTCAGTATGTTGGTATTAGATAGACAGGATACTGATAAGTCACTAAATTAAAATCACTGAAATGGGGGGTGAATGACATTGATTCATTAGAAGGGCAGCTGGTAAGGGGTGGGATACATTAGGTAGCACGTGAACAGTCAGTTCTTGAAGGTGATGGATTGGATGCAGGAAAAATTAGCAAAAAGCTCAAAGCAAGTTTGATAAGGGTCAGATGGGATGACTAGATGATTGGGTCAGAGTATCTTCAAAATTGCAGGTCTTGTGGGGTTTTCCTGTTTCCAATGATAAATATCTACCAAAAGTGATCCAAGAAAGGAGAACCACTGAATCGGTCATGGATGCCCTAGGCTTGCTAAAACATGTCGGACTAGCCAATATGGTTCAATCTTACAGAACTACTGTGGCATTAATTGCTGAAAATGTAATGATGAATATGATAGAAAGATGACGTTAAATTTAAAATTTAAACTGCTAAGACCTTTGTGTCAGATATTACGGCACGCATTCAGGCAACTTGTGAAGTCCAGGCCCACAAGTGCTGCATGTAGTAATAACTTTTTATTGCTTTCTGACATTCAAAGTACATTTACATCATTTGGAAAATTCTTTAATCCAAAGTCCAAACTTACAATTTTTGCACATAACAGGTGGATGTAGAGTTAGGAGTCTTTCCCAACCCTTCATAGGTGCCACATTAATGAGAGCATCAGTAAATGTTATTCACTTCACCTGTTAGCAGTTCTACCTATTCTGTGTGTACACCACTCATTTATTAACTAATTCAAGTGTGACAGTTTTAGGACTAGATACAGAATATAAAGTGCTTTAAAACCACATTTAAAGGCATAAACACTACAATCCAAACACGAGTGCAGTCATGTTTGTGTACATCACTGCATCTGCTGAGGCATTTATATTGAGTGGCAGGCTATGTTTGCATAATGCACACCACTGAGTATAAACCATAAATGGCACATAGCAGCCAAAATCATTTAAAACCAGAAGTGTCTATCACAGCTGACAAACCAAAACATTTCCGTGAGTGATTTAATTGAAAGACAATGATGGAGTGCATTTTGTACATGTTTCTTAGACTTGGAGTGTAAACGTTTCTAACACACTCTACATTCATGCGACCGCTAAACCACTGAAGAGAACCACTGAACCACTCACTAAAACATGTCGAACTAGCAATCTGGTTCAATCCTAGAGTTAGGAGTCTTGCCCAAGGACTCTTCTTGGTGTAGTGTGGTGAGCTGCTCACCATACTTCATCACAGCACAGAATGTGAAATTCTTTCTTTGCATTTAACCCATTCACCAAGTGAAGCAGTAGGCAGCAACCAAAGGGGTGGAAGGGGGCACGAGGGAACAGTCAAGGTTAGCTCAGTAGTGCCACTAGCAGTCCTGGGATTTAAACCCACAATCTACTGGTTACGGGCAACACCCTAACCCCTAGGCCCTCGGCTGTCCAGTAAAAAAACTTAATACAGTTAACAAAATCATTTTAAATGAGCCACTTCTCATCCAGACATGCAAGAAAGAAGGACATGCAAACTCTGACTAGGAATCAAATCCACAACTTTCTTACAGCAAGGAAACAATGCTAACCACTGGGCCACTCTGCTACTAGTGTTGACAGAAAAAAATTCCATATTACAGGAATTGAGAAAAGGGAAATATAGAGGGTACGTTTATTACCTTAAGCAGTTAGAATAATAAGCAATGCTTTTTGCATTCTGGTGAGGGGGCTGACAGAGGCTTTGGCAGTAATTATTCTCTCATTCAGGACTGCTCTGCTGTGCTAGAAATGCTGCAGCAGTAACATACACAGTACAACCTGAGAGTGTATCACAAGAAAATCTCTCTGACCAACACAGTTTCACCATGGAACAGAGCAGCATGGTTCCAGACAGAACCATCTTGAGTGGCAGTGATTCACTCAAATATTTATCTGTTATGCTTTGACTTACATGTGGGAATTTCCATCAGATAGAAATAAATACCTTGTTGAAAGTTACCTGTAGCTGTTCTTTGGGGAGCACTGTGTAGGAATTCCAGAGTCTGTTATTGTTGACAGAGAATAAACATTTTCTTGTTTACAAGGACATTTACAGTCTGGTCAAGGCATCCATAGTGTTTTCATATGTAAACACCATTTTTATATTACTAATGATTTGAACTCAAGTCTCAATCATTATTCAATATTTCCTACAAACATAAATGTCAAAAGGCTGCTTTAAAGGGAAAATCCTTCAGGATATCTACACTGGAAACATTAAGTCCCCATGTTTAAAGCAATTATCAACTAATAGCTTGAACTGGGAGGATGTCTTAACGTAAATGAAATATATATACACAACAATGTTGGTATTACAACAGCTCTCTCTGTTCCACCTCATTTATTATTTTTCTATGACCATTTTAGCCATGTCTTGAAAATAGGTGGCTGGCTTAACAGCAACATTTTTGTTGAGGTAGAACATTAAAGTGATGCAACAAGACAGGTCAAAAATAGAAACACCACCCGTCATCACTCTCTGAGGCTCGCAGCGACTGTAGGCAGCCTCATGGTTACAATAGAAGCATTTGGGTTTTGTCATCTCTTGCTCACATCAATTGTTGTTAGGACAAGGTGTCATGCCTGTGCAGTGGGCCAATGAATTTAGGTCAAGTGAAATGAGACCATGGCTTGTGGAACCTTCATCAGCCCAACTGATGTGAAGGTAATATGCCATAGAAGAAAACTGGATTGTGTTCCTCATTGGAAGACAGTGGGATTATATCTCTCCCCCTCATTCACAGTTGCTTGGTTTATCCAAACATGGTTCAGTGGGAAGGTTAGCTAAATGTCAGTTTGCTTTTGATAAACTATATCGTCGGCAATTCACTTTGCCCTTTTTGCAAAAAGAATTACAGAAATATCAGAATTAGTGATAAAAGTTAGGAAGAAAAATGGTCTTGCCCCAGGTCATTTCACAAAACCAGCAACGCATTTCAAAATAACCAAACTTGTTTACTTTTGTCCATGTTATAAAGTCTTCCTACAAAGGTGTTATAAGATAGGTTATGTCATTTATGGGAGAAGTATAATCATGTGCTGGATCACAGGTCCAGGCCAGTGATTGCTTTGTAAGCAGATTGCAGTTAAGAAGGCAGATAAAAAGGAAAGATAACATACTTCTCCAGATCAACACTTTCTGTTTTCCTTGGACAAATAAAGCTGGTCTTAGCCGGTCTTGTTTGCGGACAATAGCCGCTTTCCAGGTCATGGCTGTGGATTAAGTCTTTATTGAACGACGAGGCAATCTATATTTATATAGCACTTTATCTGCTGGAGGTCCGAATGATTCAATAGTGGCCACCTCACGGTTCACTGAAGTCAAGGTACTCCATCAGTTTACACACAACAACCTCATACAAATCCTGAGGATTATAGCAGTACTAGCAGCATCCAGTCACAGCAGTAAAACCCTTAGTGATTCTAATGGCTGAAGGCAGCCAACCTCTCCTGCGATGGATGATGAATTGCAGTAACCAGAACATTTCCAGCTGCTCATTTCAATAGAGCTCTTAGAGCAAGCAAACACGCTTAAGTGTGAAAAGATCAGGAAAGGGATCCTAAGGGCACATTTTAAAAGGTAAAAATGCTGTAGCGAAAATATCTTGTTTATTTGAATGGAATTTACTGAATATTTTGAAAGAAAATGCAAGAACATGACATCTTTATTAATGCAAAAGTGTAATAGTGGAAGTAGCAGTGAAGAATTAATTGGTTTAATTGGCCAATACCTGCAAAAAAACGATGCCCTGCAATAAACATGCTGCAAAAATGCCAAACATTTCATCAAATCAACAGCAAACAAACAATTTAGTCAGCATTGGTATTTAGATCAACTTATTTTGAAAAATGAAGTTTGACCATATTTTGATATTTTGAGTGCATTTCAATAGTTAAATTATAATGCGGAATTAACATGGATATCAGAAGTAAAACCCAAACCCTCAGACACTTACCCTCCTAACTGGTTTTCCTTACTTGTGTATTAACCTCTGACTTGTTTTTTTTTCCTTTTTGACTGGGTTTGTTAGGTCTGTAACTTAGCTGGCAGTAACTTGGTTGAAATCAGATATTGATTTGAGTCTAGCTAACAGATATAAAGAACAGATGTAGATAACCTAAGCACTGATTTACATCGCTCCGGAAAAGACAGTCTGCTAAGTGTAAACACAATAGTTTCCTGAGTGTAAACATGATAGTTTCCTATTCAGTTTCCTGAATAGTTCATCTGTATCCCCTGTAGTCTCCTGCAGTTACTATTATGACAGCGTAGTGCAGAAGAAGGGAGATGGCAGTAACAGATAGCACAGTGAGTTACACACATGTCCTGCATACAGAAAAGCCCTTTCCAGACCCCAGTGGCATGTAAGAATAAAAGTTATTAGAAAAGTCTCCGACCCTGCCGAGCATTACATAGTGTCTGCAAAATCTCTAAAAATATGAGACATTTGATGTTTCATAATAATACTGAATAACTATAGACTAAACACTGTTTCAACAGCAAATTAACCTCAATACTGATGTTAGATAAGCACTTATTCAACCGTCTAGTGCTATCAAATTACTGTCGGCTCAGTGTTTAACATGGTCAATTTTTGGATGTTGGATCAATGACCAGTACAAGCAAACCCAATACAAATGCACTGTCCAAGATCTACATTAGTTCAACAGTTTGCCCAACATCAAATCAACATTGCATTAATTAATCTGGGGGAACTCACTCACTCACTTTCTGTAACCACTTATTCCTCATTATGGTTGCGGGTACCCGGGGCCTATCCCGGCAGTCAATGGGCTTGAGGCAGGGACTCATCTCAGTGGGAGGGGGGGGCACAGCAGGGTGCACACCATTCCCTCACACATTCACAACTACAGTCAATTTAGAAACATCTGGCGAACATTTTAACCAAAATTACGACATGCAATATGTGTTACAGTTTACAAATCCCCTGAAAATGATTAGACACTGTATAAATTAAACATTTTATATGTGATGCCAAAAGTCTTATTGTTGCGGTAAAAAAAATCCAAGATGGTTACGTTGCAGGAAAAGAAAAAAACATCCTTTGCAATTGTAGTTTTTGTTTTGCTTTGTTTAAATAATAAGAAAAATAAGATACATTTGGAAATTTGGTGGCAGTTTTTCTTGGACAGTGATGGAGTGTAAGATCAGCATTTCTACAAACTTAGACCACTTTCTATTCCACAGGGTCCTTTAGTCAATACCCTTACATTTATTTATTTCAGGACAGGATCAAGCCACACATCAGAGACAACATTGTGTTACAAAGCCCTGGAGGTGTGACTCACAATAGCTGTAAATGCAAGGAAACTGTGCCATTATTATTTCCTAAACACTGTTCATAGAATGAAGATGGAACTCTAGCTGTTATGAGTCTCAGAAGATGGAACCAGTGAATGCTGCATTTCCACAGAGGTGGACAGTAAGTAGATTTACTTGAGTACTGTACTTAAGTAGAGTTTTTGAGTATCTGTACTTCACTTGAGTAGTATTTTTTTTGG
>JBBPDB010000007.1:13405015-13417851 GCA_037974465.1 Brachypetersius altus | reverse complement strand
GCAGTTCTGAAGGCGAAAGGGGGTCAAACACCGTATTAGTATGGTGTTCCTAATAATCCTTTAGGTGAGTGTATAATTATTATATTATATATGTGTTGCTTTTATAAGAAGTGTTTTCTTGCTTTTATAAAAAGTGAGCTTTCTATTTTTTTAGGGCTTCATGTAACATGTTTCATTTATTATTTCAAAAGTCCTCGTCACAGGAAAACTGTAAGAGTTATGATGTAATGGCTACCAAGAGCCATTTAAAACATCTTCCTAAACACTCTAGCCAGCCAGATGTAATCAAACAAGATTTTCTCAGGTGTACTACAGCAGTCTGGCTCTAACGCCTTTCCACACTGTGTATTTCCCCTGCAGCGTCAGAGAGACTTTGTTAAAATTCCATGTGGGAGGAGAAAGTGAGATCCAAACATCTGTTGCTGACAGTGATAAAACATGTGCTTAATGGGAGTCGACAAGCACTGCATGTACAATCATTGTAATCTGAAGGTGTGAAACTGACAGTTATGTTTCTAATCATGGCAGTAATTTTGAGAGTTGATAGTAGAAAGGCAAATGCCATGCATCACTGCTATTAGGATTAAGGTTGCCTTGTTCGGACATACAGATCATTCAGAAATAGCTTGGGTCATCTGACTGTTTCATATAACTTCACCAGCAAAGTAAATAAAGAGCTATCAGGACTTTAATTGGGAGTGCAGTACAAAAGCATTTGTTTCATCAGCCTCTGAGAGAGTGACCTTTCGCGTTGGTCTAGACACTTTGTTCAGTCAATAAGAAATATGTTTGCTTAAAATAAGTAGAGGGTAAGGAACATTACCTGGCCTTTGTTGAAAAACAAAAAAACATCTGAAAAATCTATAGATTTTAATCCCTGTTGAAGCCGGGTCAAGGCGGGAGCTTCTGTATTTAGTTTAGTCTATGTTCTTTGACCCCTCAGCAAGTAGACATCATTACAGCAGACTGGGGAACAACATTTGCATGAGGATGTGTCGAAAATATTGAATTTTTTTTAATTCAGAATGAAATTTCAGCAAAACTTCTTCCCCAGCACTTAATGTCAGATTCATAGGATGTGATTGGATCAAGTGTTTTAGTGGCTTAAACACACAAATGGCTTAAACACACAAATATTACAGAATGGCACTGCTCAGAATTGGAGGGCTGACTTATTTACACAATGATAATGAAGAAAATGGTTCACCATTGTGCCCTAGTGGGCTGGATGTGGGTAAAAAAGAAAAGAGAATCAGGTTCATTTATTATAGAGTGTCTCTGGCAAATTGTCTTATGCTACTCCAGGAAGAAAGGCTTTTAAGCCCCCCAAAGTCAGCCCGAAATGGCTGCAGCCGGGGTAATTAGTGATGAGCAGCTCAACATCATTCCAGAACTCTGCCCTCCAGCCATGTGCTTCATGATGGCACACAACAATGGCGCTGATACTGCCACTGTCATTCCTGCAGCTTCACAAAAGACTGGGCCCATGTGTCAATCCTCTCAAAGTGAGGTACATTATTTTTTTAATTCACTCAGAAGAGACGCTGAACATTGTCTTTCTTGAACAGTTCTTTTAATTCTATTCAGTGTTAGACAAAGTCTTTTGTGTTAGACGAAGTCTTTTTGTTTGATGAAAATAGACCCTGATCACAGAACTTGCAAACTGCATGGTTGTGGAAGGAGCTCAACTGACCGAGGAGGGGATCTTAGCGTTATATGTGCAATACAGTCCATGGTACTGGCCATTCATTTCTTATAAGCATGACCCATAAGCACACCTGCCAACCCGTACACATTTTGACATCAAAATGTGCTGGCAAACAAGTGAAGTAAACAAATGCTAGTGACACCTTGTGGGTCTGAAAAAGTGTGCAGTCAAGTCTACGCCAGTGAGCATCTAGAAAAAACAAAAGAAGAAAAGTTGGAGCAAACTGGATAAAACTGACACACTGAAACCCAAGTGTTATGTTCATAGTGAAAGTGAGGTGGGGGGTATCAAAATGAAACTGTAAGTTTAGATTGTTCTGCTATTTTTTGTATTTAAATGTTTTGTTTATTTATTCATTAAACCTTTCACTGCCACACTTTATATTAAGCAACTTCTTTTTCAGGTGCATGCAAGGAAAATGCTTGCAATCAGAATTTAATTAATGAAATCTTTTATACTGTGTAACCATTTTGGTTTTCAAATATAGGCTACAATCAGTATGTCAATACATGTGGCTATTATTTGAGATTGGATTATTTGAGATTTGATGGTTTGCATAAAGCCTTCTTCCTCGTGTTGCCATCAGACTCTCTTGTAAATATACCATCATCCAAGCTTGAGGATGGAGCAGCCTAAACTACTCTTCAGCATTATCCACTGTCCTTGGGCAGAGCCGAGAGATGCTGCTTGAGAGAAGAGAATATGACAGTTTGGTTTGGTGTTCATCGCCGTAGGAGAACCTAGAGACCATATAATCTTCTGTGGCTGTGAAGCAGTTGCTCACATCACTCCTAGCTGGAGGTTACCCTGATTCTCAGTGAATCCATATGTCTCATAGCCAGTGGATAACTCCGCATCAGTCAGCTGGTATGCTCTGTTTCTGTAAAGAGCAGGCTTACATCCTCTCTTAACCTCATCCATCACTTTGACAACATAATCAAGCTTTGCAGAAGGCGAACAGAATATTTTTGAAGTTGTACCTCTTATGTCAGAAATAAAAGTTTTTCCTTCAGAAGAGTTTAGTTTGCAGTTCAAACAGGGGAATAGCCAGTTTTTAACAGGAAGCATAAAGATTTGATTATTGATCAAATAAGAACTTTTTTGGTTTTGTCATCTGCCTGCCCTTGAGAAAATATCTGCTGTTTTTTTGCCCACTTCTATTTGCTAAAAGCATTCAGTTAAATCCTTCCGGGTTGTATATTAGATGGTTTCTCCGGCTGATTTTAGTTTCCTGCTGCCTCTTCTCTTCGGCGAAAAAATAAGCCAAAGGTTCCCATTGTTACAGCAGCAGATTGACACATTGCCCAAGAAATAGCTGTTTTGTAGGAGAGAACTTCAGAATCTTTCACACATGTTCATGTGGACCTGCTCTTGTTGGTGGTCCTTAGTGTCAACATGCAGCTGTCTTGCTACCAATTTTGCAGCTATATGCAGGAGGTGGCATGTACTACCAACTAAATAGGTGTGGAGGTTGCTTTTCTGAATGAAAGCTGCATCTCATTTTGTTGATTCTGTTTCTGATTAAGCCCTGCACAGCTAATGTAGGTGGTCCCTGGTATTCCAAGTGTTTTTAATTTGTGGCCAATAATATCATAGATGTCTTCTCCAATAGATCTACTACTCTCAACAAGTATGAGAAGCACTACTACTCATTTGCTAATGCCAAGATCATAGACACATACCATATTGCTTAGCAGTCTGGCTATCATAGACCATTTTTAAACAATAGCCTAGCATGATCAGCTAGAGATAAGGGTGAACTGTGGCCAGTGATGACATTTTTGAACAGTGTCAGAAGCCTCTCTCCACACTGCTGCACATACATCCCTCAGGGCTCTGCTTGCAGCTGATGAAGACAATCACCTTTGATCTCTTGGGAGAGCATGGCCGGCCCCTGCCTGTTGGCAAGATGAATGACTTGCTGAAGTTAGGATTCATGAGGACCAAAACAAAATTGAAGCCATCCTTCAGCCTGTGAAAGGCTTCTACTGCTGAAGGTCTCCACTGGACTTGGGCTTCAGTGGAAAAGGATTAAGTTTTGTCTCAAGTCTAAAGATGAGGGGGCTGTTAAAAAGAAGAGAGTTGTGATTAGTATTCTATTAATCCCTTAAAAATATCTTCCATAATGATTCTGAGAAGACTTAGTAAGGCCACTGCTTTATTATCACAGTAGAAAGTTGTGCTGTTGTCATATGAATTTATGCCAATGCCTATGAAGACATTTGGTAATTGGTCAATGGCCTTCAGAAGCTTCTGTAGCACAAGATGGCATGCTGAAATGCCAATAAGTAATCCTTAAATTCATTTAAGTAAAGGGTTAAAGGGTTAAATTCATGTTTAGTGATGCAAATGTTACCTTTAATTTTGAAAGAACTCTACATTGTATTAAACCTTGGCCTTTATAACTTTGAACATAACACAACAGGGCATTCATTTTATTGTTTTGTTTTCTGGTGATGATGCAGTGTGGTATGAAAAAGCACGAGTATAATTCAGACTAATAATCAAATTATTAACAGCTTGTTGTGGGAATCAGAATGTTCTCTTACATATTTGCTTGTATTTGTTTGCTTGCATCATTTTAAAAATAGCCAAAATTACAGTATTGTTACTTAATAAATATTTTATATAATTAAAGCCTTTTTTATCATTAATGTGTTTACTCGTTTCACTCCATTGTCCTGACTAATGAACCTAATAACCTGTCTGGCTCGCTTCCCAACAATATGGGCACCTGCCAGGTTTCTGGCTGAAATTCCAGTGTTTGGTAGGAGCCTCTCTTCTGAGCATGCTAGGCCACCTGCCAGAAAATCTCCAGAATTTTGCAGGAGAAGGTAAAAAGTGTCATTACTTCTAACGTTAGTAAATCTATCTATCTATCTATCTCTCTCTATTGAAAATCTGATATTCTCGGAAACAACATATACAATGTCAGGTACTAAAGCAATAACTTGCAATAACTTGTGCTTTTCTTCTCATTATACATATAACTGCTTTTGTGACCAAGGCTGGGGATTTACCTGGCCAATGTATCTCTGACATGTACATACTTAGCATTGCAAGGCAATTGACGTATTTACATTTGTGCAAAAACATGGCAGTGAACAACATCACCATGTAAGTGTGGTGGTGAATTCTGCCAATTCCTGGGAAAGGTAGTTTTTAATCTGACTTTAGTGTGTCTGAAATGACTGCAGCTAGTAGCAGTTGGGCATCAGTCCAAAAAGCCTCCCTCCAGCCATGTGCTCCGTGACTACGGTGCTGAAGTGGGTGTGCTGACACCAGTCCCGGGGATCGCTGGCCGGCTGGTCTGAACTGGTGTGTGAGGCATCGGCAAGGGCACTGGCTGTGGCTCAGTCTCACAAGGCCTAATTAGTTCGGGAGGGGACAAAAATTGTGCCCATTAATAATATCCCAACAAACATACAAGCTGTCAAGTGATTAATCTTGATATATTACCATTAATAAAATATAATTTGATTCAGCTATATTTGCTTTTTTTCAGTTTTGTCATGGCCTCTGTATGCTAATCATCAATTCCGTATATTTTTAATGTAAGAGAGGAAACACAGTAAATGGGGTGCATAAAATGAAGCAACTGGCTTGAATTCCAGCCATCACCATTAATTAAAATGGCATATGATTTATTTCTGGAGTTATAAATGACATTAACTTACACCTGAGGGAAAACCTGCCAATTAAGAAATTGTAGCCACATTTTACCTCATGTTGAAAAAATAAATCTAAAATAAATGTTGTTTGTGCAACAGCACATTTGTAAATTGGCATAGTAATAAAAGAGTCTAAAGACACTATTATCTATAGAACATTTACTCACGTGTTAAAGGAATGACTAAGAATGAAAAATATCTTTTAATTTGTAAAGCTTCATTTTATACATGCATTCAAAAGTGACCTTCAGCTGCACAAGTTTCAGTGTGACATCCAGGCACTTGGCTAACTTAATTAGAGCCATTACTGGGATTAATTGGACTGCGCTGATTTTTATGAAATAAATTCAGTGCTCATAATGCAGTGAGAAGAGGGTTATCATGGTGTAGATTAATGTAGATTGTAGATTAAGCTGCACCCGCGTTGCAAAGTATCGAAGACGAGAGTGGGGTTTACATACCATATCTTTTATAGATGATACGGAATGCAGCATACATACACTGACAGGCCATTCCATTAGTTATACCTGATTGTCTAGTTTATCAGCTCCACTACCATACTAGTGCACTCTGTAATTTGAAATTACAGACTGCAGTTCATCAGTTTCTCTGCATTGTTTCTTAGACGACTTTTACAAAGTTCAATTGTCAGGAACCCCACAGGACCACCAAGGAGCAGGTAATACTTGGGTGGTGAATCATTCTTGGTACAGCAATGATACTGACATAGTAGTCATGTGTGTGTGTGTGTGTGTGTGTGTGTGTGTGTGTGCGTTTGTTTGTGTGTTTGTGTATTCTGGATCTCTAAAAGTCTTTAAACAATGTGTACACTTGCCACTTTGTCCACCTTCTAGATATAAGATTATGTATCCTAGTCCATCTGATGCTGCACAGTTTGTGTTAGCCATGCTCTAGTCTTTATCAGTAGTCAGTACCTGAACACGGGACACTGCTGAATGGAATTTCTTTTGGTTGGTGGATTATTCTCAGTCCAGCAGTGATAGTGGGCTGCAAGAAATTTTGTCATAATACACTTTTTATAGACAACACATTGTGATTTGCATGTAAATGATTACTGTTACAGATTTCTGTTGAGAAAATATTAATGAATTGGTTGGTCCTTCTGGTACCTCTTCTTCTTCTTCTTCTTCTTCTTTCTTCCACAGAGAATCAACCGTCTCCATCTCCTTCTGTCCTCTGAGTCTTCCTGTCTCACACCAACTCCCTCCCTACATGTCCTCTCTCACCACATCCATAAACGTCCTACTAGACCTTCCTCTTCTCCTCTTCATTCTCAGTACCACACTCCAACATGCTCAGAGATTTTACCACAATTTATGAAATGACTGCTGTTCTGCTACACATTACCATATTATAAACTATAAGTGCTTGTTTGTTGCAGTATGAACATGTTTTAAATAGTTTCATAGTTTAAAGTACTGTTTATCAAAAACAATTCAAGTGTAAACATTTTAAAGAATATGGGTGACCATATACTCCATGCATATGAGTGAAATATATGACCTATATAGCTTTGATAGCAAGTGACAACTAACAAAACACAAAGGAAATGAATGGTCTTTTTCTTGGAAGTGGACCATTATCCTTTGGCGTGTGTGATTAAAGCTTGATTTGCTGATTTTGCCATATCTGTGTTCCCTGAGGATACAAATGTGCTGTTCCGTGGAGAAAATAACAACTTCCCCTGAATGAGTTTTAAATAAACATCATTTGAACGATTAAATCCAATTTGTCATTTCTGCACCAAGACCCTATTTTTCTTTACAGGTGTTGAAAACTGGAGAACCTGACAAATAGCTGACATGTGAGTGAAGAACAGCAGGATATGAGGAATTACCAAAACCCATTTTGGGATCTGTCTGTCAAGGAAGTGTAGTTTGGGCCTGTGTAGAGCATGGTCTATAAGAAAAGCAATATTGCCAGAAAAGTCCTCAAAACCTTCTAGAAAAGCAGACAGTCTGAAAATAAACCCTTGAACACAGTGACAAAATATTGACCAAATAGCAAATGATACAATTGTTTTGTGAAATATCTATCTATCTATCTATCTATCTATCTATCTATCTATCTATCTATCTATCTATCTATCTATCTATCTATCTATCTATCACTCAATCTATCTATCTATCAATCTATCTATCTATCTATCTATCTATCTATCTATCTATCTATCTATCTATCTATCTATCGATCTCTCTATCTATCTCTCTCTCAATTGATCTGTCTGTCCATCTATTTTTATTGCTATCATTGCATCAATTACTCAGTACTAAAGTATATTTAAATATGGCGTGTACCTACTACACTCTGTCTGCGGTACATCAGTTACTTGGACCAATATGGACATCATTTCTACTAGCTTTGCGCTCTTAGTGATAAGGTCTTTAAAATATGACAGCAGTGGAAACCTTTTTGGTGCTATATAGAACACTTTTATAAGGTTAGTAAGAGAATAATGTATAACATTTTCTAAATTATAAAGAAGAATCACCTTACTACACATAACCTCTTACTTGTTAAAATGATTGTTTTAGTTGTTTCATATGTTGAGTTTCTTTCTAAAATATATTGGGGTATTACACATAAATGGTTGAAAAATGTTGAACATGTTGTCAATTTTATTTCTTGTGTGATTTTCTCCCTGCGATTTATTTTTTCAGTTGCACTCTGATTAGTTATCCAAACATATGTATGTACCTCTGTATTATTTTTTCAATGTTCACTGTTTTTTTTACCGGTTCTTCACACTGTGACAGCAATGAACTTTTTGGAGCAAGATATAGTCAGTAGACTGAAAAAAGTCAACAGTATTATTTAAAGGATTTAATGACTCCAGTGTTTGCCACTTTATACTGTTATATTTCAAGACAGAATGATTTTTAAGGTTAGTTAAGGTGCAGTTTTTTGGAATTGCTGATTACATAATTACCTGCCTTATGTTTATATATAAAGAAAGAGCGAAAGAGAGAGAGAGAGAGAGAGAGAGAGAGAGAGAGAGAGAGAGAGAGAGTTTCCCTCTGTCCCCTAGAACAGTGAAACTTTCAAAAGCATGTGCTGTGGGAGAGAGAGAGTTTGCTCTTCATGCTACAGCTCACCTTGGGGACTGGCTGGAGCGCTGCTTTATAGAGCCGTAATTTTCCTCATGTACAACAACCAACTTAATAGAAGTCTTCATCCCTGACCAACCTCATCAAGATCTTACTGCCAAGGAAATTACTGGGCTAAAAATGGCTACATGGCAGGAAGGAAGCAAGACAGTGTTCCAGCAGGACAGAGGGATATTATTACAAGGTTAGATGAGATGGGGTTAGAACAAAAAGAACATGGAATCAAGACATTCAAGAAGGTAAAAGGACGTCTGCATAAACTGAGAGGGGAAATAATTCGGAACATTGCTTGTTCTCACAGTTACTGTCTACTAATGAATTCACATCTGCTTATGTGATAGAGTAATGGGGTGTACACAGGATATCATATTTTGCAAACCACAGTGGTATCTACTCAGCATCTTGAATTGGATTATAGTCTACAGTTTGAGAAATAGCACATATTTTGGTTTGTCTCAATTTATAGAACTAAAGGACGGTAAACGTAAGCATTTATTTCAGTCATTAGTGCATGCGGTACAAAACTGCATTACAAAAAGTAATTCTTGTGGGATAGCTTAATATTTAAATAAACTAAGACTGCATGGTGTTTTTATGACCATTAGAGTGTGATTTTAAAAGTTTCCAAACCTGTCTTTATTGTATACTTGATTATTGATTAGATGAAGCAGTTACTGGTAACGGTTGGCCCCTTATAGTCACATGTGAACACACCACAGCACAAAAACAATAACCCATTCACCAAGTGAAGCAGGAGGCTGCCACCAACAGGAGGTGCTCGGGGAGCAATGTGTGGGATCGATACTTTATGCAAGTGTACCTCAAAGGTGCCACCAGCAGTCCTGGGATTTGAACCTACAACATTCTGATCACAGGGGAAACTCCTGAACCACTAGACCACCAGCTGCCACCAACTTCCCCTCAACCTCAAATGACAAACTTATTGTTTAATTGTTTATTTGTACTTATTCTGATGTTAGTGTTTTTCAAACAAATGTCTACAGAAGCCTGAAATTACTTTGATTGATCACAGCATTAAAACCTCTTACAGGTGAAGTAAACAACGTGGATTACCTGGTTATAATAGCGCCTGTCAAGGAGTGAGATATACTAGGCAGCAAGTGAACAATTTGAAATGTGGGGGGCACGTTGGATCTGAGAAACTTTAAAAAGGGCCATGTTGTGAAGGTTAGAAGACTTGGGTTGGAGCACCTCCAGAACAGCAGGTCTTGTGGGGCGTCCATAGTATTCAATGGTTAGTACCTACCAAAAGATGTCTAACTGTGAACAAGGAACAAAGTCATGGAAGTCCAAGGGTAAATTATGCATATGGGGAGCATAGACTAGCCTGTGTGATGCTACAGAAGAGTTGTGGTAGCACAATTTACTCAGTTAATGTTGTTTATGATAGAAAGAACACAATGTTTTGCACATTGCATATGTGGCGGTACAGTCAGAGTACTCATGTTTACAGGAAGAGAACTGGAACACAGAGCAATGAGAGAAAGTGACCTCATCTGATGAATCACATTTCTTTTACATCATGTGTCTGTAAATAGTGTCACAATCAGTTGCATTTGCAATCACTTACAAATCCTCATCATTTGCAATCACTTACAAATTCTTCCATTCTTCTTTCCAATCTTCCTTTCAAACTTTGCTTCTGTCTAGTTCATTGGTATTCTAGTTCTAGGATGCAACATATATTAAAAAAGTATACCACTTTCCAGCTGTTATCGGACGTCTTTCCAACTGTTATTGTAACTACATTTTGAAAGAATATTAGGTACATTTTTGCTTTTAATGGTCATCTCCACACTATACTAGTTAGTTTAGTTTGACCTTTAGGAAAGTGTAATGTAAACCCAGAGTGAGTGCATGAAAGAGGTCAATATTACAGGGCTTTCAGGGCCATCAATATTTCAAAATATAAAATTCAGTTGAAACCTGGCCAAGTGTCTTAATATGTGCCACAGACGTTCACTCAAATTATAGATGAAACCCAGGGCCAATTTAATGCTTCCTACTTTGAGTAAAAGAAAAAGTAAGCCTACTTTAGGTTTGCATCAGTAAAGAGTGATGTTTGCCGCTGGTGTTGGAATATTGGGGTGATGTTTGGAGTCAGAAATGTTTACAGGCATCAATTTAGTCAAAGGCTGAATGTCTTGGACATGACTGTGATTTGCCTTGCACTGTAGATCTCACTGAACCCTGCAATAACAGCTATTATAGGTAATTTCTGCTTTTTTACCTTGGCATTTTAAACATGCTGACCACTGATGCACTTAACAACTGCCCCCTGCTTCCTAACTACGTTGGAGGAGGAAGCACTAGAATCTGAATTTATTCATGCTGTAACATATCAAAACAAGTGGTAATGAAAGACAGAAACTTTAGAATTATTCTTGTTATTCTCACATATTACACACTTATCTGATCCTGAAATGTTTATCTTAGAATGGAGCAATGAGTGGCACCACCACAAGATGAACAGTCTCAACAGTCTTATGCCTAAAGAATGTTCATCTGAAAAGTCTGGAATTGCAATTATAGGTATAGTGTAAAAGCACTGCGTATGTTTCCAGCAGTGTCTATTCTTTATCAGAATACAGAGATGAACATAGTGGATCATAAAAGCATAATCTGAGTGATGAAATAGAATTTGGCAGAGAAAGCAGGATTAATCTTCTGAATTAAACCAAGAGAATGATTATGATTAGTATTTAATAAGATACTAATTACTGAGGAATAGAAATTAGAAAAGAAATAATTATACAAATGATCCATTTATATAATTGATTCTCATTTCAAGTACTTTTCTTTGCATCTGACATATTGAATTAAAATTTCTAAAACAAACCAGTGATTCAAGCAGGAGATAGCTATGACACCATAAAATATGCATACTTTAACCTAATTTTAGCAAACAGAAATCTATACAGACGCATTAGCTTTGCTAATGTGACTATTTCCCTAAAACCATGTAGCACCTGCCATTGAGCCGCAAGGTTCTGGATAGAACCAGAAGATCTGTGAATATCACAGACCTCTAGAGATGATGATAGTTGACCTTTCC
The DNA here is from genome assembly GCA_037974465.1 of Brachypetersius altus. Classification (NCBI taxonomy): domain Eukaryota; kingdom Metazoa; phylum Chordata; class Actinopteri; order Characiformes; family Alestidae; genus Brachypetersius; species Brachypetersius altus. The sequence goes on along the minus strand of JBBPDB010000007.1, from coordinate 13,406,268 downwards.
ATTATACTTATAAAACTTATCTATATTCTTAGATTACATAGATTAATTGGAACAACCAATAACATTTTTATTTGTAAATGCTATTCATTACTGTATAGGAACAATTAAAAGTGTGTCATACATTATTCAGTCTTCTTCTTCCTCTTCTTCTTCTTCTTCTTCTTCTTCTTCTTCTTCTTCTTATTATTATTATTATTATTATTATTATTTTTGTTGTTGTTTTAATATTTGAATAAGCCAACAATAGAAAAATTGAGAACTTAGACTTAAAGGATTGTGCAAGGGTTTTAAGACACACTGCTCAGATACAACTTCAGCAGCATAAAATAATGTGACATATTGGAATAATGGTCTTATTATCATTTATGACAGAGATTTAAGAAAAAGTGGCCACAAGCTTCTTGTAAAAGCTCAAGAATGAGCCAGCTGTCATGTCCAGCCCTATTTGAAAGCACTCTGCTGTCATGAAAGCTTGCGAAAGCATGAAATAAATGCTCCTTTCTATTGATAACGACTTAAATTTACATTGTACAGTAGCTGTCAAATCTAAGACTCTGTGACTGTTGGGAAGTAAAAGGCATCCAGGCAGCTAGAGGCATGCTCTCAAGGGACAGAGGAACATATGGCTTGGAAATGGACTGTCTTGTTTTTCGTGTCTTAGTAAACTCCAGGGACCAGTTAAGTGGTAATGGAGGCAACTAATAAATTGACAATGGCTAGAGAATGTGAAAATGTTCTAGACTTCCTACACATGTCATGTTTTTTGTTGAATATTGCAAGGCTCAGAAACAGCCTAAAAGAAATCAATTCATTTGTAGCTGAAGGAATATTTGAGTGTTTCTGTTCTTACATTTCAAAACCAATCACTTTCTCTCAAGATCCCAAAAATATTTTTGAGTAAATGGTAAAAAAAAAGTGTGGTGGGCAGATTTGGGTGTGTAGGTCTAAACACATTTCTGGGCTGACCAGTGAAAGAATACCAAAGCTATTCAACCACACTTCATTGAGAGCACAGGCTTTACATAAGCCCAACCTACAATTACACAGGTCAACAGGTCAAAATCACCAGCGAAAAGTTTATGTGTATTTGTAGTGTTTTTCATGCAAATTTCAAATTTGTGTTTAGTTTTTCCCGCATGTAGAGTTTTTGTGACAAAGCTAGTTCGATACTGCAGGATAGTTGGTATAATGATCATATAATAATCATATGCTAAGTGTTTTTGAAGAAACAGTGGTAGCTGACTGACACTGAT
>JBBPDB010000007.1:13372005-13399262 GCA_037974465.1 Brachypetersius altus | reverse complement strand
CTGCAGAAAGACCACAAGGTCGCGGGACTCCCAGGCTATCACGAAGTTCTCCTCGTTGTCGCCGGCGGTTTTGTGTGGATGTCTCGATCTGTCAGAGTGTGAGCCTAACAGCCCGCACTCTGACAACATCTAATATATATATATATATATATATATATATATTTTTTTTTTTTTTTTAAATTAGATATTTAACACATTGGATTGCACTTTTAACTCTTTTCTTTTTTCAGTTGTTTATTTTCATGTTATATTTGTAATGGCCAGCCTAGAGAGCAACCTCTGGGATGAGGAGCAGGTTGGATCTGGCTGAACCCTGTGAAATTCTCTTTTTAGGTCTAGGTTCATGGATGTTGAACTAGGTTCACTGCTCTTCTCAGTCAACCAGATATTACATTTCGCCACTGTTGTCTCCTGAAATCCAGAAGCTCTTTCACCAGGTGCCAGGGCACCACCCACTTTGAACATTTCCGGTAGGCCATGCAAAAGTGACCAATAATCTGGGGTTTATTTAGAGCAGGAGAGGTTAAGAGGAAGGTGCCAGACTGATAGCTACACTCTATCACCTGGTTGATAGAGAGGCATCTCTCTCCTGCATCAGTCTTCCTGCTCTTGGAACTGATGAACTGGTCTGTCTATGCCAGTGTTCACTCCCTCCCAAACTGCTCTGACACACTTTGAGGGTGTGCTTGGGTATCAACCCCCCATTAAGTCCTTGGGACTTTATAATTTACAATAGTTTACTGTTATACTGAACACTACAATACGTTTGAAGTTTCGGTTGCCAAATTGGTCCAAAAGCAGTGGCCTTGAGAAAAGAGAGCGCTGTTCATGGTGAGTACTGCATCTGTATTTTAAATAAACATTTGTTCATTTTCTAGTCTCCTTTTACAGAACTAGAGAAAATAAAGAATATTTAAAGGGCTTGTATCTTACATTGTCCTTGAGTTTTATGTGTTGTTTCTCTTGAGGGCAATTTTTAATATTTGTTTGGTTTTTTATGTACTAGGAACATAATTCTCTCCTTATCTCTTAGAATTAAACACTCAGTTTATATGACTTCAAAAGTAATTCAACATAACTATACAGGGCTGAACTGCTGTAAGCTGAATGGGGATATAGACTGATCTTTTAATTAGATGATATTGTAAATATAATGATTTTAAAACAAGCTGTACTTTAAGAATGTTTACACGTTGCAGTAGGCTCTTTTACTTCAGAAAAGCAGTAAAACTCCAGGGTATGGCCCCTTGTAGTGTTCTAAATCAGACAGCTAACCCTCAATGGCTTGAGGCCTTATAATGGAAGAAAATGTTTCCCCTTTTCTTCCTTCTACATACACAATGTACACAAACACAGCACAGCTGCAATGTTCGTGTCTGCCCATGCATCTGTGTTTCTATATTTCTGCCCTGAGTTCTGTTGTGTATTTTCATTAGTCCCTCTGATCTCTCACACAGATGAAGAATCAATCATGTTGATTGCATCTTTATTTACTCTCTGCGATTTGTCGGTCCCCTTTAACAGCGCAATGCCCTCATTGAGGGAATCATCTTTGTATTCTCCGTGTGTTTCTGCTAATTGCACCCAGTAATAAACATTCAATTTTTATTGTAAGTGCTTGACTAAGAATGTTAGAGGCTATAAAGCATTTCATCATGAAATTAAGATACATTCATCTGTTTGGAAAGCAGAGAACAATTTTTAATTAGTATTGATATGTATGAGTGAAAAGCTTCCTACCACCCTCCTGATAACTTCTGCAACACTTACCATCAAAATGCTACTATTTACGGTGTCTGTTCAATAAGGCAATATCTCGAGATCGATTTTGCCTCCACTCCTTCTCTTCTTACCTTCCTAACGCTCCCCATGCTCACTGGATTTGATAACTCAAGCACTATTGATTTTTCTATAAGTAAAAATAGTCTTCAGCAAAGCACAAACAGACAACAGCTGTGGTGACAACTTGGTCCATTGAGGATGTGTGTCTTCTTTTTTTATGCACTGCTCTTATTCACCTTTGTCATGCCCATGGAGACAGGACAGTGTAATTTTGCTTATACAGTAGATGTACCAAGGACAAAGACTTACAGTATCACACCAGAACAGCCAAGGGGAACAGAGTGGAAAAAATCCCTCAGTTTTAGAATCTAAGTAGTTTATTTTTGCTTCTGTGTATGTATGCGCCATTCATTTATTTAAATGTTAAATATTAATCATAATACAGCACCAGTATTTTTTGTACGTGTCCTCTAGCCCACTACCAACAATATATTTGTTGGAAATTTATGAAAATATCATGGATTTTGTTTTTGTTATTTTTTTTTATTATTTAAGAGTTGGGAATTAATTATTAGAAACATTAGATAGATAGACAGTTTTTAATTTTTTCATTCAGGAAATGTAGTTTAGACAAAAACTGCATATGAATTAAGCCACTGTTCCACAAACACAAGATTGCTTGTTCCTCGTTTAATGTTCCTTGCTAAGCCACTGCTATAAGAGGACCAAGAACATTTACTTTGTACACAGAAATGAAAAGGAAACGGTGATATGGGCCAAATGCCCATATTGGGCTTTCTGGGAGCCATCAAATAGTCTCACAGACAACTGAACCACCCTAACTGAATTTAACCGACAACATTGGCAACAAATAAACATCGAATTCAACAATTTAGTCTCCCTATTTTTTTCCTCAGGAAACTCTCCCCCATTGCATTTTCTCAACAGATGAGTCTCTTTTTCTGAGCAGCTGTTTGGGGTTATTGATGACCTCATTAGAATGCTGCCTGCAGCATGCTGCGCGACACTGAAAGTCTTTCCATATGCAACGACACTAACCGTCACCCTAGCCCATCTACCCGCTCCTCCAGCACACAGTTCTAGCTGGCATTTCAACAGCCAGGGCAAGAGCTGCATTCTTATTCTACTGGGAGAAAGATGAAGGAGAGGTTACTGGGGGTCATTCTTTCCAGAGACCCCACAAAGATGCTTCCCAGAGTTTATATTATCTGTCCCAGTTCCTTGCCTGACATTTCACAAAGAAGTTTTGAAACAGTTTTAATAACTTCTGCTCCTTCAAACCCCTGTGACAGCAGGTAATTTGACTTAAGCAAGTTAATCACTGCTGATATTTTCGTCTTGTTAGCGAGGTTTGACATTTGTAGCCTATATATCCCTCCCCATGCTTGGTATTACTTTGGTGAGAGCTATAAATTTGCAAACTCTTTTAGAAAGCTCTTGGTCCAATGGTTTATGGCTAGTTTAAGGAGCAAGAGTTGTTTAATAAATAAACAAATGAAAAGTTAATCAAAATATAGTCATGTGCAATTAAATGCAATGCTTTGTTTTGCCATTCTAAAGATTCACAGTGGTCAACAGAAGCCGATGTGCTAATAAAAACGTTCTAAAAAGGGATATAAATTTCCTTTTTGTAACAACTTGTACCTAATAAAATTAGCCAAGCTGCAAGGGGAGTTTATTTTCAGTCGTTGTACACACTAATTAGGCACCACACACTATTTAATGATATATTAAATGGAAGTAATGAATATCTTGCATATGTGTACATAAATATATACTTACACATTTTTTTTTTTTACTTTACGAGCTTCTCACTTAACAGCTGGAATGATTTATGAAGATTATGTCCTCTTGGATGTACAATCAAAGGTGAATCTTGCTCAGTAACATTGACTCATTTACTTGCAGGTTGGGAGGTTTACTTTTTGAGATAGGGGCAAAATCAAATTCACAAAATGATTTAGATATAATGTAAAAACCAGTAGACAAAAATCTAAATGGGCTAAGACTGAGGGAGAAAATGGGTCTAATCATTATGGATAATGCAACTGTAACACCCCAAAATAGTGAATAGACATGTATGGAATGCATTGACTGTGCCAATAATTAAAGACAATCAAGTTTAAATCAGTTAAACTTCAAACTTCAAAACTATCAAGCTATCACTCAAGCATAAATAAACAAAAAAACTGTCTACGTTAGCAGAAATCTAGACTCCTTAAATGGTGCTCACTCATAGAACACCAATGGAACAGAAATGCCATTCTGTCATTTACATTACATTATTTAACATGTTGTACTTAAACAACATTGTACTTCTACTTTTAAACAAAGCTGTGTTTCAGTATCCTGAACGCTCCTCAGGTAAACAGCTAAAGTTGATCAATTTAGACCAACAAAACTCAAGCGTTTAGCCTACTAGAGTGTCTAAAACCACTAAAATGTTGTAAAATGTGCCTTTCCTGAAACACCTGGAAACCTCACAGTCTCATATGGCATTTCGACAGAATACATATGATCAAAAGCAACACTACAAAACTTATAGAGAAAACATGGTGCTGTTTAACATTAGTTAAGTTTATATATGTGATCTATCTAATTATTTTATTAAGTAGATGATGCAGGTAAGCAAATCCAATTCGAATTGTCCTTAACAAAGATCAGTAAAAAAATTGCCGTTAATTGATGTGATGCCTGACATTGAGGTGCTGTAATGCTAGTAAACAGAAAGGGGAAATGTAAAATTTACTTCATGAAGAATTAGAAATGTAATGCAAACTGGACACATCAGTAAACATGTGTCCAGTTTGAATAACATTTCTAACAAGTAAACATCAATCTCACAGTAAACATGGCAGTGAGTGAAAATCAAAAAAGCACAAAAGCTCACAAATACATTCAGTCAGATAAAATTTTAGCTTTAAGAGATAAACATGAATAAGAAAATCATCTTGTGCCATTTAAATACAATCCTTTTAGTAATCACCATATTTTTTGTAATGTATCTTGATAACACAGAGGAGAGTGATCTGCTTTTAGTCATTACAGTCATTTACTATGTTATTTTGTGTCCTGTTTGCTTCTGTTCTAGCCTGTTGGTTTTACAGTCTCAAAAAAGAAGAACAGTTCCTTCCTTCTCACTTCTTGTGCTGTACTACAAGCTCAATTTCCATCTTTTACATCTACTGGATTCATTCTTTCTTGGAGGTAAAATATTTCCCCATGCTGATGGTCTTAGGCTATCCTAGACTGAGTGCCATTAATTAAAATCTGAGATATATGTAGTCTCTGACTATTTGTGTTTCACAATGAGAAAGATCTAAATGAGAAGATGAACGTAACGCTGCTAAAATCTTTTCTCAATGACAAGATATATTACAAGGGCATCAAATTTTAATTGGCAACAATAAAATGATCCGTGGGGTTAGGTGAATAATAACGACAGCATAATTTTTCATTGTGAGATTATGGCCTTGAGATAAAGCACAAAAATAGCAGAAGAAATAGCAGCTCATATATATTGGTATATAAAGCAGTTAAATGGAAGTTCCAGTTTTCCAGTGTGTAACTCTCTCTTAGCAAAATTGTAACTGGTTGAATATAAATAGCTGGTATGTTTGATTATAGTGCTCATATGCTTTAATAATAATAGTGTATGAATACTATCCTTAAACTGTGAAATTAAGCTTACAATAGTAATTCATTCTTTTTGGTACTCAGTGCCGTTATAAACTCTAGGCCATAGCCAACAGATGCAGGAAACCTTCAAGGCTCTGCAGCAGCAGCTTCTAAACACTACAACTTTCAATGAATCACTGGCAACCACCCTAAGATGCCCGTTATTGCTGCCAAGACCTTCCAACTGTCACTTCCTTGCTCAATATTAATGAGGGCTTAGCGTTACAAAATGCCAGTTTCGTTCTGCTCTCCAGTCCTGTGAGGTCTTTACAGGAAACATGGAACACGATCATTTTCTATATTAGAAGAACTTAAAGAAAGTGGAGGGAAAAGTGACTCAGCTGACAAGAGCTAAACTATCATACTGCTAAAATGGGTCTTCACACACCATAAAGTTTCTCTGCAGGCAAGAGTCCTTCAAGTTCAACTGAAGATTGTAGCATCCTTCATTTGTCTGAGCCATAGAACAGGGTTTTATAAAGAATAGGCAACTTCTAAAAAGCCATTGGCCTTCAGGGAATGCCTTTTTCATATTTCAGAGATCAAAACTGTTGCTTAGACACACCCTGACATTTCAGATGCATATGTCACCATAGCTGTCAAAACCAGAGAGATCGAATAAGATTGAAGTTTGTTTTGCGTCAGCTGGAAGTAAATTAGTGCCATTGCCAACATTAACATTTCACAAAGTTATCTCCTCCTCAGCACTCTACTTAGGTTGTTTAGTGTGCATCAGTTTGTAGCAGTTTGTCAGCACTTAATGTGCAACATCACTACATTAGCAGTGATTATACTTGCTAATACCTAAATGCTAATAATGGCAGTTGGACAATGAGGGATTGAAAATAAATTAATTTTGCTTGAGTGTGTTCCTGAAGTCATTTTCTTCCAGATATGTTTCTAGTCTGAGATTGTTATTTTTTAACTCACTCGCTTTTGTGTAGAATGTTAAATATAACAGGTAATTGCAGCGTATGAAAGGGCAAAACACTTATTCGGTTGTAAAGCTACTTTGTCAAGAAAAAAAACAACAACATTTAGCCATGTAACGTCTTATGTGGTTGTTTATTTCATTTACATTTCTGTGAGGGCTAGTGAGCATAACAAATCAGTTGTTTATGAATGATGATAACCTGTAAGTGAAAACTGAATCAGAATATATTAAGCAATTCATATTCATTAGATCAGTTCTAAGTAGTAGATCAACTACTTGCTTTCATAAAGAACTCATAGTACATAGAAAGTAGCTTTCCAGAAGACTTAGTTAACAATGAAATTGTTAATATTACCTTTAGTTAGAAAGTAAAGAATGTAATGTTTGTGATTTGATTATACTAATGAAAGAAATAATGAGACTTCATTTAATTAATAGGGGCAGACCCCACACTGCTTTGAGTCATGAAGCCTATTTTGTGATAAAAATAGGTTGAGTTAACAGCTATAACAGCTATAACTGACAAAAAACTGTTTCAAAGTAATTAGTAAACTGTTTCAAAGTAATACAGCAACGCAAAAGAATTCAAAAGATAAACTTAGGAGAGGAAGCAAAAAAGAATGATCAGTCTATAGATATCCACATCAGTGATGTTGAGTTTGGTCTTTTTTAGGATTGTTGTGACTACGGCTGATTTGAAGGACATTGGAAAATGGCCAGTTTCCACTGAGCCATTTCTTATGTGAGCGATATAAGAGAAGATCCAAGGTTATGCTCAGAAGTGGTGGTCACACGATTGGATCAAGTTGTGAAGTGGTAGAACTGCAGGATGACAGGAGCTGGAGAACATGATCCAAAGAAAGTGGAGTAAAGCATGTCAGTGAAGGATGGTCACTAGGTTAAGCGTAGGAGAGGTGAAAGGATCATCTAATCTTACATTTTTTTAATCAAGGAAGGTGGCAAAGTCCTTCAAGGAGGTGGAAGAAGGTGCAGGAGTAGCAGGAAGTTCTAAGTAGAAAAAAAGAGTTTACAGTGCTTGAATGCAGGTTCTTCTTTGAAGAACGAAGCACCAAATATCTCAGTGGAGTACTTTGATAGAAGAGAATCAGATGAGAGGAGATCAAAGTTAAGATGCATTTTCCTCCAACCTCTTTCCACTGCACTCAATTCACTTGTTGCAGAGTATGGCATACTTCCATGGTGAGGGAACTGAGCTGTGTGTCGCCCTAGAAGATAATGAACAAAGCAGGTTGAATGAGGAGTGGAGAGACGAGAGAAGGGAGTTGATAGCCAATGCCTCCAAAGAAGGACTAGACGGAGTCAAGAATGACCGAATAGGAAAAAGCAGGTGGATAAAAGTAGTGAAGGTAGCGGTGAGCAAGGTAAAAAAAAAACCATGTTGTTATGATGTGTTTAAAAAATGCTTAAAATGCCAATTTTTATAGTGTAAACTCCCAAAACACTTACATTTGTAATTTGGTATACACTGTCACTTTCTTTGTTATAAGTAGGTAAATGCAGTAAATTTAATTTACAGTTACAAAAATGCAGAGCATCAAGAAAAACGCGGGAACACTCGAGACACTCCACGGGGGAAATTCTGGCCTGCAGCGTCACAGGGCAGCAGCCAATCAGCAGCAAGGAGAAATAAATCACGTTCTCTCTGAGTACAGCTGACTGTGATGTCCGGGCCTCGTGCACCATACCCACTCGTCCTCATGCTTCTTGTTATGTCACAGTCAGCTGTACTCGGGAGGTTCAAGGCGGGAGGTTCGAAAATCCGTGATCGACTGAAACCACAACTGCTGATCTGCATGAAAGTGTTGGTTTACTGTATATACAATAACGATTTGGAGTCTGGAAGGATGTATTACAGCAGCATAATAAAAATCAAAAGATGAAATATTGAGGTGTGAACAGGAAAGAGTTTTGAGGCGCCATTTGTGGTAGAGAAAAGGTCCTGTGCCCCCTGTTTTTCCAGGGAACTGTGAGAAAGCAAAAGCAAAGGCGAGAGCTGCTGATATTGTTCTTCAATGTGATTCTTCAATTATCAGAGAATTCACCCTACCTCACAGGGATAAAGCCATTTAGAGCAATGTGGAATATCCACTCTCAAGGGACACCCACTGTAAAAAAAATGGCACCCAAGAATGTGGTTCTCTGAAGAGAAGAATGTTCTCTGTTGACCTCCTTCTTGACATTTCTGTTGGCCTACACACTCTTTACTGGCAAAATTATTGGAGTAGCATGAGTTAAATAAATGTTCTGTAAAGCTTCAGTCAGCTCTCAATCTAACAAGAAGATAGTAGGTCAGGGCATGATATGGAATTGTAAATTGCATCTTTATGAACTTTTTTCTCCCCAGTGGAAATGAAGCTTGTCTAGGCCTCAGTTTGCTTCAAAGACACTAGCTGTAGGCAGCAAGCAACCTTGGGATGGAACACACAGTTTTACTTCAGGTAGAAATGAAGGGAAAGTGCAGAAGTTGTTGTTTGATGAAGGTTGCGACGTGCAATGCACAGGTAATACAAATCAAAACAGTCATTGCAACCAGCTTCATTGAAATGCAATGGTATAACACCATACATACTGCACCTAAAAACAAGGCTCCTCAGTTGACATTACATATTAAACTGCACAGTTTCATGTGTTAACCATCAGCGAAATGTCCCTCCATTCTGAGCAGTTTTTATGTCAGATTTGACATAATCCTGTAATGACTGGGTTGAAGAATATTGACATGCTTGGTGTATCTTTACTTAGAGATGGGAATTTGGCCACTGGGCATTTTCCAAATATGATGTGGTAATCCAAATCCCCTTAAAGATATATTTCATCCTGGCTGCTACATACAAATTACAAAAAGATGAGAGCAATTAAATGCTATATTCAGCCCTTTAGGACCAGAGTTGGGCATTTCTGGCATAAGAAATTCAACTATTGACCAGACTCCAGTTATCAGATAATTACATAGCATCTGAAAAAAAAGCCACCAGGGTCAGCAGACAAGGATCCAACAAGCTGAATGCTGTACTGTTATTTGGAAGTGAAAGAAGAAAAGTAAATATGACAATAAAGAATCAAATTTTCTATCTAATTAACTCAGGGTTTATTTAGGTCCTGGAGGACCAGTTTCTAGCACAGTTTGATGATTTCCCTGCTCAGACATACCTGGCTTTTCTTATGTTAATTGCCAGGTTGCTGAACACTGACTCTCTATGAACGTGAATTGGGCAGGAATGATCAGGAAAGTGCTGAATTCTCTTTGGAAATAAAGTGAAAATTATTAATGAGTATAAGTAAAGGTGCAAACATAAGAGAATACTAAATTAAGCTGTTTTTTTTATTACTTTGAGCATTACTTTAAGTTGTCACAACTGCCTCCAAGGAGGAGTTCTCAGGGGCCTGAGATTCTTTGTTCTTGTTTACTTGAGAACCTAAGAAATATTAACCTTCTGATTCTTGAAGTGACATGGAAGCAGTTGGTGCGAGAGAGGAAGATGCAGAGGATAGAAGGATACGTAGACGTTCAATGCGCTGTGGTGACTCCTAATCGGGTGCTGCTGAAAGCAGAAGAAGAAGATTCTTTACATTTTGTTTGTGACTACTGTGCTGATCTGTGTGCTCTGTAATACCCTCTCCTTGTTATTTAACTGTCTGCTATTGAGCTTAAGTTTTTGATGACCTTTATTGATTCTTGTTATATTTAGCTGACTTTTGGTTTTCACTAATAAAATCCTTGCCTATTTACCTTTTCTTAATTCTGCGTTTTTCTCCATTCCAGTTCCTAAATCAAAAAGGTTCATGCTGCCCTTTTGAACGGCCTTAATAAACAGGGCGAGCGCAGGTCATTTTAAAGTATTTGCACTTTTGACTTTATCAGAAGTGGAGACTGACAGGATTTCTGCCATCTAGTTTATGGAAGGATACATTTTGAACATAAATCTAATTCAGGATGGATTAAAACAAAAAAAAAAAACAAAATTATTACTAATAATAAATACAGAATGATTATTATAATTAATTACTTATTCATTAATTATTTGACTACAAATATAATAGACTGTGACAGCCCTAAATGACAGCTTTTTCACTGCGTACACTGTGTATAGTGCAGAGCAAATGTAAACATGCACAGGCAAATGGTCACATTAAGGCGGAGAAGGCGGCTGTGTTCCATCCTGGACAAACTGCTGAGCCTGTTATTGTTCTCAAGGTGTGAGGGGCTCAGCCTTATTTCGAGTGCTACCCCATGAGGTAAGCACCTGCGGGCCTGCTGGGAGCTTCGCTTTCTGCTCAGTCACTGCCTGTGCCAAGGTCAGCACATGGTGCCCTCCATCAGAACAATCTTCTAGTGCTGCTCCAGTGGAACCAGGCCTTTCACCCTGCGCTCCACAGAGATGGAAGAGCCGGGGCCTGTGCTGCTCCACTCCGCTCGAAACAGGTCGATGATACATGGCTTCTTAGCAGTGGCAACTCACTCTGGAGAAACCACAGGCTCAATCAAGGTCAAAGGGAAGTAGTGCTGACCTTTGCTTGGTGTGGGAGGGCTTAGGATGCCAAATCCACGATAACCCCTTTCTGGAACAACTAAGTTTGAGCAGTTTATTGAACAGATTATTAATGACATTTGTTTTGCAGTTCAGATGGGATCTTATGCCATCACTGCGGATTAGGTTTTTGTAGGAAAAGCTCTAAAACAGTCCTGGACAGTGTTTGACCAATGTATTAGGAGATGTTGTACAGACTTTTTTACTACAAAATATGAAAAAAAATAAAACAAGCAAAACAACATAATGTTCTTTTGAGCACTGGAAGGGCTCTGACCCATTTTCTATGTGATTATCTTGATTACTGTGATCTTAGTCATTTTAAAAACTAATATTGTATTGATTGTTCACATGTGGTGCTACTGATTTTTAAATTTGCATCTGACATGTTTATATATTCATGTATAAATACTGGTTCTTGATTCTGGTTGTTTCTTGTGACACATCTGTCTAGAGACATTTGATCTTCTCTGTGGTTTTTCTTATCATATTTTCTTCTCGTGCTTGCACTTGTGTATATGTGTGCGCACACACACACACACACACACACACACACGCACACACACACACATACGTGTGTGCATGAGAACAGCACATTCCCTTGTTGCTGTCCTGGCTCCTGGCCTTTGGCTGCCTGTAGGGATTAATTGATAGTGAGAGATAATATATCTGCCCATTATGAGGAAGCTCCTACCCTTCGCTTATTACTCCCTGCCTTCTGCACTAAATGTCCCAGGGCACCTGAAAATTTTAACAGCAGCGTCGGGCTGTCAAGGTTAACTTCTCCCTCATGTGTTCTATCTGCTGGTATATTGCAAGCCACTATTAGAACATTAAGCTACATTCAATTGCTTTGATCATTATGTGAGCTTTAAGCTAATCCTTACTAAATAAAAAGCTCCCAAATCCCCACAGAGACTTAAATGGTCCTTTATTAAATAATAAGATGAACTGCAGTTCGCACCGATTTAACAAATGTTCAGTGTAAATGATGGCACTGTAGTAAACACAGATCAGCCATGATATTAAAATCACTGGTCTAATATCATGTAGGTGCTGCTAAAACAGCCCAACCATGGCACGAGAGTTTGGTGTTGAATCTGGTGCCTAGATGCCTGTAAATACCCTTTGTTTATTTATATAATGTATATATTTTTTCGAATCATGTTGCTATTATTTGCTATTTTGCACAGTTAATGATTTATTGCTGTCAACCTCAGTCTTTGGATTCCTATGCCTTTTTGGCACATTTAATGACTCTCTTCATGTTGACTGCATTGATGTTATTTTGTAATCTAATTATTGTACTGCTGCTCTTTTTTTGCACTCTTTCTTTAAGTCATGTCTTGCTCACACTTGCTACATTGTCTTAGAGGAACACTGTTTCATTTCACTGTGTACGGTGTATGTAGCTGATATGGCAACACCTTTAAGTGTTTGTCATGTTCCTTAAACCATTTTGCAATGTGGCAGGGCACAATATTCTGGTGAGGCCACTAACATTAGAGAATACAGTTGCAGCAAAAGGGTGTACTTAGTCTGCAACAATATTATGGCAGTTGTTACACATCAAGGTGGTAAACCTCCACATGAATACCAGGACCAGAGGTTTCTCCGTAGAATATTGCCCAGAGCATCAAAAATGCACTACTGACTCCTCTTCTTTCCATGCATCTAAATGCCATCTTTTCCTCTGGTAAGTGACACACACCTGGCCATCCACATGATGCAAAAGAACAAAAATAGTTTTCTTCCATTGCTTGTCCAGATTTTCTGCTGACATCCCCTTTGTGGGCACTTTTGGCAGTGCATATGGATTAACAAGGGTGCTGTGACTGGTCTGCAGCTATGCATCCTCATTCACAGCAAGCTGCAATGGACTGTGTGTCCTAACACCTTTCTATCATATCCAGCCTTACCTTTTTCAGCAATTTGTCCAACAGTTGCTCTTCTGTGAAACCAGGCAGTCTTGGTTCCCTTCGTGCATCAGTGAGCCAGTGAGAATAAACCCATGACCCTGTGACTGGTTCATTGATTGTCCTTGATTAAACCACTTTTTCTTGGTACTAACTACAGCATGCAGGGAACACCACATATAGCTTGCCATTTTGGAAATGTTTCCACCTAGTTTTGCAGCAGATACAATCTGGCCCTTTTCAAAGCCACTCAGATCCTGATGATTGCCCATTTTTCTGGCTCTAATACAACAATTTCAGCAACTGTCTGTTCACTTGATTTGTAATATGTACCAATGGCATGTGCCAGTATAATAATGTCTGTCTCATATTTACATTTCCCATGTGATCCTGTCCATATTTTATTTATTTTCTTCCTCCTCCTTACTGTGTTTACCTTTCGTGATTCATTCTGTCTCAGGTGCCCCCAGTCTTATGACATTATAATTAGCTTTGTGTTTTAATGTCTTTGAATTATCTTATGTTGCGCTCCCTCAACAATTTATACACATATAGTCTTCCTTTTTTTATTTTGTTTTTATTTAATAATAAAATCTTGGACTTCACTGAAAGCCTCACTGGAAACTGACTTCCTTGTTAGTTCCTGTTGCAATGTAATGCATGATGGCAAAATTGGCCATGGAAAATTTGTCCAGTGAACAGAGGCACCCAGTCTCTTGACCCTCCATCTGCCATCCCATGAGAAGCAGTGGCAGAGGCCCTCTAAGTTCTGATGCTTCAGTTTTTTTCTCCTCAATTCCCTTCCATACCCTATTTATGTTTTATTACTGTCCCAGTCTCTGACCCCATCTTCTGTATTGTGTCAGTCCCAGTCCAATTCACTATTCCTGATTTTTTGAGCCCATAACTGTCTTAGTCCACGTCCCTGCACATGTTCCAGTCCAGTTGTCTGTCCTGTCTTCCTCACTGTTGTAATTCCAGATCCATGTTCCCCTCATCTTGCTTCTCAATGTCATATTTCCCTTCCAGTCCATGATCAGCTGTGTATTCAGTTACCAGGTTTCCTGCTGGCATTCCCATCCAGTCTCCTGTCCTGCCTTGGGAAGCTGATGTAGTGTTTTGCCCCACTTTGTTCTTGTGCCTTGTCTGTTTTGCCCACTTGACTTTTGCAATTTTGCATTATATCATTAAAGCTTCACTTGCTTTTAGAGGGAACTATAAATACTGTTTTGGGATTTTGTGAACACAACTCCCAGTAATAATAAAGTATATGTTTTACATAATTCAGGATACCATCACTAACAAAAATATTGAATATATTTTTATTCAAAATTTCAAAAGCATATAACCCATACAGCAATCTGTACAATTGAATTATTCACAGTGTGTCAAAAGAAAAATAATTCACTCACTCTCCGGTCTTCTTAATCCTCCCTTTTCATCAAGATCAGATATACTATTTGTCTTCTCTCAACATACTATTACTAAGAAAAAAAAATACAAAACATTACAAAAACTATATTCATAGAAATTCTTCTTCATTTCCACAAACAAACCCTGGGTGGCACCATGAGATCAGCTGATATGATTAGACATGTTTCCCCCCACCCCTCCAAAAAAATGACAAAGAAAGGAACAGGACCATTACCAAAGGAGAAATATTAATGGATCACACATTCTGTAAAAGTTGGTTTTATTTTCTTTTCTTTCATATGATTTTGCAAAACAACAGTACTGACATTGCTTTTTCATTCTCTTATAAAATAGAGGTTTACGTTCCATAAATCGGGCTGATTCAAATACCCAAACTAAATTGCCAATGCTCAGTTGCAATCATTTCAGAAAACGTGATATTTAATAATAGTCAGTTCATAAAGTATAGAGAAATATGTGGTCAGGGTGATCTTCACACTCTGACAATGTAGAGGATACATTTAAGTGATGAACTTGATTTGTCACAGTGTAATAATGTGTATATCTTACAAAACTTGAAAATATAATACCACATTATCAGGGGAGCTAAAGTGTAAATACATTTTTTGTCTATTTTTAACCAAATTTATTGACTCTTTTAATATTATTTCTATTGTCCAGTCTGTTATTTGTAGATTGCAGTACATGGATGTGTTCAGAAAAAGGCATCACATTGTAATCTCATGATTTGAACCCAACAGTCTTTGCAACAAAAGCTGATGCTGATCAAACGAGCCACAAACGGTGCGTGAGGAGAGTGAGAGAAATCATGAAAAAAGCAAACCTTCCTCTAAAGCAATCACAGCTACTGCTCCGAGAATCAAATACTATTCTTTATTTACATACAGTTGTTATGAATACATTAGTTTTTCTTTTTTTTTTAATATTTGTTTAAAAATGGGCATACATACATCAAGCGGTTTCCTTCTTTCACTTGGTGCCGATATCAACCCCTGCTGTTAATGAATCAGGTTTCTTGGGTAATAAAGTTTAGAGATATATTAATGTCCTCTAAATCCATCTTAAGTATAGCCATAGAACAGATCCTATACTACAAAACTCATGTACAATTTCTGATACAGCATTTGTCAGATTATAAAGAGGAATGGTGCTGGGAAAGAAAAAAAAACTTACAGGTAAAAATCAGTATTTAGCAAAATACAGTAATTTTTCTTTTCATCTAATATATAGTCTACTTTGCAAGAGGGTGTTAAAATTACACTGAATTTAAATGACACTTACACAATGAGCTTTCACCGAGTCAACACCAAATCACATGAATTGGAGTCATTTTGATCAGTACGTCATCTGCAATAAAAAGAACGCAAAGTGTTTTTTTGACACTGTCCTTTATATTTACCTCACAGAGGTATGCAGTCTCTTGTGCTGCCTGAAAAGGCAGCGGGTGAAGACTCTTAGCACCTAAATCTCATAATGCTAACACTGGTCATTTGTATTGTTTCTCACATCTATACAACAAACTAAGGAAACCTTTGACACTAAACCTAGACTAAGGCAGTCTATGGGAACTGCTGCTTAATTCTGCTCACTGTCTGAGGGAAATAAGCCTGGATATAAAAGGAGAGTGTCCATCATCTATTGCTCCCTTTCCAACTGTTTATTATGAAGTCTAATTACTGCCTTATTTCTGGGAGTGGCCCAAAATAGCAAATCTCAAGGCTGCGCTGAACTCTCAAAACTGGACAACAATGAGTCAGACTAGTACTTTCAGTGGACTTCCTGGCAGACTGCAGCCCATCCTCAGATACGGCAAGCTAAAAGCCTGCTGCTGCTGCCATAAAGCTTTTAGCTCACACCTGCAAAAATGAATAAGCTATAGGCTATGCAAGAGCCAAGGACATTTAACAGAACTCTGACCAGACGAAATGCACTCAGACGCATGTACACATGCATGCAAACACATCAACTCTTTCTCACACTGTCTCACACACACGCAAACAATGAAAGCAGGGCAACTGCGATCATTCTAGGAACACCTTAAGTCACTGGACAGCAGCACGATATTTGTTTAGGTCCTGTAATCCAGCACATTGTATTTTAAAGTGCAGAATTTTATACTTAAATTACTGTTCTATATTGAATGAACCATATAAAATGTACAGCTCTTTTTAGACATAGACCCGCCTTTTTCAGGACAAATTAAGCGCTGAATTGTTTCTTGAGCTGTCGCATCATTACCATTAGGTTGCATCATACTCAAGTCAGCGAGCAAAACGTTTAGAGCTGATTCTGTCACTCAGTGCGAAGACCAAAGATGAGTCTGTGTAAGTACAGCAGGTTAAAGTTGAAATATGAGATTGATCAGATACATATGAATAACATTAGTTCAGTCAAGAGCAACTTTTGATGCGTTGGATGGCAAAAACTATGTAACACTATCCAGAGTGCAGGCATGGATGTCAATTGAATTGAATTGAAAATGTAATTGATGTCATTGAGTACTGTGAGGAATACACCAGCCTGAACTACTAGTGTGCTAAAAAGCACTAAAAAGCCTTTAGAGCTCCAGGAGAAAGTAAGGAGGAAAACCATGAAACACGGTGGCTTAGGCATGTATAGCTAAAAAGAAACGACTCATTTTGTTTTATTGGCAACTGCTGGATTCTGAATTCAGACGCATTTTAACTGCCCAGATCCAACCACATGATTCATAGCTCAGTGGATGGCACTTTACCTTGCAGCAGGATAATAATGCAAAACGTGCCACTAAACTACCCTGGGGAGTTTTTTCAGTGACAAAAAGTTGAATTTTCTTCACTGGTCAGGTAAAAAAGATTTCAACCTGATATCCACCGAGCATGCATTTCATTTATTGCAGACAGGACTGAAGGCAAAAAGCCCCTGAAATGAGCAGGAACCGAAACTGTCTGCACTATAGAGCTGGCAGAGCATCGTGTCTGCGGATCACTGATTGTAAATGTTCTGCAACTAAGCGCTAAATGTGACCATTTCTTCAAAGCTTTTGTTCATTGTTCACCTGTCCTTGAATAAAAGCTGAAATTCCATACTTCAGCCTCCTGTGTCATTTCAAATCCAGTGTGCTGGAGAGGAGAGCCAAAATGACAAAAAAAAAATGCCATTCCTTACAGCCAAAATATCTTCCCTAACAGCCAGTACACAACTGACTGTAATTCATCTTTTAACAGAAGATGCATATGCCTGTACATCACCAAACCTTCAGTATGGTATTTGTAAACACTAACTCAATGTTACAACAAATGAATTTTTGGGGGTTTATGCGAGCTTTAGAATATAAATACTGTTAAAGACGTGACACACATATTCAGACTGATGGCTGATATGTAGCACACGATGCTTTCTGGTCCTCTGTACATCATGTAAATGATAACACAAGGATCACTTATGTCTTCTTTTTCATCCACTTTGCAAGTCTCTTCACTCAAGGACCCAGAGAGCGAGTGCAGAAATAGATGGAAAAAAACTGAAATGCAAGTAAAAGCATGGATACATCATGTACCGATTTCTAACCAGCCAAAGCCATTCTGAATATATTCTGATGTCCTACATTACGCAGATACTTAATTATGTGTTTATTTATGACTTTAAATGGTTTTGTAACCCCTATTTGAAAAGGCAGAAAAAGAAACAGTGTTTTTATGCAGGATGCATCTCACTAAAACATGAAATGTGTGTTAATGAAATGTGTGTTTATCTGCTTCCTGAAATATGCTGAACCTAATAGATTGTATCATGTTAATATAATCTTTGCCAAAGTAGAGAACTATACAGTAAGATGAAGTATGTAAATTTGCGTGTGAATCTGCACAATAAGCGGTTTACCAAGCACAACTGCATCAGTCTTAGTCTCTGCAATTTCAGGGCGGATGGTGTACTCAGATATCGAAGCCGTTTCATGGACACATCTTTGGCAATTATCGTGTTAATCAGTCATCTCATTATCATTCAATGTGTACAAAACATCTGGCGGCAACGTACGATGTAGAGCACAAACAAATTGAATTTAGTCCTGGCACTATGATAAAACACAGCACAACATACAGAACCATTATTAATTTCAGGGAGAAAAAACAAGTCTGCTCATTTAAATGGCAATATGCTTTGTTAGCTTCAGCTATGTCAACCCTGTTTGTTTTGTGCATTCAATCTGTGAACCAGGGAGGACGTCACATTTCTCTGTAGTCTCCTTGGAACTTGCAGATCTAGAGCCGCTCATACTGTCACTAACTGAGGATATTACCAGTAGCCAAGTCTGCAAACCTAAATTAAATCATTCATTCAGGTCCAAAACATGCCTGTAATGTAGCTCCCATAGAATTGTTCCCTTGCCAATAGTGCCAAAGGCCCTCAGCGTTTTGACAAACTCCAAATAAAAATAGTCAGAGCACAGAATTCTCAAAATGAATGTGCTATAAATGATACTCTAGGAAAAAAATACACCCCTTGTGACAGTCTGTAGTTTGTTTATTGCCATGCTTCAAAGAAGCCTCTTTTCTTTCTAATTTCATTTATTCCAATGAGATGCTTGTCTTTTTTCTCAGTATGGGGGAGAGGGATGGTTGGCTGGGTGGGGCGGGGGGACTCCTTCGATTTTCCAGAGAACAGATGGTGAACATGTGTTTGTGTTTCATACATAAACATCAGACGCAGGGCCGGACAGCTCTGGCCTTGTAGGTGGCTCTCTTTCTCTCTCTCTCTCTCTCTCTCTCTCACAGGAAAGACACGGAGCGGCCTCCCTCCCTCAGTGGCATGGTGGGGTACATTGGTTTGAGGATGTGGTCGTTACCTGGGTTGCCGCTACTGCCGCCGTTCTGATTGGCCGTTTGGTTTCGGATGTCTCTGCGGTTGATGGTGAATGCCGTGATCATCTCGGAGCCGTAGTCCCTGCTGTTGGGCGTGGTGCCAGGAACGTGCCTCAGGTGACCGTCTCCCAGGCAAGTCATGGAAACACGGGCGTCATCGCGGTGTTGCAGCTCATGCTGTCCTTTCCCGGCAGGTGACGGTCGTTGAAGGTGTGCATGTTGATCACGGCGTCCGTCTTCACCATGGCTGGCTGCTGCTGGTGGCGCCTGTGCTTCACTCTTCTCTCGCACGTGAACGACAGTCTGATCTCTTCCACCACTGCATTGCAGAAAGACCTCTTGAGGGAAAAAAAGAGACATGGTGGGGTAGGGAGAAAGCAAAAGAGGAAGTAAGTACACCCATGTCCAATCAGTGTGACGGCCAGACTGCCAATGCATTAACTGTGGGGAGTGGGAGCAACATGAATTGAGGTTAACTGGGCATGGCACCATGGTAAATTATTTTTTCTAGCCATTTTTTCAAAGCTGTGCCCTATTACCTTTAAGGCCATGTCCTGGGCAAGGCTTTGTCTAATAATACTTATAATTGGCACTGCTGCTCCATGTTCTATCCTGACATCTGCTATGACTAACAGGGGACTAATTTTCAGTGCTCCAATTAGTAATCATCAGTTTAAAGAAAATAAATGTATGAACTGCTCACCACTGTAATGACAAAATGCTTTTGTATAAGTTGCTTAAAATGTTTTTCTATATGTAAGCCTCTCATCTCATTAAAGGGTAATATATTGAAAAATATACATGGAAAACTATTGTGGTTATGGCTTAAAATCAACCAACACAGCAAACCGGACACAAGGGTTCTTATTAATATAAATACTAACATGTTTCTGGCATGAATTGCAGGTGTTTCATTTACAGACATGGCAAACATTCGGCAATAACAAAATAGCCTAAACAAGCAAATGATAAACAACAACAACAATAAGAAAAACAACAACAATGATAATATTATTCAGCACCAAAAAAAGAACAGCACCAGAAAAAAGAACGGCTCATGGAGTTGTGATTAGTAAACAGTTTGCTGTTATAATGATGTGTTAATTATTCCTGAATGAAATTACAAGGGACTTAATGTTTATTTTCTACAACCAAGCTCATTAAGCTCTTTAATTTGATCAGTTTTCAGGTTATCATCAGTATTAATTTTTATATTAAGATCCAAATTAACCCTAATACTGACATCAAATGAGCAGAAGGAAATAACATGTATTGGCACTGGCCAAATACAAACTAAAGTATCCAAAAAAACCCACATGGACATAACAAAAATGATACAGAATTAACTTGTCCTATTTTTAATACAAAACATCTAAAAGTAGAATGAATGCTCATGACACTATTAATAATCACAATGCTACATGTTATTTTCACACATTTTGATGATGCACTTGTTTTGTTTCTACACAACTGATCATTGAGTGGAATGTTATTATAATCATGAGATAGAAAACTAAAAAAAAAATAGAAAATTAATTATAATCCACCACTGACACTTTTTGGTCAAAACTACATTGAAATGGCAGAAGGGAATGCCAGCACTGCCCGTTTCCTAATATTAAACATGATGACAATTCAAAATACATGTAGCAAGAGGTAGACTTCTATTATCCCTAACAGATGTTAAAAAAAAAACCCTTTTAATTAGAACATTTACTTTAGGTGAACGTTCTTTAAACTTGTTTTGCTCTTTAAAGTTGTTTAAATGCACATATCTCAGCTGCAAAAAGTCATTTTAAAAACTATTGATTAAAAAGTTCTTTGGGGAAGCAAAAATGGTTTCTGACATTGCTCCACAGAATCATATCGGTTGTTTACTTTTAAGAGTTTCCTGACACTTCGATTCGAGTGTTCCCATTTCCTGCAGGCCCTCTTCTTTATTCCTTTTCATTGTTTGGAAAAGAAAAACCTTAAAACTTGCAGTTTATGTATGAGTCCCTGCCTCCCTGCTGACCCCCACTGCACTACCCAGCTCCCTAATGTTTTGTATTGCATGCATAGTAAAAATTTCAGAAACGTCAATGCAGCTCGTAGTCCCAGCCATAAAAAAGCCACAGTCCTCCAGTGCATCATGACTCACCTGTTCACGCTCTGCTGTTTTTCGTAGTTTGTAGACGAACTCCCCTATAGCCACAAAGACAGAGAGTACCAGGCCTGAGGCAAGCACAATGAAGATGCCACCCAGATTCTGGATTCCCATTGGGCCGGCTTCATAACGCTCCTCTTCCTGACAGCTGCTTCCACTCCACCACTTCTCCTTCAGTATGTGCAGCCGTCCATCCTCCAGCAAGCTCAAGATGGCTATGGTCACTTTGTCCCTGTATGGAGAGCCTGGTGGACAATATTGTGGTCAGTCTAATGATTGAGGAACTGCAGGAAGAGTCTATTTACTGAACATTCTATTATCAAAAAAGCAGACAATATCTGAACTAAATGCTTTAGAATACCCACTGAACACTCAATAATTTACGTCACAATTACGTTTGGCAGACGCTCTTATCCAGAGCAACAGTTTAATGTTACAGGAGTAGGAGAACGTAGCATTAAGAACCCAAGGGCCCTTTCTGAGGCGTCTACCAGGAGGAGGGCAAAAGTGTTACGCACTACACACTACACTATACAAACCAGAATGGCAGTTCTGTGCTCATTAAAAAGTGAGAAACTGGATACAGCTGTTCAATTTTACACCTGTATAAAAACTGCAAGTAAATATAATGATCATTGTTCTTTACTTAAAGGTACTCCGACCCAAAATATGCCATGATTAATTCTTTGGGATTATATCTTCTACATTTTCATTTGTGCATAAGAAAATATTTTATTATAATTTGAAAAGGATGAAAGGTTCATTGTTTGGTAGTACAGTCTTGTATTACCTAGAGAAGAAATATCATGTGTGCCTTTTTTGACATCAGAACAAATGGGGAAAAATGACTGCATGACTGAAACTCTCTAATACAGAATATAAATCACATATAAATCCATAATGTAACTTCCTACATAATTAATGAAATAAAAGTGTAATTGTGCTTTATTTGCTAGACCAAAAGCGTGTGCAGTTTTACCTTTAGGAGTGCCAATGCCGTAGCCTTTGCTGTCAATAATGCCTCCGACCTGTGTTAGGTTACAATTCCTGCGAGTCACATATTCAATGGTTGTAGACTCCATTAGCAGGGCATAGTCAGACTTCAGGACCCTTTGAATACCATCTTCAATCGACTTGACGAGTGACGTGCTCTGTTTACTGCTCATGAAGGCCCACATCTTCTCAAATGTTGAGACTCTGGATTTCTATTAAATAGGAGAAAAAAGGAGAACAAATGTCATTTGGCATTCAAGTCTCTTAGGAAACTACTGGCCACTTGTTTATTTTGTCTTCCTCATCACAATGTGATGCATTGTACCAGCTGTACCAGCTGTGCCAGCCAGGCGTGCTGTGGACTGCATAGTTGTGTGCTTGTTTAACAATACAGCTTGGCCAGAAGATGTTCATATGCAGTATGTGCTGTTTAAAGGGTCAGTCATTGCCCCTTGGCATCCATTGAGATAATAAATGAAGGACTGTGGAAAGATCTTCTAAAGCGAGTAATGCAACAAAAAGTCAAATAAAAATGGATTGTGTAAAATTTAGCCTGCAGCATCACTACTACTACACGCATATAGCACTGCAATATATCCTTATCCATAGTTACTATACTGCAAGCATACACACACACACACGCACACATACCCACCCACATACGCATTCATACACACACACATACCCACCCACATACACACTCATACACACACACACACACACTTTTACACAGATGATTCAAATGAGCATTTAGTTTCTCCTGGGCTTTGGCTCAATTACTGTGAGATTTTCCAAGTTGGCAAAACGCAGTGCTGTTGTTGACATTGTTCTGTTAACCTTGAGCACCTGTTATTCTTTCCCTCCCTCAAATGCTGTTTTCCCTGGTGTCTCACAGCATAATTGAAATTGGCTGGGAATTGTCTTGTGCCTTGGACTGCTAAAAAAATGAATAAGCAATAGAATGATACCACTGACACCGATTCAAGCAGCCCCCCCCTTTATATTAATGCATTCATAATCTATTCTCAACATTGCCTTGGTTGACTTACCGTACATAATAACATGGTGAAAGGTGGGGAAAAGGAGGGGGAAAAAATGTGAAAATGCAACAACATCTCTAATCTAGGAAAAAGGCTACGCTGCGTTGGATTAATAGAGCCCTACTTGATTTGCAGCGAGTTTAAATGGCATTTCATGCTATTCTACAAGGAGGTCACGTTAGCTACCATAGCTAATCACAGATAATTACTGGCTCAATTCCATCAAGCATCTGAATTCACACAAGAGAATTACAGAGTGTGAGTGCTCTTTGATTACACTCAATAAAATGTTAAATTAACATTTCATGTTTTAGGCTTGGTGAGATGATCTTCAGTTCGGCTCTTGCAGACTTTTGACTGCCAAGTTTTTTGACTGCCTTCCTTTAACTCTTCCTCTCGGGTCAAGCTCATGACTCCTCTAGTTGCTGATGAGGAGGGAGTGACAGCATTGATTGTTTAATTGCAAACACCTGTCTCTCTAACCGTCTTGTTTTTGATACTGCGATCGTTCACCACACTCCAAAGAATGTAATGTTTCACTTGATCAGACTGAAAACAGAATATTATGGGGTAGGAACAAATGATGTGTACAGATAAAGCTTCATTAGTTCCCTTATTCAAGTCAAGCTATGATTGGTGTGTTCCGGTATTTTAGATTTCGTCGCTTTAGAAAACATCCCTTCCAAAAATGCTGAGGTCCGCTACCAAGTTATGAAAAAAGCACATAGTGATTTGGAGATTAGGGACATTATAGCATCCGGGCAGCAAACACTACAGAATCACATCCTGACTGCACTTATAAATATGTAATTTCCAGTGTAAGGTCACCATATTTTTTTGCACTGTTTATGAAGACATTTCTGGTTCTGGCAGAGGAAAAGCACAAATAATGAAATACATTCAAAGCAAAATCCTATTGGGAGAAAAAAGAAACTTCACAAGAAAAGAAAATCATTTGGAGGAATATTTGAAACAGGCTACAAAGGTGGAGGAGATGAAGAATTTGCCTTTGCAGAGGGAGTTATGATCTAACTAGAAATAAGGGAAAAAAAGTCTTTTATGGAATTGTATTGATTTTTTGCCTTCTTGCTCAGCATGAGAAGAATAAAAGTTTTTTTTTTTTTAAAGTTGGTTCAAAATCTTTTTGTTAACATCCTGCTATTTTTTTTTTAACTCTGTGCCAATGAAATACACATAAGTGAACATCCATTGACATGGTATTACTGTTAGTATGAAAGCAGGTTCATTTATTTTGCAAGACATTCAAATTCACACCCACTCTTCTGTTTTTTCTTCAACTCAAAAATAAGTACAATTCATATGTATGTGCAGAGGACCATTCTACCTTGAAGAATGACATAGTTGCTCCATCTTTCACTACGCCGTACTCAATCTTGGTCTGTTTGGCCAGGTCGTCCGCCGAGTCAACAGGTGAGTCCATTCTCTCCACAGTGAGGAAGGCAGCCAGATTGGCTGTGTAGGAGGAGATGATGATGAGGGTGAAGAACCACCAGATTCCTCCTATGATCCGTGTGGAGAGTGCTTTGGGCATCAGCTCAGAACCTAAGATGGGATCAATAGTTGATTATGATCTTGTGCACCAACTTTTAAATACAGCAATAACAGCAGCAGAACGCTGATTTAAAAGCACTGTCAAGCATTGAACCACAGCCAGCATAAGGACCTTGGATTAAGTGCCAGGAGATGGATGTTACATATTTGCTGTAACTTGCTGAAGCCAAAAAGAATGCAGGAAAAATCAATAAGATATATCGAAGAATCTGGCAAGAAAGAATAGTCTGAAGTGCAAATAAAATTTAATAAAATGCTTTTAATTGGCTCTATTGGCTTTTTCAGTAATAGGATTTCCATGCAGTATTGGTAACTTCACATGGTGAGACGTAAAAACTAAAATGATAATACAGTATCTGCATATTCATTTAAAACACTATGACAAAATAGAACTAGTGCAAAAACGATCCTTCCCGTCTTTTTTTAAATAAGAATTAATAATAAAAAAAAAAACAACGAGCAAAAATCAATTTGGTGGTGTTTTAATGTGAAATGCTGAACACCACATCTATTGGCCTGCAGCACATTTATGCATACCCCGAATGTCCAACGGATAAACTCATGTCCTTCAAGCGAAGTAAATACAAACATATAGCTGCTGGATTTTTCCTAAAGGCACTTCTTTGTACAACTAGGCTGCAAGGAAAAACTGCTGACGTAAAGAGACACAATAGCACAGAACTAGTCAACAGATTTACAGCCGTACTGCTGAATCTAAACATCTGCTCATTTCCATAAAAGAGTAGATAAGGTAAGTTGCTAATCGGTGCCTGGCTGGGAACTACTCTCTGTGGGACTGGGGGCCTAGAGGCATTAAACGCAATGCCCTGCTTTACTATCATTTTTACCCATAACCCAATACAAAAATGTATTGTTGGTTCTCAGCAGCATATATCTATATCTATATCTGTTGAGACCCAGCAAGTCATTTTTGTCATGAGTTAATTTATGCAGAATTGATCTATTTGACTCTGCACTGTTTGCGGGGACTTTGGAAACACGTGATGTCTGCGATTTTGAATACAAATTTTTGGTGAAAAGATATGTGATCGTTTTTGGCAGATTGTATGTTTCTGTACCTAATAATCATATTGTTTCTTCAATTACAGAGTCCAAACTTAACCTTACTGAGATTTCAGAAATGTGCATTGATTTAGAAACACTTTTATTCAAGGTTCTCTGTAGTGGACAACAGGACTTACTGCCTCCTTTTTCCCATCGTTTTTTAAACTTCAAAAATCATTGGGGTTAATGAGGTAAGGAGACCACCCTGCCCCCCAGTGACCAAGTGCTCTGTCTGACCATGGCTGGCATGAGGAAAACTCTGCTTAGAGTGTCACCATCATTCAAACGTGCTCCAAAGTCACCACCATCATCCCTGTACCAAAGGAGCCGTCAGTGTCCTGCCTCAATGACTATCATCCCGTCACACTCATACCATCATCATGAAGTGCTTCAATAGGCTTGTCATGGGACACATAAAATCTCAGCTGCCCCCCTCATTGGACAGTTTGCATATCATTTCAACTGCTAGATGATGCCATTAACACTACACTACATCTGGCCCGCACCAGGACACTTATAATAGAATTCTGTTCATATTCAGCTCAGCTCTCAACACCTTCACTCCTCAGCATCCAATTGGGAGACTGCTGGGCCTGATCATCTCCCACTGCGTCTGGATTCTGGACTTCCTGGCTGTGTGTCCTCACACTGCATTCTCAAAGTTAGCTCCACATACCCCTTACACACCCTCTTCTCCCTCCTCCAGTCTGGCAAAATGTTCCGTAGCAAACAGGGTCACACTGCCAAAATGGGAAACAGTATCTTCCCTGAAGCCATCAGACTCCTCAATTAGAACTGAAACAAACTGTACCCTCAACCCACGTCACCCCAATACACACACACAGACACACACACACACACACACACTGAACTGAACTGATTTTTTTCCTTCACAATTCATATACACACTGAAGTGTTCTGTCTTAAACAAACAACTGCAACTGTAAACACCCCTCTATTTATTATAGCCTGCACATTCTCTGTTCGGCTGCTGCTATTATTTGCAAAATTATTATTCATTGCTGTCTACCTCTATTCTGCATTTTAGCACATCCAACGACTCTGCTGCTAGAATAAAGTATGTCATAAAACTAAACACTTTCAAACATTGACTACACTAAAGGTTGCTTGTTCTGTCCTGTTATATTGTTGCTCATGTTATTCTTGTACTCTGTCTTGGTATCTTTAATTTGCAAACACTTTAAACAAGGCACCACTGAGGTACCCTGAGCAAGGTACCGTCCCCACACACTGCTCCCCGGGCGCCGTGTTCTTGGCTGCCCCC
>JBBPDB010000007.1:13352599-13366786 GCA_037974465.1 Brachypetersius altus | reverse complement strand
TTATAAAAAACCTTCACTGTTGATCTGTCTGAGTGCTGCTGTTCTGTTGTGTTCTATGTTGTGTATATGGCTGAGATGATATTAAAGCTTTACTTACTCACGTACTTACTTAAACAAAAACCTGGTGCAATTCAATTGAAACTTCATTTAATGTATCAAGTTCTTGATATCACATTTGGGTTCAATTACATTTTTTACTAAGCACTATATTTTAAAAGGTTAAGGTAGTACATAGTGTATTGTTTAGAAAGAAACATATTTTATTACTATCATATTTGTTTACTATCATTTTAGCATCTGAATGCATGAATTCAGTAATGTGTATATGGCATTGCAACAGTATCCTGAAATAAATGCAATAACTTGACTTTAAAGGTTTAATATTCTAGAAACAAGAACCTTTTGGGACTGTTCTATCTCAACAGAGGAATGGGGAGAAAACTGAATGATCTGTATTGTCTTCATTTGTGATGGAGGGGAGTCTATGAATAGACTGAACAGATTTGAAAGTTTTCTCAGCAGTGTGTCAGCATAATGCCAAGGCAGAGTCACAGTCTTTTGTGCGGTTCTGATCCTAACCTCAGCTCCATGCCAAGTACATGAAGAGATGGTCCCCGACGGAAGTTGTGCTTCACAGAAACAAAATATACTGATACCCTTCCAACCTGCCAGAGCATGTGACAGCTGTCTGACACCTTTCCTTCCCCCTGCACTGCCAGAGAGCATGACAACATCTTTCTTCTATGAGGGGAGTCTGAACTCCACACGCTCTTGATGGAAAGGGGTTTCGCTGGAAGCAGGCACCACCTCATACTGCTGTCAGCTGAAGTTCTTTTTGAAGAGGGTGTTATAAGCAGGCTCGGAGTAGTTGCAGAGATAGAGATGTATGGAGAGTACTTTACCTTGCTGCATGAGGGAGCCAACACCGAACCAGAAGCTGTTGAGAAGTGTGAAGTTGTTCTCCACCACATCAGAACTTGGGTTACATGGGTGGGCGTCATACCACTCATAGGGGCTGAATCTACAGCAAAAGAACATGCAAGCATTATCCCTGTGCAACAGAGCATTTACTAATTTTATGACCAGTTAGTCTAGAAGCAGGAGACACTCCATCAATTTTAATGAAATTAATTTTATTTGTATTACATTCTTGCATTATCTTTGTACATTTTAATAGTGGCAGTTTATAATTTGATAGGAAAAGTGGGGTAATTTCATTAGCGGACAACTGTTTCAATTCAGGTGGGTCAGAACAGACGACCGATCTTCAAACTGGTTCTCAAGCCCCCCCAGGCAGTTTGAGTTTTCACTCCAGTCCAACTCACAGTGCACACAGATGGCACAGAAATGTGGACTGTCTGGGGGGCCCTAAGAAAGGTTTAATGACTACTTCTCCAGACGATGCATTGACAGGGGAATGTAATAGTTCAGTGTTATTTCACAGATTTATTCAA
Organism: Brachypetersius altus; assembly: GCA_037974465.1. Taxonomy (NCBI): domain Eukaryota; kingdom Metazoa; phylum Chordata; class Actinopteri; order Characiformes; family Alestidae; genus Brachypetersius; species Brachypetersius altus. Next base: position 13,365,332 of record JBBPDB010000007.1, on the reverse strand, counting down.
TTCAAAATGACTCACTCAACGTTAGAAAAAAGGACACATGATACTTCTGAAGATGTGCTGTTTTCAACACACATATGCCAGCTTTTCCTCCGGCTATGCTTAAAGTTCTTGGTTGTCAAAGTCACTCAGACTGAAGTAGTAAACGAGATAAACAAAAACAAAAACTGGTCTGAACCTTTATCTGAGTATGTGTTATAAGACAGGTGTCCTCAACTCCGGTTCTGGAATGTGGGTAGTTCCCCTCCTCAAACACACTCATGAAACCTTGGGATTAACAGGTCAGCTTAACCAGGCCTTCCAGGACTGGAGCTGGGGAGCCATGTTGCTGTGAGATGAGGTATAAATTAAAAGCTAATTAACTACTGGAGTCTGTTTAATTTTTGACCATATTCAATTTTACTGACTGATATTATCAATTACAGGAATTAGTGTTTGTCACAAAATCTTCATAAAGGTTGGGCTCTAGTAATGATATCATAGCAGCTATGAGAACACAGTTACTGTTTATTTTTCAAGAAAATAGGCATATGTGCATCCAGTTTAATGTATGAAACATGTGTTTCGGACTGTGTATAGAATGAGAGTCTGCGCATATGATTTGCATTTCACTTTGCCTGTAACATCTAAATATAACAAGGCAGCTGAAAAAACGATGAGAGACAACATTTGTATCGAGGGACTTAGTTAAATCGAATGAGAGGTGACAAATAAGAGCCACAGCAGTTGCAAACCTGTCATGGATGATATACTGAGCATTACTGCAGGTATTTATCCTAAGACCGCACTTCTCCCACATAAGGTGTGGATTATGGCTTAGAATGCTGGATGCTTTGTGCATGTGTCTATTCAGAAGATCCGAGAAGAATTATTTCCAGGTTGCTACACAGCTGTGGCAAGCTGATCAATCCAGCTGTGTTTGATATCGAACTGGGGCTCTTCAGTAGTCCTACCCCACCCAGGTCCCCAGGAGTGTCCTTGATTCAAAATAACTAACTCCAGTCTGTACTCAAGTTTTATTTACTTCTTAAAATAGAATATGTATTACATATAGTATTTCACATGTAGATGTAAATAAGATTCAGAAAGACATGACCAGAGAACCAAGGGTGTGATGAAGCACGCCCAAGACATTGCCTAGTCACATTCAACTTCTGTCTGTCAACAGAAATCAGAAAAACTGCAAAAAAGAAAGCATTGCACAAACTGATGTGCAACACTCCCCTCTCTCTCACATCTCTCTGTCTTTTACTTTCTCCCACTCTCTCCCAAGCCTATTTAGGTCAGAGGGCATTAAAATGCCATCTGGTATAAACTGGAGACATAAAATGAATAGTGCTGCATATAAAACTGTCTGTGCACCACATTAAAGGGAGTTTTAATATGCAAAAGACAAAGACACATATTTCAAACAGCTTCAGAGTCAAACAGAGCATTGCCTGCTGATCATAACTAGGCCCAGTCCTGCATCTGTTAAGCATTTAGGAAAGACAAATGTCACACAGCAAAACACAATTGATTGTAATGTCCCATATTCAACATGTCTGATGATCTGGTGCACATTCAACTTCCACCTGTTGTGACAGTAATCCAGAAAGGCTGTAATAGCATATGGTAACAATTAGAAAAGAAAAAAGGAGTAATTTGTCTTCCTCCTCAGTTTCTAAGCCCAGACACTATAGAGGCACCTGAAGCGCTAACTCCCAGAAAATTGAAACTTGGGCAATGTGCTGGTATTTGAGAAGATAAGGACAGGAGAAGCAGGGAGAGAGGACACGTCCATTATTACACAGTTGCTGGAGCGTGAGTGCTTATCCACACTGGTGAGGTATTGGAGTCTTAAATTTTAATCTATATTCCATTGGCCATTTTTTTCTTTTTTTTCTTTTTTTCTCAAATTCCAAATGTATATTTTCCAGAGCATAGCCAGTTTATTGAAGCAGTTCTATGAGGGATTCTTACCACCCCTTAGTTACATCCTTAAAACGATTCTTGAGTTTAAGGGCCGTGATAAGAGTGCACTCAGGATACCAGATTAGTTTTCATATCCGAGGCTCAGTTTGCTGCAATTTATTTCCATTTCATGGACCTGTGGGCATCTGAGGTAGCTTTATATACATTTCACCAAAAACCATTGACCTCAAAATGTCAGCATAAATAATAGTCATTTTGAGATAATCTTCATTTTTCCGTGTCATGACTGCTGAAGAGAGACAGGGCGTTCCGACCTAAGGCAGTCTCACACTCATGCTCGAGTCCCAGAGCACTGGGCATGATGTACAGAATGTGCACAATAAGCTTTGAAGACCTCTTAGGGTATTGGGCTTTTCTTCAAAGCAGCAGGTGTTACACACATGAAAGATGGGATACAAAAATGTTTTTTACTAAGACTGAACTGTAGTAGGCCTGTCACAATTATGGATGTTCAGATGACGATTAATCGCAATATAAATGACTGCAAATAAAAAAAGTAATTTGTTGTTTTTCGGCAACATTTCTGCAAGGGAGTGCTTTGAATGGCCATTTTGCTTTCAAAAATGATTTTTCTTCCAGCTTTTTTTGTGAGCCTGTGCCCCATGTCATGTCACTGTTACTCAGACTGTGTGAGCACAGAGTCAGTTTCACAAATGCCACATCACCTATTGTAAAGTCTCTCTCACTTCACACCAGTCACCTACTCTTGATTGCACTGTGTCTCGCACAAAACACCTGGATTCTGTAATATGTCACTGTGGAGCCGAGTTGAGAAAATCTGATTGCTTACGCACACCATGTGCTCCAGCAAAAAATGGTTTAACTGACAGTATTACCTTCTGCCCCGTCATGCCTCTGTGACTATTTTGATTCGTTTGGAAAAAATAATTGACTCCACACTTGAAGCACGTTTCTCTATCCTCAGAAAGCGGAAAAGGGCTCCCAGCGCTATGGTATTGCATCATATCCAGGCAGTATTGCTGGCTGGAAATTGAAGCTACTGGCCACCTTAACAGCCCAGCAGTCAAAATAATAGTGCTCCTGCAAAACTGCATTTTATGTGCTTTCAGTACATTATTGAAAGGAAACATGTCCAAAGACAAAAAAAGACCTGATGAGAGCAGCTGCCACCTCTTGAAACTCACCACCCAGCCAATCGTTCATTTCCTCCAAAATTAACTCAAGCACCTCTCATCACATGGCTCTGAATGTGTCAGCAACAATGGCCACCCGGGGGGAGCAAGGTCCTGAGAGAGGCAGCTCCTCAGCACTTCAGCACAGAGAACTGTGAGGGTTCACACATCGGCTCGCTTTTTGTCTGTACGCCCAAAAAGGTCATGAACAGTGATGGAAACATGATTTTTTTCCCCAAACTCACTTTCAGTTTCACTCACCTGGCAATAACAAATAGAACACAGCTCACGCCCAGGTAAGCCAGCAGGATGTAGACCCAGATGTCAGGGGTCATGGGATTGAGGAAGGAGAAGAAGCCACTGTTGGTGCTGTTGGGCCGCCGGTACAGGATACTGATCCCAGTGTTCATGAAGGGCTTGGAAAAATCAATCACTTTCTCCCGCACAAAAGTGATAGTGAGGGGGGCTACAGCCAGATCTGCTCTCTGTTTGGAAAGGGGAAAAAAGTGGATAAAATTTATATTCAGTTCCTTTTATTTAGAAATGAACAGGCAAATGAAGAGACGGGCCTGACACATGAAAGTCGTGTGCACTTTACTTAACCATTACAAGCCTATGAGTTATGACTGTTAGTGTGCATGTACAGTTTAAATGTAATAGAAGAATTGCATAATATATTAGAGACATAATTGCATAATGAATTACATTTACTTTACATTTACATTGTACATTGACGTGTTTGAGTCTGTATTCCTGACCTTTTCCAGGATTCATGCAATATTAAGGAATGAAAAGAAAATGACAATGTCAAGTTTCATTCATTCCACAAAAGTTTCTTCCTTTCATCAAATTTAAATTGTAATGAAACAATATTCACTTCCATTTACAAGTAATGGGGATCTTATATTATTTCTCTGTTTTAATGTATTACCAGTGATTTTATCATATTTTTGTAATAACTGATGTTCCTTAAATAAACTTAAATAAACATTATTTCTAGAAAAGTAGGTGGTTTCCTGTAACACATTTAAACCATATGAAATATAAGACTTTGTAATAACATTGGACTAAATGTGTGTAAACCATGGTCACCTACACGTACACTCTTAAGACAGCACAAATCAAGTTTCTTCACATCAGCCCCCTAGTGGTGAGGAAGTGGCTCAGACTGTTTTTGTTATTTAAATACGAAGTATTACAATTTTTGAGTGTGTGTGCATTGTAAAATAATGTGATGCTTATCTAGCTCTGTTGATAAGAAAGGGGGAGCACAGCCAACAGTAGTTGGAAGCTCTGTGTGTGTTCCTAAGCGTACAGCAGATGACTGACCATGTTACGCTGCCCATGAACAATCCCACAGCAAATCTGTGCCATGGGCAGTCAAAGTCAGTTTTTTGCCAAGGTGATTCAACTGTTGACATGAATGGCCTAGTTTCCTCGCTGCAACTATTGCTTTTTTCTTCTTCTCTTACTTCCTCCCCTGTCTATAAATTGCAGACGAAGGGAAGTGTTCAGTGGCACGTGTCTGGCTGCATATTTAGAAGGTCACCATTTACATCGCCTCGCCCTGCTTCCCTCTCTCCAGGGTTGGACAGGAGGTTAATGAAACCAGCTGCTTGGCTCACGCATGGCTGCTTCCTTCCCCCAACATGATGGAATCACAAAGGAGTTCAGAGCTCCTCTTGCCGCATGGAGAATGGGATTCAACACTTGCTCTTACAGAACATTCCAATAAATTTCCCCTTCTTTCATCGTAGCAATACTACTGCTGAACTTTCTTGGCTCTATTTGATGGCAATGGCCTCTCGTAATGCCTGGAAGTGACTGTATTTGCTGTTTGTTATTCCTCCTGTCATGCTAGTCATGTGCATCGTGGCCGCTTTCTGTGATTCAGATCAACTGGCCCAGCACACCAATAAGAGACAGCTCTTTCAAATCTTAAACAGCTCTTTGTTCAAAAATTCGATTGTGACATATGATTGACTCCTCCAGGAATGACATATCACTAGGCCGTGTGGTCCAGGCACGGCTCTGTCCACTCTGAACATGAATGTAAGGAGCAGAGGTTGTATGGTGACTGCCAGGTGGCAAGAAAGTGGCGTAAAACTGCATGAAGTTGTCTGTGTTTCCAAAGTCCACATTTATAGCCACGGTGGCTAAATACCTGACAACCAGCCAGAGAAACTGACAGAACTAGAGATGAGAGCGAGAAGAGAGGGAGAGAGAAAAAGGGAAAGGGGAAAAAGACAAAAAGATAAAATGCCTGTCTGACAGTGAGGCCATGGAGAGCTCATTAAATATTTACATAAAGTACACAAGGATTTCCCTTTCTTCCCATGAGCCCACTGCAACTGTTCCACCATGCAGCTAACTCACCTGCAGGGCTATCTGTCTCTTATGAACTTTTGACACCCGATGACTATATGTCCATGTCGTGTTACAATATAGCTAAAGCAACACCATCTCTACAAAAGAAGGAGTGCTAAATCCATTCAAGCCTCAGTCAGGTTTGTGCCACTTCATCTCCTGAGCTATAACTTCACAACTGATCAATCCCAGCTCTTGGAAACAATCCCTAATAGCATTAATGATCTTTTAGAAGTCGTTTTTGGCAACATTTAACTAGTAAAGAGAGAGACTGTAAATACCATGACTATTCATTACAGGATATTCCAAAAGGGAACCCAGTCTCCCAGTATATTCCCTGAGACAATGAGATTATGCTGGCATGTAACCTTCCAGAGCAAAGATTAATTGCCACAATGCTAACAAATGATGTGCTAAGCCAGTTATTAATACTGGTATGCTTGCATGATTAATGGGATCATCTATTGTAACTAAATCAACTTTAACAAGGGCTGGTGCATCACTTAGCACTTTCCCCGCCATGCCCTTTGGCTTTGTGGTGAGCTGGACAAAAATATAGGGCCTTGTAGTGTATTACAGAAAGCCATTCTGTATTAAAGGGCACGTGTTCCACTTTTTGCAGTTTATTTTTTCCCCTGAGGTCCACTTAAAATGTTTACAGCTAATTTACAGCTAATCCTGGCTCAAATACTTCATTATCACTTCACATTCAAAGGAACATGGAAGGCTATACACATAAAAAAGTCACAAAAAAACAGAAAAATAGAGACTTCCAAATATCCATGGACTAACTGTGTGAAAGAGCATTTTACAGTTTTTAAACAAAAAAAAAGAAGATCCTTTTTTTTGTGTGAAATGTTTTTTTCCCATTCTATTAGCCTTTAAATGAAATACTCTAGTTTAAATCTCCTGACAGTTTCTGTCAGGTTTCAAGCCATGTTTTTTCTGTGTGACATTTTTGGTCAGCCTAAATGTGGTGCTCGGCTTCTCAGGACATGCTGACCTACAAAGTCAAGTAAAGATGTCTGACACACAACCTACAAGAGTCGCCGTTGTTATTCATACATGAACCTTCAAACTTGCAGGTCTGTAATAAACATAACGCATACTTATTGCGCACATTACAATGTAGAGATAGTGATTTAAGTCAGTAATGAAAGAACTATTGATAAATAAACAGAGCTTATGAATCTATTTGACAGTGTTCATTAATAATGCCTACCCTCTGTTTCATATTTGCTTAGAGCAAGAACCCTAAAACCACAGAGCAACACTTTTCAAATGAGAGAAATGGCTCAAGTGTGTTGGTAAATAGGATCCAGTTTATTGCAGGTTATTTTAACGTGATACAGTGTATGAATATTGTCAATAAATTATCAATGCATTATCTTCATAGGAATCAAGGGAACAACAACAATTAAAGCAAATACACTCTCTAAAGGTCCAGGCTATTATGTTCTGAGTGAATGAGCAAAGAAATCACTTACACCATAGATTCCTCGTCAAAGATTTGAGATTCCCTGAGTTAACTCACACAAAAACAGTCTATCTAGTCCAGCCTCTCGTGGCAATCCGGGGTCAGCTCTCTGAGCTTGTTCCTTAGTTTGCTTTTCAGCTCTGCTGATTCCAGATCAGCTTATCTATATAGACAGCAGCAAGAAAGGCACTCAGCCACAAAATAGAGCTCCTAAAAATACACACAGCACCTTTGATACAGCAGAAGTCATTTGATAAGGGCCAAGAATACTGGTGCCAAATCCATTGCAGAGATTACGAGGATGAAGTGATTTGAGAAATGGGAATACTGGAGATGGATGGATATTTACAGAAAACTAACATCAGTGAAACAAAGTGATCTAGGAAATTTGTTTTGCTGATGAAATGTTGAGAGCTTGAAATATCTTTTCAAGTGTAAAAAGTATTTTATTTTGTAACAGATCTAAAAAAAGCCACATGGAATAACATTTCTGTTATCCAGTATAAGTCGTGTGGTATGGATTAAAAAGAAAAATCAGAAAACAACATAGCGCCAAGATCTTAGTAGCAGCTAAGATGATGCTATATAATACATTGTTGTCTGCCTTCATGGGCAGATATATATATTATAAATTAAGTATATTGTAATATCCTTTCAATATATTTTTTTGTATGGGTTCTCTCTATCCATTCTTTGTTTACATTATTGATAAGAACACTTTGCATCTTCTACAGTATATTTCTACTACATTTAAGTCCAAGCAAAACTCCGTAGTGGACACAGACACACATCTCTCTTTGACTGTACCTGCCATAATCTCCTTGTTCCGCTCAAGGTGACTGTTATCAGAGCGGATCTGGCCAGATCTGGCCGAAGCACCGGGGAAGATTAAGTGCTGCTGCAGTAGCTCACCTCTCGCAGCCCTTCTAGCACCTTGCCATTGACTTCCACCATATGACTCCGTCCACTAAATGCCACTTAAGCTATTACAACTTCTCAGCCAGCGCCAGTGCTGATCTGGGAGGGTGAAAGGAAGGGAAAGGGGAATGGGATGAGAGCCACTTTGCAAATGCCAGCACAGCAATGCCATGCCTGTCTCCAGAGCAGAGGCCCCCAGGTCAGCAGGACAGGGACAGCGGGTGATCCAGGGGAAAAGACGGTGGGAGGTGGAAGGAGCTTGAGCCTCGACATTACTTGTGCTGGCTCAGATGAGCAATATTCGCTGTGGCAGCACTCGCTGCTATCTTGCCCAGGAGTATCAATGTGTCTGAGATTGTCTCTTCACCTTTGTAACTTACAGTTCCAGAGGTAGAAACTGGACTGAAATAGATCACACAAAAGTCACCCTTGAGAGGTGAGAAAGTGTTCTTTTGGTTTGCTATATTAGATATAATATATTGCTATCTATTAAATGGACCATACATAGTCCATTTAAATGACTATATATTGTGTGTGTGTGTGTGTGTGTGTGTGTGTAGGTGTGTGTAGGTGTGTGTGCGTGTGTGTGTGAAGCACCAGCACAGTGACAGTTTTCCTCACATTTATGATTAAACATATTATGTGAAGATAAGTCAAATGTATGACAGTGGAATAAAAATGTCAGTTATTTATAATATCTGTCATATCTATGTTCTATCCATGCAACATACCATCATATAATACATACCATATTGTCTATAAAACCTCACAAAACCCCAAAAAACCTCTATTTTAAACACACAACTACACTCCACTACCCCCACAATTGAATGCTCCATATTGGGCGATATTCAAGTTGCAGTATTTGCGTCGGAGCAGAAAAGTGATATAGGGTCATCTCTAACAAAGTCAATTACACAGAGTTACACAATAAGCACCTCTTAAGTAAGAGCACTTCTTACTTATTCTTTATGTTTTAATATCAAGGCATGATGGATAGCGGATAATAAAGGCATTAACGTTTTTCTTCTCCTGCAAAACAAGGCTGCATGCACAACAATAACCTTTCATCTTAAAGAATGTACTTTTACTTCACATATTATATGTGGTACTAGCATTTCTTTATTTGGTTCTGTGAGTTATGGGTAGGAATTAACTAACACCTGGTTAAATCCTATCATGTTGCCTCTTTGGCAGGTTGTTGGAATGTATAAAGACAGCAGGCAGCAGTAAATAAAGCAGTAAGTTGATTACTCATGTTAGCAGCTGAAATTTACTGAAGCATGCTGACAGATCAGTTATTTCATTGCTGTGATAGTGGCGTGGTGATGGTCGACCTGCACTTACATGCTCCATAAGCTCCCTTATAATTCCATTCCACTGGCCCTTGTCATCCTGGAAACCATATTTGCCATCAGGCACGAGGCGGATCTCGTAGGCAAAGCCCAGAATGCTGGCCAACTCCTTCAGCAGGTCAATGCAGAAGCCCTCAAAGCGGTCGTTGCCAACAAGCGCCTTGTCAGACTTCTTAAGCATGACATATGGCTCCTCCTGCTCAGACACAAAACATCAAATGAAAAGCAGTGGTGAGGTCAGCTCTTTTCATCGCTCTTCAGTACACACTCCTAATTGAGAGGACGCAACTGCAGCTGAATGGTCTAACACAGGAACAGCAGAGTCAAGGCCAATGTGTATTTGCACAGCCAGATACACCACGGCTTTGTCACTAATATTAGTTAACAGTTCGGATATATTTGTATTACTCCTAACAAATGCTCTGCCAGCCACTGCTGTCCCATAATGTGCTTTTTCAGGAATACTAATTTAAAACATTTGCATTTGCATTGTTCCCTAAAACACTCTGTGTCAGCTGTTGCTGTTAATTTAAGTACAATTAAAATATATAAATACAGAGCCATTTTTTAAACTTGTCAAGAAAATGTGTTCGCATATAATGGTAGTAAAATGAAATCCACTGTAAGAAGTCACAGTCTTACATAGTCCAGCCCTCGCCATAACCTTAAATCAGGCTTTCAGAGCTCAAAAGTAGGGATGGCCTGAGCCCTGACAATTTTACACAATTTTACCTGGCAATAATATCCACTCCTAATATTTGGGTTTTACAATTTGTTCATTAGGAATACAACCTTACAATTAAAAGGAGTCATCAGTTATCTTTACCATCAAAATGTCACCCATGATCTCTATATGAGAAATCAAATGCATCAAATGTGAAGAAATAACACAAATGTTTGGTCAAGTTTGTTGAGTGTACAGTAAAAAAAACACAATTCATTAAATTAACTTTTTTTTTCATTCAAACATTTAAACATATACAACAATTCTACATAGAAAAATGAGTCAGTCAACTTACTTTCCATTTTTTATTTGTCAGTAAAATCATTTATGTATGAGCAAATGCATTCTATGCATCATTTTTAAGTACATTTTTACTTGGACTATGCCATTTGTTGTTTTTGACAATGCATGGTCCAGTGCTGTTCTGAAACTCTCAGTGATCAGATCGATTTGTGCCTCAGTGTACTGTGAACACAGTCTAGCTTTTATAACATTTTACACTTGGTCAAAAATAAACATTCCAGATGTTCTCAGGCAGAAAGAGGGCGGCTGTACTCAGTCACCACAGAAGAGGAGCGATGCTTCAGACATGTGTAATGATGCTCAGGCTGAATTTTAAAATCGATTTCACTGCTGTTCTCCGTCCCGTCCAGTTGCCTTGATAATAAATGCCTTGGAGCTCTGCCATTTGCATGCTTCTATCAGCGGAACGACTGCCACTAATTCATCAGTGGCACACATACTGTATGAATATAAAAGAGACATATTGGCCTCAAGCGGATAGACCACAATTTCTTTTTAAGCTACAATTTGCTCATTGGCAGCACACAATGACATGCAAACAGAAGTATGGTAAGATTCTGTACAACCCATTCATTTTGCTTGCACTGAGAGTCTGATTGAATACCATGAAAGAGGATGTTTTATGCGGGAAAGCAAGACTCTAAGGTGATGCATTTAGCCATACAATTTTCACAACATATTTTTGTGAGAATCTCTGTTTTATATTGATAAATGTTAGTCTTCTAGCTATATATCAATAAAACAATAAGAGCACACTTAAGAGCAAGCCATGTTCAAATCTTAAATACCGTTGTTTTCTGAGCAGCAATCAGAATTTTACCATTACTGGGTTAAATTAAACCCAGAATATGATCACAGTGACGTCCACAGTAGAGCACACGTGTCTTGAAATGTAAATCCAGAGACAGCAAAGTATTTTAAATACACAGACAAGTGCTAATGGTATGTGACCTCAGCTGATATGTAATGTCAGAGTTTATTACAAAATCCAGTATAATGTAGCTTTATTTGCTTTAATGTTTTACATGGACTTGCACCTATATGTGCTCTGTCTGTATGCTCCTCAAAATCATTAAGCTCAGGTTCTCCATATTTTCAAGCTGTTCCTAACGCTTGACTTAAACTCAAGTCGTGCCTTTGCTGTTGCTGCACCAAAACTCTGGAACAGCCTACCAGTCGAAATCAGACCGATTTCCTCCATGAACACTTTTCAGGTTTTTCGAAGGCACATTTTTAATCGATTGGCTTTCAGTGACTGGTGAACAATGGAAGAGGATCGAAAGTTGTAGAATTTTGTGCCTTTTGTTTATATGAGTGTGATGCATGTGGAGAAATGTGTGAAAAAATTGTTCATTAATTTTATTTGTGCTAGTTTTAAAGGTGCTATAAGAATAACACATACTTACTTACAGATCATTACAGCATGATCTCTTTTCATGCTTTTAACGAAACAACATGGCTCCCCGCAAGGTCAGTTTTGCCTCTCTTATGGGGGTCTGTTTGCTCTTATGGGACCCCCTCAAACCCTGATTCTAATGAATGGTTTATTGTTATGCTTGCATGATGAAAACTTGCATGATAAAAGTTCATTTAATAAAGTGTATCCTTGCAGTGGATAAAAATGTACATATTTTTTGTGTCTATCTTAGATGTTCAGGATGTTGTCTGGCAACAGGCCAGTGACAGGATGCTAATCCAGGCTTTCCAATGATTAAAACTGACTCGTTGTTAAATAAATCATAGCCAATGAATTCTTGATTATAAAGCAATTTATACTCAAACTGAATCCAGTCAGCTCCAAGGAAAACTTTGTATAAGTTGTCCAATTATCTTGATCAAAAAGTTTGTGTGTTGCAGAAAAAAAAGTCATTACCATCTGTTCCTAGTCTCCTAATATGTGAAATTCCCCAAGGTTTGGACTCATGTCAAAGCGAAAAGCAGTCTCTCTCTCTCTCTCTCTCTCTCTCTCTCTCTCTCTCTCTCTCTCTTTCTCTTTCTCTCTCTCTTTCTTTCTTTCTTTCTCTGCATGGGTGTACATATGAGAAGACTTAACAGGGGAGAATGAGTACAGGGAAACAGTTTTAGGCAATGGAGTGTAGACAATGCATGCGGGAAAGTACATTAAATATCTTAATCTCTTTTCAGGGTGCCACGTCTCGCAATAAACATGCCAGGCGTCTTATTTGTGCACTGATAGGATAGTTTGATATAGTGTCATTATGAGCCACCACAGAGTGGACCTTCGTTTCCATTTTCATCAGAACTCAGCCATAGTGGACAAAAACTTGGTTGGAACATTAGCAAGTCAGTCAGCCTTTAGTATCTAGTCTAAGTCTGGCTGAGAGTGCCTAATGAAACATGTTAATAGATGAAGACTGGTAATGAACATGGGTACAAACTTAAGCAACCAATTCAATTCAATTCAATTCAATTTTATTTATATAGCGCTTTTAACAATGGTCATTGTCACAAAGCAGCTTTACAA
>JBBPDB010000007.1:13331455-13341623 GCA_037974465.1 Brachypetersius altus | reverse complement strand
GACCAGTTAGACCATCCCAGTGAGACTGAAAGGAGAGAGAGAGAGAGAGAGAGAGAGAGAGAAAGAGAGAGAGAGAGAGAGAAAGAGAGAGAGAGAGACAGAAAAAGAGAGAGAGAAAACATTAAGACACACACACACACACACACACACATATATACACACATGCACACAGGTATGGCGCACACACAGCCAGAGCTTATATTCATTTTTTAATTACATTTTACATCCCAATGCCTCAGTCACATATTCCCTAAAGACCTCAGTCTTAATTAACAACGATCTCACTTGCTCCACTCTCAAGAGAGAAATATGGAAAAAAAATCCCACTGTACTCTTTAACTTTTTTCTAACACACACACACACACACAGCACAGATCTGTAGATAGGGCCCCTATGGGGACAGCCCTGTCCTTGTTTTTGGACATCTATTCTGACTTACATCACTCTTCCTCCACCATGACTCTGTGGCCCTCTTTTTCTCCTCTTCTGCACAGGGAGCTGTGTTCTACAACTCTAATCTTCCTATTATGAGTCAGAATCACAGACTCTCTTGTGAGCTGAAACAGGAGCTGATTATGCCATTCGTACTTGTAGACTGAATACCCAGCAATGAGTTCATGTGGAAAGTGGGACACACATGCACTGATGTGCACACAGTGTGAGTTTTAGTATTTGAATATAAGCCGAAAAAAAAACAGTCTCCTTAATATCAGTCAAATTCTGTTGCCTTATTTTGTTGTTGTCTTGAGCAAATAAAAAACATTATTCATGAGGGCCTTACAGATAACAATGTGTGATCCGCACCTCTTTAAACCATCTGAAGGAGCTCAAAATTCGATTGGCAGGTGTTTATTGGCAAGTTTTTGTTTTTGTTCATACCGGTAAATCTCTGGGATTCAGTATTGGCTAATGTTATCAGTAAACAAATTTTATTTGCTGAGCCTAACTGGGTACAGTGCGGGTTTGAAATGTAGAGTCACTTCCTGCATGTAAAAAAAAAAGGCCACCGCTACACACTGTTTTAAACACGGCAAGCTGACACACAGAGCAATTTCCTCTAAATTTCATCTACGAATCTTATCTCGGACAGATATCTGAACGCCGATCCCGGTGGAATAGCGAGCGCGCCGCAGCGGCAGTGGTAGCAGTGTGGCCCCTGGCAGCACTCATTACCTCCTTAATGAAACTCATGAAGCGCAGGCCGAACCTCCAGGGCTTGTGGCGGTGGCACTGCAGCGAGTTGACTGTCATCTGCGGCGCATGCTGGTAGGAGACGGACACGATGTGGACCGCGTCATACGTCAGAGCAGCATCTGTCTGGAATAAAGGGGGACATTATTTCGGCTGACAGCAGCAGCAGCCAGGGCCCCAGCAACAGTCACAGTGTCTGATGGGCAGCCAACCGGCCCGCTTTTCTGCACCATTAGCAGAGGTGTATCAAAAAGCATGTGAGACAGGAGTGAGAAAAAAAAGATATATATATAAAAAATCTGAGTGTACGGTTCTGGGATGCAGGGATATCTCAGCACAGCTGGGTCCTGCAGCTCCATGCACGTCAGGCAGCTTTTTTTTTTTTTATTCCCTACGAAACAACATGGTTCAAGAAGTTGCTAAATTATTTACACGGCTTCCTCCCGTGCACAGAGCTCTTTGTAAATATGGCTACAGAGCCATCCAGTTGAGGGAAAAAAAAAACATTAAAAGCAAGCTACCTCGATGTTTGTAGTAAGCGGATTTATGCTTACAGTAGTTCCAGAGCAATTAAAATGCTTGTTCTGTTGACACAAAGGGCAGTACCTTCTTAAAATATTTAAGAAGCCTCACAGAAAATAATAAAATCCTGAAGCCACGCAACTCAAAACAAAAATATTTATAATGAATACAAGTTAAATCCCTTACTCTGTATTTTCCTTGCTTTTAAATGTAACACTTTGTAGTCACTGGCTTTATCAATATTTACTCAATAATGTGCACTGAAAGTTTCCATTCCTGTATTGTTAGACAACAAATTGTTTATTACACTGAAAATCTATATATATTTGTGAATGAAAGTACAAGAACATTTTTCTTATCAAACACATGTAACAGTTGCTGGATATGAATGGGACCCTTGGTTGTCATGGAGTGATACCACACATTTCTTCGACTTTGAAAAATATGCATAAAAAACCCGAAAACGCAGATTCTTCAGCTCAGAATGTAAATTCGTATGTTATTCACTACAGAGAACGTGATCAAAATGACATGTGTTCATGTATTTACATGTGAATAGTAAAGAAAAAAGAATGTAGCAACTATCTACTTACAAGGGTCTACTATAAAGAACTGTTGCTGTCAGGCATGTGAGGTAATTTTTGGATTTGAACTGCAGTAATTGGAGGGGTTTCGCTGCCAAGTAATAAGTTCTGCTTAATAAATTTAGAAGACAAGATTGGAAATCTACAGCTTCTGGGGGTCGAGAGCATTAGAGCTCTGTTCCATCTTCCATTACTGTGCTAATTATTATTATTAGAAGAAACTAATCTCTGTCTCACAGATCGCTTTCCTTCTCAAAACAAACAAGAAACGGCATGTAATCTAAACCTAAGGATCAAACTTAGTCCAAAAGGAAATCAAACCTGTCTGTAGTTATCAAGCAGTTAACCCATCACTCTGGAAGCATGTGGGTCAGTTCTTTCTGTCTTCAGTTACATATTCATCTGCCTTTTTGGGTGAAACTGGAAGAGAAAGACTATAGTAAGTAAAAAGGGAATGTAGAGAGAAAATGAAGCATACCGTCATGATTCCCTCCAGCAGACCAGAGTCAGGTTTAGGAGGAATCTGCTTCTCAGTGGACCATTTCTCCACAATAGTGGCCACCTGAGGATTGTCCACATTAAGGATGCGGAAGCCAGTCATATTGACCCCACAGTAGCGGTATGGCTCTAGATTGATGGCCATAAGGTCCTAAAAAGTGTGAGAGTAGAGAGAGAGAGAGAGAGGGAGTGAGAGAGAGAGGTACAGAGAGAGAGAAAGAGAGAGGTACAGAGAGAGAGAAAGAGAGAGGTACAGAGAGAGAGAAAGAGAGAGAGCATCATATCTTTATTGTTCTTTCCGGGGACAATTTGGTTCCAGTAATAACAAAAATAACAGCATAACACATAAATATAATGTAAGAAATAACACATTACTGGGCATTCACAAATTCACACAAGCTTTGTTCAGTCCTACAGTGATAGCAGTAATGGCTCTATGTTACTATAAAATAGTAACACCATCTTGTTTTAAAATGAGGCAGGAAGAGAGAGAAAGGATCTTTTATTTAACCAGGCTTGAAGTGAAAGTTAGTGGGAGAGAGGCTGCTTGTCTCTTTGTCTCATAATAAAAAGAGGAGATATAGGCAAAGGTGAAAAACATATTTATACAGAGGGAAAATAAAGGACAGGGAGGATTTCCGGGCTGACTGGGTACAGAGGATGAGGGATTGTGGGATGCACACACACACCACAGTGTGTGATTTCAGACGCAGTGAGCTAGCAGTCAGCCCCTGAATGGCCGATTGAAACGGTTATTTCCTCAATAATCCTGTGTTCATTGCTCCCGTTCCGCGCACCCAACCATAAGCGCACCACCTGATACTGAATACTGGCCCGTCACTGAAATGGATCACAGTGTCTATGGATTTCAATGCCTTTGTCTTGCCATGAATAAGGGATCGGAATTTCACATAGCAAAGCAATGATGTGAGACTAAACCTTTGAAAACGGAAGCGCTGGTGTGGAAAAGCAGAGTTATGATGAGGTGTTAATGGTTCTGGATCCAAGTCGGGTGGGTCATAAGGTCAAATTTAAGACACGCGGTAGCCTCACATAACCTTATATATCATTATACTGAAGTTTAGAACTTGAATGTACTGTAACAAGATAAAACATAATATGCATAACAAGATTTCAAGTCATTTTTGAATATTTATATTTATATATATATAAAACCCAGTGTAAAGGACAACACCTGTTTTAAAAACCAACAGAAAAAGACCTTGTAATGTAAAACAACATGATCTGGCCACTTTTAGAACACCGTCTCTGTTCCTTATAGAAAGTCTCGAATAGACACTTAGGGCTTGAATAAGCCGAGGGGGGCAGGGACATTCAGTAGGACATACGAGACAATTTCATTAACACCCTGTGGGGTTTGAACTGAGGGAACAAGAGAGTGCAAGACCCATGCTGGAAAAATGTTTGCCCCCCAGCAACAGAAAATTAAACTGCTCTTTATTATCCGCTACCTTCGAGACTTCTTCTTTAAAAAAATGTGATGAATTTTAGTGTGGGAGATAAATGTAAATCTCAGTGAAAGCTGTTTTCTTTCTTGAGCATTAAATGCACACCTGACTAGCAACTAGTAACTGCAGTTATGTCCTTTTGTCCTTTTGCCACACAAATGATATAACAAAAATGTTTTGGAACTTGTATAGTTTAGTACAGTTAAATATGTGGATAGTTATGTGCGTTTGTAGATGAATTTGTGTCAGACATAATATACTCATTTATTACAGCAATAAAAGTGGTTGCCCTTTGATGTATAATGTAACCTTAAAATATGAATAAACATGCATAAGTGTAGGATAAGAATTATTTGTCGGTGCTTTTAATATTTTTGATATGTAACATATTAAATAAACACATGAATCTGTTGGAATCTATGACCATCTGGTAAATAGTGCCCTGTTGAAGTGCAAAATGGGTCAAATTCAGTATTTGTAAAATGTTTATTAATGTAAGGTTCACCTTGCACACACTCTTTAAAGCTTGTCAAACAGAATGCATTGTGCTCACGGTGTCTGTTAATGGATTAATTTAATGTAGGTTTGATTAGCTGTATAGAATGGGAGCTGTAAAAACAGTTTTAAAAAAAGCATATGGAAATCAAAGCTCATAACACAAAACTGTATAAAAATGGCTGGGCGGGAGTCAGGGACATTTATAAAAGCTTAATTAAATTAAAGTGAATAACCTGCACTTTATATTGCACCTCTATATTATTTCACATCCAAATCCAATTGACCAGTGATAAAATAAAAAAAAAAGGTCCCATATATATTCATGGGCACAAATGTACATTTGCCTTAAGTTGGAGCTGCAAAAGCCCCTTTATTTTAAAAATGAAGCTGCAGCTACATCCCTCCTCTAGCTGAAACGATCTCTTGAGGGCAAGGGTGAAAAAGTTGGATCATTTCAAAGAAGAAACTGAAGCTATTACCTCTGAACACACAATTCTGTTGACTTTTCATGCTCGGCTAAGTCAGAAGCTCCCTCTTCCCAGATGATAAAAAAGAAAACAGTAAAAAGAAAATCTTGCAGGAGTGTAACTGTGTTGCATTAGGAATAATGTACTTTTTCACCTCCTTGTGTAACATCTGGAAATATAATGAAACATTGATATTCTACCTGTGTTTGAATATTTGACACCTAGTGTTATTTGTTTGTTGTGTTGTTCATTCATTAATTCATTCATTTATTTGCAAAAAAGGGAACTTATCGTGAACTCAAACACAATGTACTTGACAGTATTTCAAAGCAGTGCTCCCGTGTTGTGGCGTTTGAGTGATTTACTGCAGTAAACACAGAGCCATGCACAGCGGAACAATGCCATTGTCACGCTGCTGAGCTTGAGGGATGAAGTCGGTGTCCAAACCCGCACCCGCATTGTGAGAAGAGTGTTAGGTGATCCTTCTTCATGTCAATGAATTTACTGTGCCAGAGCTCTGACAGACCTTGATTCCATGCTGTTATCTGAGCATACAGTACATCATTATATGAAATGGTGTTCTGAGGAAAAAAACGCTGTTAAGTTTTGGATTTATCATCTTTTCTTCTATATTTCTAAAGTTTTTTTAAGTACTGTTTTTTTGTTGCAGTCACTAGTGCAGAAGTAACATCTATGTAGTTATTTTAGCACCAGTGACCTCAGAAAACAGTGCCCAAAAAAAAGGATTTACTAACATCTGGAGAATACACGACACAGCATCCACTAGAGACCAGGTTCTCTAGCAGTGCTAACAGTGGTGATTCTACTGTACCTTTTTTATCAAACTATTCCAGCTCTACAGATTTTATCTGTCCTTCCATTGTGCTTTTTGAACATTATCCACTTGGGCTCAGTTTTGCAAAAGCACAGAAGAATCAAAGTAGTTTTAAAGTGTTCAAAGTGACACTTTCTCTATAATTTTAAAGTGGTCTTTGTGCTTCTGCAGTACTTTTGTGAAACTCACCCATGGACAGTGCAGAGATTTCTTGAGTGATCTTTGTAATCCGCACTGTAAATCCATTGAACATCAGAGGCATACATTTAAAATGGGTGACTAATTATTTTTATATTTATTGTTAAAAATGATTGCCTTCTTCTATAAAGAGCCCATTTCATATATAGTATTATCTACTAAAGAAGAAAACACTGTTTACGTTTAAACCAGTTTTCAAAACTATATAAACACTGTTCACGTTTGAAACAAAACCGTTTCTGAACTGTTTCTAAATAATTTAAAATGCACAGCAGCCAATCAGAACAGAGGTAATTTACTTTTATCTTAAATGAACAGTATCAAAAAACAATTCAATTTTAAGGAATAAAGACAGGTTAGAAAATGGTCATGCAGAATTAACGATTACCATTTTTTGGTCCATAAACTATTTTCTCCAGTTTGTTCTCAAACAAGCAGACAGTTCAATAAAACAGTCTGCGTGTTAAAACTGCTACTGGACTGTGCTTAGCTTTTTTCACAACAAACATTTGGATTGGCAGTATACTACAGGGGCCGATTCATGGCAGAAAAGCCCTGAAATTATAGTGTTTAGGGGCTCTATCATACTCACAGGATGCATCCCACAGTCTTGCAACACCATACAGTATGTCTGACTGAGTTCAAAATGAGTGTGAATGGTAGGAGGGTCTCAGGAACCCAGTGAGAATCCGTATCTCTGAATAGTTCTGTGATTAGCTATTTATTTTTACTTGTCTTTGAGTTGACTTAGACTCCTATACTTGTCTTACACTGTGTATACTGCTGTGGCCAATATCTAGTGCCCAGGAATTCACTGAATACATATGGAAAATAGTTTACATCTCTAATGGTAGTCAATAACTTATTCTAACTGAAAAAATGAGAAACATTTTCTTATGTCCTTAGGATTGAGTATAAATGACTGAAGTCAACCTGGGTTGCTTACAAAAAAATCTAAACTATATTTTAGTATACAAACACTAAGGTGATTTGTATTCAGACTGCATTGAATGATAATCCAGCCTTAAGGTTGGTTAGATAAGCTTCTGATAAGTATCCCTGCTTTGCAGTTTGATACATCAGAAGCATTAAAAGGGCACTCAAAATGCACACAGGAGAAGCAAAGCTGGCATTTAGACACATGAGTCGGGGTATCCCTGTAAACAGTTGGGAGGTTTTTAATTCAAAGGTCACTCAAACACTAGGTTATTAGCTTAAGCATTTCTTCCTCAATTAAACTCTCCGATGACACAATCAATTGACTGTCTGGTATGTTTGTAGAAGCTTTTCAAAGACCTTTGTTGACTTGAGCTGGGGGCGGGTGTTTACACTGGGATACTGGATCGTCCATTACACTGCCGCTTTGTCAAATGAAATTGATATTATGGAGCAGATCCAAAGCCTTTTGGCAATTAAAAGCTATTCATCAAAAAATGAAAAAAGAAGCAAGATGAAAATAAATGAGATTCAATTTGCTTGAACAAGTGTGGTACATTACCAGAGTAGTGAAGATGTAGTGGTAGTACTCTGTCATCATCCCCATCATCTGGGCCTTGTAGCAGGGCATGGGAAATAGGGGAGGGGAGGGAGGAGGAAAAGATAGAGAAAGAGAGGGAAATGTAAGACAATGAAAAAGGTCAGCATCTCAATTTACAACCAGTATGATGGCTAACACAAACAATGCAAGAGTATACAGAATGTATTTACAGCAAGAAGCCGAAGAACTCTTTGGTTATGTTGACCAAGCTGTTTTGTCTTTGTATCTGATACCCTATACAAATCTATAGGATAAATATATATAAACAGACGACAACTTCAACCGGACTAGAGTCCATGTTTCTGTCATGCCTTTCAATGGATCACAATAGCAAATGTCATATGGCTACCTTTCCAACAGCGATAAGGGCCCTTAATCAAAGAGAGTGATCATTTTATTCATCCTCCACATCCACTCCCCACCGCTTCACTCACTCAATCTCCATTGTAATGCCTGCATTTCCCAGGGTGGCTATATTTCCTCTTTAATTATACCATCTGTTGTGAAGAAAACCCAAGGTTAAGTAATCCATTGAAAGCTTCTTTTTCAGACCTGTCTCACTCTGTTCTAAAATCGCAGCCAAAACAAAAGTCTGCATTGTCTCCCCATTCTTATTTAGCACTCCGCCATAAAATACTGTCATTCAGAGGTTACAGAAGTCATGAGCCAACTACTCTATCCATGTTTACGAGCTCCTGCAATATTTACTTGTACGTGTCCCTTCTAATTCCTTCAGCCACATCCTCACCATACACACCGGTACTGCACTGCTTTTTAAAGCCATCTGGGAGCTGGCCTCCAGACAAATTCAACAGACTTCTGCCCTGTCTCATTTCCCATTTCCTTGTCGCCTAAAGGGGAATGCATGTAGCAACAGAAGTTCAGAAGAAGCTGACAGAGAAAGCCAGGCTCAAGACAGGCTGCAGACAGGTGACCAGAGGAATCTGGCTGTTTAGTGGACTGGGGCTACAGAAACCACTTGTTCATAAGTTCAAATATGAAGTAATAAGGCCTTCCTTTTGACCTAGAAAATAACTGCAGGGGAGGGGGTGAACCCACAAAACGAACAGTAGAATGCTGTGAGTAAAGCTTTGAAAAAACTTTGAGGGATGAAGCAGCTTACAAGACAGTTGCACTATTAAGCCTCTTACCTGAATCCCGGTCTTATATAACTACAAGATTATATATCCAATCTCACTTTTACCTCCAGGAAAGCATACTTCATAACACCTAAGTATTGATTCAAGGGCTGAGAAATGTCTGTGCAAGAAGTTCAAAAGCAGTTAAATCTTAATAGTACTTGACTCAAAGAAATATTTTTTTATGTCTCTACAGCTTCTGGGTTTAAATACAAAAATGTCATATAATACAATATATTTACTAAAAACACGTTTATGAACAGACATACACACACACGCACACACACACACACACACACATACACACACACATATATATATAGGGGCTGGGCATTATTATCGAGTTAACGCATTATTTACTTAACGGCGACGATTATTTTTTCACACATTAGTGCATGTTGCTTTTTGGGCTCATGAGTGCGTGGACCACTCAGCTCTCGGCTGGTTTTTGCATGGGTCAGACATCTGATTATTATTGTCCATATTATATGGGACACCTGACCATTACACCAACAGGAATTTTAATGACACTGCATTCAGATACATAGTCAGATACATAGCTACTATAATGGTTCCAGCCCTCGCGTTCCAGATCCTACTGTTGCGGCTGAACACGATTAAATCGTCACAGCAATGTTCCAACTATAGTGCAAAGTCTGCCCAGAAGAGTAGAGCAGCAAAGAGAGGACAGATTCCCAACAATATTTTTGATTTCAGAAGAAACACGTGCCTAAAACGTGTTCATTCTTATGATTGACAATTTCACTGCCCACAAGTCAACATACATTATATAGACAAAAGAAATTGGACTTGGACAGTGACACTGCATTCAGATACGCATGGAGTCGGTCCCCTTTTGCAGATGCTCCTCTTTGAACTTTGAGGGTAACTTGTTTTTCTATAATAAACTAAATAAAATGTAAATGCCCTAAAGTGGCAAATAGCTTTGGTTTTATATTACAGAAAATTTTAAGTTGAGATTTACAATAAATATTTGAATGCCAGCTTACTGTGTTAAAGAGAACACTGCTGTTAAATAGCTTCTTATTGTTTTAAGTGTTTGCAAACCAAATGTTATTGCACTTTAGATCATATGGCAGTACTTTTAAACAGAAAAGTGCACAGTACACTACTTTTAATTTAATCATTTAATGTTGTGGATAACAATGTGATTTATCATGATAAACCGCAGAAAACCACGAGAGTAATGGTGATTAAAAATTGTAATAT
>JBBPDB010000007.1:13319038-13331355 GCA_037974465.1 Brachypetersius altus | reverse complement strand
TATATATGTGTGTGTGTGTGTCTGTGTGTGTGTGCATGTGTTTGTATCACATAGAAACTAACTTGTTTGAGTATCTGGGCAGCCATAACGTGGCTGCAGTCGAAGATAATGCGAAACTCTCGGCTCCTTTTCATCTCCTTCAGCAGCGGACGCGTATCACTGTTGTCTAGAGGGAGTTGACGGATCTTCAGCCTGATGTTGTATCTGGATGGGGCCATTATCAGCTCTTGCAGTCTAATCAGACCTGTACATGGTAAACAGAAACAAATCTAACATCATTCAACATCAAGCAACCCACTCCAAAGCTTATAATGGCAGAGATAACCATCAGAAATGGAAAATAATTTATTTAACCTAATAATTAAAAGAAAAGAAAATATAATTTGCTTTTGATTAGATTTAATTTGATAGCCATGTCGAATGCAGTAGCAGATGCTCATTAGGGGGTCATATATATATAGTGTCTCACCAGTGCTGTCATCATACACCACGGTGGCTGTTTTCCACTTGAGGAACTGCACCAAGTCCAGGATAGCATAGCTGAGCGAAGAGTAGTCTGGATACAGGTTGGCATAAAATGTGTCTCTGTTGTCCATGGGGTGATGTTTCCACCGCACCTGGATGTGTGGCACCTCCAGCGCATTGCAAATCGACTGGACTGCGTTTGATGAGGAGCTATGAGAGGGCCCAAATATGGCCACTACCCCTAAAGACAGCTGGTCACAAGCTGGCAAGAGCAGAGGTAAGGTTAGGACTTTGAGATAAATTAAACACTCGTGAGTGGTATTTACAACTAATATAAATCTGAGTCATGTCAGCCTAACAGAACTGCAA
The DNA here is from genome assembly GCA_037974465.1 of Brachypetersius altus. Lineage (NCBI taxonomy): Eukaryota > Metazoa > Chordata > Actinopteri > Characiformes > Alestidae > Brachypetersius > Brachypetersius altus. The sequence goes on along the minus strand of JBBPDB010000007.1, from coordinate 13,330,521 downwards.
ATACAGAATTTAGAACTGTTACTATAGCAATTGAATAATATTATGTGACAAATTTCATTAAAAACACTACATCAAACTCAGACACATGTATTTTAAGAAGAAAAGAGCACTGAAAAGAACATTGGTGCAAAAAACACAGGCACAAATATATATATATAAATGAATGGGTTCAATTCGGTTTGTTTTGTAAGAGAAGTCAATTGTAGAAATGTTTAAACGTGAATTATCATCATGGTACAACATTAAGAATAGGATATAAGTGTTCTTGACCAACTATCTACAAATTACAGTGTTCTTGTTAGAGTTACATTTTTGCAGCCACCTGTAGAAGAGTGGTATAATCACTGCAGAGACGCATCTGATGAGAGTTTTGCAATTCATGAGTGCAGCTGGACGAGCTCTACTCACCTTTCCTTGAGGCCTCAAAGCTGTCATAGATATTAATCCTCTGGATGTCATATGTTAATGTTGTGTTTGGCAGTAATGTCCTGTTTCTGTTGATGTTATTTACAGCAAATTTAAAGGCAAGCTCCTCTGCACTGACGAGTGGGACCGGCCCCTCTGTCTGTTCAAAAATCCCTCCTGTGAACCAAAAAAGAAAAACAATTCAGTATGGCCTAAACCAACCTCTGGAGGTACTTTGAACATTGTAGAGTTGCTAGTGAACTGAACTGTGTACCATAAGGCACCACATTTGATTTGCTCAGCAAATAGAGAGAGAGCCTCTTTGCATTCGGAGCCAGAGATGGTGAGTTTCAACTCGAGCTTTTAAAGTTCAGAGCCATAATGGAGATGAGGGAAAAGAAGAAGGGGGAAAAAAAGCAAATAGGACCATCAAAGGTTCCAAGCCATCTTTAGGCCTGCAGGTCTCTTTTCATACTGTAATAAAATGAAAATGGATTCTCTGTATAGAGGGGTAGAGATGGGATTTTTGCAAACAAGTTTTTTTCCTCTCCTTTGGTCTCTTTATTTCGTAATGTGTTGAGATGCCAGAAATGCATCAAACGGGCTAAAAGTAAATAAATATCTCAGCCAGGAGTGAAAACAAAGTTGATTGACTGAGACCACTATAAGGAACGGCCCACTGAACCCATAAGATGATAACATCTGAAGTGTAGAGAATGATCTGCAGCCCTTGAGGCTTAATACTGTTAGACCTGCTTCACCTTCTCCAGAAATCCACAGCATTCTAAGATAGCTGTTGCTGGAGAATTGCCAAGTGAAAATGAAATAAATGCCTGTTTCCGAATTCCCCCCAAAATATAAATACAATATTTTTGTATATTCTAAACCGTTGTAAACAAAATATATAGAAAAAATGTATTGTGCTTTTTTGTTTGGGTGGGGACCCTGTGTTCATTTATTTACATTGTAAATGATGTGATACATTCTAACCACTGCCATTTGAATCCATGGACTTTTAAAGTGTGCAGATCCCTAATGGCCTGCACCAGTTTTAAAAAACACACATAAACAAATCCATCAGCCTAAATGCATTTCGTCTGAATATCAGCTTCTTCCACCATAGCAGAGGTCATCAACCCCCTGAGCAGTGCTGCGAGCCTCCATGAAGAGCGGTCTCTACAGGACCCCAGTCCTCTACTTCAGGGCATGCAGCAGCAGCCACAGTGCGCTGCACACACTCCACTATTTATGACTCCAGCCCCGCTTGTGCTCCAGAGGGACGTGATGCATAAACTCCCTGGAAGGAGTCTGGCGCATTAAAATAAATGAATCCTGCCGTTTTGTGGGGAAATCTCATTAGAGTACATTAAGTAATTGCTGGAGTATATACTAATTTGACTGTTAAGAGGATAAAATGTACATTGCTCGGAAGCACTTTAACAAATTTAATAAACATGGGGGTACCAGCTCCATGGGAGGAGGGAGAAATCCTGGGTTAATTTGCATTGCTGTTTTTCTGAAACCCCAGTCACAAGCATAATGCGAATGCTTAATGGACGAGGATATATATATATATTTTTTACTCTCTGTCAAAAGAGTGGATATCGCAGGCCGAAACACAAACCGAAAAATAATGCCAAGGTCTTAACGCACAGCTGTGTCACGGCTCTGATTACCAAATGGTAACTTTAAAAAGCCCAAAGCAAATTGAGCTGTAATGTTTGATCTGAGATTTCTCTCCTCCTTAACATCAGTCAATTTCAGTTGCGATTAACTTGTTTCCTATTCTTAGCCTGATTTACAAAAGGGCTTAATTAATCTCTTGGGCCGTAGCCCGGTGCAGAAAACATGTGCTCATTACAGCTGCTGCTTCTCATAATATGGCCCTCAGTGAGCTTACTTAGATCCTATTTTAAAGAGCTGAAGATATTCCACTGAAATGAAAAACAACCCAAATGGCAGTGTCACATGGTGTAATGCTTCTCGCCTGTGCTATACAGTGCCTTACAGAATCACTGTAATCAATGACAAAGCAAGGTTTTAGTGCCGAGCAGCAGAACTAAGAAATATTATTACAAATAGAATTAAATCCCTTGGTGAAATTTACATACAGCAACAAATACTGTGCAACTGTGTCATGCTTAACCTCTTAATCAGGAAATACAAAATGTTTAGCTTATTTCAGTACAAAACAGTTGCTTTTGTCCTTCATACAAACTGCATGTAGATATATGATATTCTAAACAATGGATAAACATTCATAGCAAAAACACAGGACTGTCTAGGAACTGTAATACACACCCAAAATATAGCTTTAACCAATGTTTGTTGTTTATGTTATGTTATCATCATACTAATAATTGTTTATGTTGTTTATGTGATTGTGATTATTTAGACTTAAATATTCTTATTTTAATACCAGAGGGTATTTTGAGAAGTTATTTTGGGGGGACACCAAGAGGTTATAAACAGTAATTGTAACAGTGAATAAAAAGAGATAAATAAATATAGAAACATTTTAATAAATAATTAATATAGCCTTAAGATTTTAAATATGAAGCACTCTGGATATTCATTTTATTTCACTTCAGACAGTTTTTCAATCATTTATGAAAAAAATCTAAGGCACTGTTTTGAATTATAGATACACACATTTCCTTTTTGTATGGGTGCAAATAATAGATAATAGCTTTGTGCTTGAATGCTAGTTTTAGGGGGATGAATATACAATGAGCTCACGGTTCAACTGTAATTGTCATAAAGGTTTACAAATTCAATATTCAGAATGTGAATAAATAAAAAATATTTTAATGTTTTTTGCATAATCTACCAACAAGGCTGAATCTGTGAAGAGTGCTACATGACACGAACATGTTGGGGTTAGCTTCCAAACAACTCAATTGTGCTAGATCTCATAATAAAATCCCCTTTATCAACAATAAATCATCACATCTCCTTGATGGAATGTTATGTTTTATATTTTTTGTACCATGAGATTATTCCAGTATTTAGCCTCAGTGCAACAGTAAGAGACATTGTTCACATGTACAGTAATCCCCCGCTTTCCGCAGGTCACGTATAGTGAAAAAAACACGTTGTTGTGTTTTGGTAAACTAAATGCCTAAAAATGCCTATTTTTATAGTGTAAACCCTAAGTATGCCCCCCGAATATGCTCACAGAACACTTTCATTCCATTTAAAACTCAGTTTAATGCATTATTCTTCAAGAAAATGTAAAGGTAAATAATCAGAATCAGAAAACTTTATTGCCTAAAAAACAATAGCATTAGCAGTTAGCATTAGCAGTGTGCAAAGACTCGTACACAAAAGAAACGTTGAAATAACATGTTTAGTCAAGCCACAGCTTACAAATACTAAATAAATTGAGATAACTGTTGAAAATTTGGGGGGAAGTTTAAAACACTAAAATACGAGGACAAGACACAGAGCAGTCATGCTACATGCTGCAGCAGGCTTCTTATTCTTTTTATGGTGGTTCACAACTTTTCAGCATATTATCGCCACCGCTGGTTCGGTTCTCAGAAAAAATCTGCATTAGACTGAATCCGTGAATGCTATACTACACTCTCTTCACATGTACTACACTCTGTACTACATGCGCTATACTTTGTAAAGATGAAAGGCTGAAGTTAATTTTTACGATGTCTACTGCACAAACATACTGATACACTGTGAATATTATTCTGCATGCATTATTTCTTAATATTGGCAAGCAATTATATTTATTAAGCCTAATACTGTCCTTTACGTTTAACTTCCCAAAAAAGTAACGATCGGCCTGCATTCCAGAAGTGCAAATGAAATTTACAGATATGAATGGCCTGATCAACTGATCGGACAGTTTGCACATTCTATTGCTACCTTGCGTCCAAATGTTCCTCGTTTAGACCTTGTTTTTTCACCCCACCCAGGCAGCTAGGGCTAAGCCAGAGCCAGCACAATGAGACAATATCATTATCTTGCTGGATGAATGTATGCTAGCAGTCTGAGCGATTTGAGAGAGCTCTTTTGTATGGCTGCGTTCCTCTGGTTGGGTTCCCAGGCTGCTTGTGAATAGCTCCACTGCTCCCTGGAAGCACAAAGGAACTTTGCTGTACAATGGCTGAGGAGAATGGAGCAAACAATGGCGCGCGCTAAACAATTACGGCAAACTACCAGCATTGTGCACAACACTGACCAATTAAGGGGAACATTGTGTTCATCTGTTGTCCCATTCCATTTCCATATCCTCAAAAGCGGAAGGGAAGACGCTGTGCTGGACTGCACAGTGCTTACCTACCAAGGACTAGAATCCGCATTACTGTGCCTGGTATGAGCCATTTGCTAAGACAATGTAACTCAATCTGATGCTGTTATTTACATCTTGTTTGATCCACTGATCACAGACAATCAAAACAATACATTAAAACCAATTACACTGTACGCAGTTTAATTATCGCATATGCTCATGCCTGTGCTTATCATGAAGTGTTTTACTTTGATTCGGTGATGAGAATGTGGGTGTAATACACTCTCACACTGCACTGTTAAACGGCACTTTTCAAACTGGGTGAGACATGAAGGGAAATGGGGAAATCTAATGCAAGAGAATGGAGCCTGAAATGTCAGCACTGTTTTTGTGAAATGCGTCTGAAAATGGCTGATTTCTTAGCTTTTCGTATTTGTATTAAGGATATACATTCATTATATTTGGTACTGTATTTATGATGCACTACCATTTTTGCACACCACAGGTTTTTACCACTTATCCGTTTATTTCTTAAACTGGATTTTTATTCTTGCTAAGCATTGGAACGTTGTTGAGTAAAGAACGATAAATTAAATATGTCAAGTTTCCTACAAAACATGGAAAGAATATGTAACACTCCATGTCTGACATGCTTTTTACTAGCTGTGTGGAGAGTCAAATTCTCGGCTGCCCTTTAACCTTAAATGTTTTATCCCATTGTGTGTCATGTAATAGCTCACTGTCTGGTAATCCAAGTTATAATTCTATTTATAATTAGATGTTTTGTGTAGTTCAGTAGTGAATAATAAAAAATCTGACATTTTCTGGTGAATAAATGTACTCAGATGGTGAACATACCATAAAATAATTTGTTAGGTAAGAATAAAGTGTATTTTTAGTAAACGTGAAGTGAGTAACATAAAAATGTAGAGAATATCAGTGTGTGCAAAAACCTTTGACTGGATGTGTGTGACTGTTGCTGAATTCATGTGATTGCCCTTGATTTTCTAGTTGAAAATCGTAAATAGTCCTCAATTTAATCAAAAGTTTTCCTTTCCCTTATGAACTCATGAGGTCATTCTCTAAAAGCAGTTTTGTTTTGTTACAATACTACCTACGTCTATATGAATGACGCCAGCCGATAATTACAGTGTTCAAGATGTGCAATGAGAACTTAGCGTCATCATCACAGTTTGCCTACTGAATATGCATCCGATACCATCAAAGCTGCAATACCCACACACTCTTATTCATTTGATATGATTAGTAATACTCACAGAGGGTAGAATGCACCAATATCTCCTCTGTCAAATAACTGCCAGGTAACAACATATTTGTAAAATCTAATTTTATGCTCAAGTGGCTCTGCTTCTGCAATTTATCGCAGCTTTCACTCTCCTCCCCTCTCTCCAGCTTAGTGGGGTTTTTGATCACATTATCATTCGGAAACATTCATAGCGGATAATGTGACAGGGAAGAGCTGCTGTTTGAGCCCTGCATCACACTGTGTCCCCTTGCTGCTCTAGCCCAGTCCTAATTCCCCCCATCCCCCCACCACACACACACGCACACACACACACACATACACAGATACAAACATACACGCACCTGCAGCAGATTGAAATGTTTTTGTTGCTTGGGGAAAAAAGCAAACAAAAAAAAGGAAAAGCACAAAAAGCAGACAAGGTTCACAGAGACACAGCCATCAATATGACATACATTCAAAACACACCTATCATGCTTCCAATCCTCAAACCAAAAAACAAAACAAAGGTGGTCGGTTTGCGCTTTCCTAAAATAAAGGCAAATACCCCAAAAAAAGAAAGAAAAAGGGAAAACAAAAGATAAAGGCAGTTTCTGTGCTCCTAAATACACAATACACAAATTCACCCAAGCTTGGCTAGTGTAGCAGCACAGTACAGTCTTATCTTTAGTGTAGAGTTTCTGTTATCATAGAGCGCTCTGGTGCCAGGACTTCCTGGCCACCGACTAGCAGGTAAACCCTGCCAAAGAGAGGAACAATGGGGACACAGGCCAAAGGAATAATGGACCTAAAACAGCTATTCCCACCAAGAACGCACACACACACACGCAAGTGCACACACACACAAACGCACACACGCACGGCATACAGGACAGAATCCAGTCGCTGGCAGCCTTAGACATGCAAAGACAAAGGAAAGGTAGCTCAGCAGGAAAAGAGCCAGCTTTTTCCATTAGCAGCAGCTGTGAACACTGCCTCTGGTGGCCATGGACCTAATGTCACCCATGGCATGGCATTTCACGAACATGATTCTGTGATCTACTGTACCACTGAGAGCAAATGTCAGGTGATATGTTAGCAACGTTAAAGGAGTAGGGGGCAGGAAAGCCCTCTAAATGGCAAACAGGTGTCAGAGCAATCAGTGTGGTTGTTGGTTTCCTTCCCTTCTTTTGCTGAACCGAACAAGAGGATAGTGGGGCAAAGGTCAAAGTACTTTTTGGAATGGGTGAACGAAATCAATCATGTTATTTCATTATTTCAAAAAATGGCAGACAATGGCAGATACAGGCTTCCATCCCTCACGTCTATAGCTTAAGATGAATTGTTTGCATTGTATCAAGATAAAGTTAATGAACGAGGAGTCTTAGGATTGTAATAGGCCTTGAAATTTAAGAGGTCAGTGTATTTCCATATCAAATTCGGTTGTGCTTTACAGCACATTTTATGGTGAATAATGAGGTGAAAGACATCCCAATGGTCAAATAAAGCTTACAGACTTCTGCACTATTGTGGTCTCTGAGCCTGAACACAAACAGGGTTGCCTCCAAAGATGAGGCTGAAAAAGACTTGTTTCCGTTGTGCTTCTTATTCAATGCACTCTTCCATATGGACATTTGATCCACCATTGATTAACCAGATACTGTGACGAGCAACAGCTCAAAGGACATAAAAGTTGTGCAAATGATGCTTGCTAGGGGATATTTGCTGCCAACATCCTGCATCATCATGCAGAGCCTTCTGTAACTCTCAAGTACATTCCTCTTTTATTATTCTGTTAATTGTTGTTAGCAAACTGGCTTTAAAGAGTGTACCTATCAACTTCCTGCAGAAATCTCCCATTTATACTGTGTATATTTATAAGGTTAATACTCTGCCTGCTTCTGTTAATCAAATGTTAATTGGCTTAGTTAATGTAATCTGAAGGTAAACACTCTTGCAGTGGGAATTCAGGCCAGGAAAAAAACCCCAAAACGCTCCCACTAAGCGTTAACTGCTTTTTTAACTTATCATCTTATTCTTATTTTAATATCTTAGGTCTTCATTTTCATTTGTTTATTTGTTTACCAGCTGCCATTTACACTATTTTGTTCATTGCAGGCCAGTTTAAGTGGTCCAAATGACTTTTTGTCACATTAACTTGCATTGAAAATGTGAGTTTTCCTTCTCTTAAAAGATCCTGTTTTGCAGGTTTTGTCCTGACAGCATCGTTATATTGAGCCAAAGTCTGAGTTCACCTTTCCAATAAGACTGAAGTCTTTAGAATACAGTCGATAAGTGTACTGTTTTGGACTGAAATCTATTTGGATTTAAATCTATTAAATAAATGTAATGAACAAGAATCCTCTGTGGGAGACACAGCTGGGACTGTAAATCTGCTGTACAAATGACCACAACATTTACAAAGACAAATATCAGCCCTAGATTTTATTGAATTATTTATTTCAACCAATTCATTGCCAAATTTGTCATTAATTTGTAATAAATTTGTCATTCATAAATAAAATGCCACTGCTACTACTTTAGCAGTGCATTAGCTTGGCTGTCATCATATTATTCATTTTGATGCGTTATTATAATTGGATTGGGAAGCAGTAATTGGCATGAACCTGAATTTAGTGGGGAAATGAACAGCAAAGTTGTTTCACCAAAATCTAAAAAAAGCTTAACTGCTGCAGCAAAATGACAGAAAAAAATATCAGTCAATAAAGAACGAATGATCGAAAATATAATTAATTAAGATAATGCAATCTTAAATCGTATACATTAGATAGATTACAGAATTAGCTATCCAAGCAAGATTTCTGTATTGTGCCTCGCCAACCCTGTATAACCAGGAACACTCCCTGTTTCTGGACTTGCTACAGCACACAAATATGAAGACAGAGCTCCATTAACAGCCCAGCAGGCACCACACTCTCTGCCATGATACTCTTTCTGTCTCTCTCCTTTTTTCTCTCTCCGTCTCTGTCTCCCAGCACTCTGCGCTAAAAACAAAAGACTCAGACAACTTCGGCTATGAATGAAGCGAAATGAAGGAAATAAAGCAGCTGCGCATGAGCAGGGATAAAGAGCCCTGCACTTGTAATTAATTTGAGGAATCTGTCACCTCAGCCCTTTCTTCCTTCTCCCGTTCAAACATTCATCATTCCATTCATCTGGGTATCGACAAAAGCATTTGAGACACCAGACATTTTTAGTCTGCAAGATAAAGACAGTAGGGAGTTTTAACAACAGCCATCTGTGTTCCTCTGTGTGTGTGTGTGTGTGTGTGTGTGTGTGTGTGTGTGTGTGTGTGTGTGAGAGTGAGTGAGTATTTATTATAATGTGTCTCTCAGTGGCTTGGGGGCATCATTTTCATTAAGGCGACACGAAGAGACCTTTTAATTCCCGAGCCAACAACAGCAGGCTGAATGTATCCTGAGGGTCAAAAACGCCTATGAAGAAAATGGATCTCCAAAACCCAGATCACAGGGAGAGATAACCACTAAGAACTCCCAGTACTAAGGGTAGTGTAATTGACATTGATTTTACACTTTAGGAAGCAATTAATATTTAGCCTGAGTTTAGCAAGTGGATACTATTTCCAATTTTGTTAGATAAGGGAGATTCTGTTTATAGACTAGGCTTGATGGGCTGTTTGGACCAGCACTACAGACTTGCCTTTATTGTGTCCCAAAAAGGCCATAAGACGGAAAGTACTAGCATAACTCAGCTATCCATTTAACAAACTCTTTCATTCATTTCTTTTACATCACACTTTTCACACAAATGCAAAAAGCGTGATAAACAACCATAAAGGAGTGTGATTACAAAAACCTTCATTTGTTAATTGTTTTATGAAGCACATAGGAAAATGCAATATAATAATACCAAGTGATAATGGTAAAAAAAAATAGATCCTGCACACCATAAAGGGGATGAAGAGTTGAACTACTGTTCACCCAGGTTGGAGGAGATTAGGTTACCCCGTTTTCAAGGTGCAAGCGGACAAGCCTAAATATAAAATTGCCCCACTTATTACTAAAGAGTCTGTTCCCATGCAAGCTTAATGCAGACAAATGGAGGGAGGTTTAGGGCATATCATTTGGGACACCCCTGGCTAATTTCTAGGACAGGAGCTACTAAAATGGAAATTGAGTGGGCCTTTCTTTGATCGTTTTTGCACCCCCCCTGGAACAAACCCAATAATGAGCGTCTGACATTGGGTCCACCTTTTTCCTCAGTCTCTTGATACTCCAATAGAGTCAAATAGTTGGAGTTTCACACCGTGGTCATTTAACAGTCAGCTAATTCTCTGCCTAAAAGGGCACAACTCTAAACTGATACTTTCACTAGTTTTGCCGTGGCACACAAAGCACTTGAGCATTTGGAGATAGCTCAAACAGATTAAGATTTTTTAGTAAAGCCATACACAATCAGCAGAAGCCAGTCAATGTGGCTATAAAACATATGGGCTTTATTGCAACATTATGTTCTCACTGCACTACAGGGAAATCAGTGAATTGCTTTCACATAGTTAGAGCCCATGCTCGTCTCTGATTCGTGGCGTATATACAACTACTTTCAATATGTAAAATAAAACCGTAAATAAAATAACAATGATAATCATTACGATCTTGGTCATCATCATCATCATCATCATCATCACTATTCTATGCTAAACCCATATTAGTAAAAAGAAAAAATCTGAAGAGGCAGAATATTTTATGCCAAATTCAGCTGCCCTACTGCATTTAGTTTTAGAAAAATGCATAAGAATATATTTCACAGCTCAGTCAGTGCAATGAAACAAATCAATGACAAAACCTTATTAATCTGAATCCGGGGCTGATTGTGGATGTGCACTTACTGAAAAAAAACAGTGCATCCATCAGTAAAAGCATGAAGGCCAACAGAGATAGAAAACACAGTAGCAAACAGAAAGCTCTAGTCCACATGCTAAAACACTTTACCATGTCTGACATCAGAAGTGAACCTCCAGGGCCTTTTAAGATTTCAAAGAAGGCCTAATAATTTCTGGCAACTAAATAATACATCTGTACATTTTGATTTAATTGGAGCATCAGGTGTGTTGAATACACAGTATTGTGTATTTAACCATTGAAAAATTGTAACACTACTTGTATTTCTAATCTCTGGTATTAAGGTAGTTACAATTAGGCTAGCTCTCCTATTGGTTAGAATATTAGCAGGACAGAAAACATTCTCTATCAAATCAACTTAGGAAGTGAAACCAGTCAGTCAGGGTTGAATTTACAATGGATTTCCAGAAGACGAAGATATGCTATTGACTATTTTTTGTAAGAAATTCAGACAAAGGGGTATTTATTTATTCAAACTCCTGAGAAAAAACTGAAAAACTGCTTCTGCTGTTCTAGCCCTGTATCATTGGTCAATTTTGATGATTACAGGCATCATTTTACAATTTGACTATAGTACCTTTTCATACTGTCAGATAAGTTAATTTAGTATGTGCATAATGTGACATTTCTCGTCCTCTCAGGGCTTCAAGCACAGCTCGTCTTGAGCCTCCGCTGCTCAAGAGAAGAGGGAAACATGCGTCAA
>JBBPDB010000007.1:13303114-13316864 GCA_037974465.1 Brachypetersius altus | reverse complement strand
GCTGTTTTTCAGGTAAGAAACAGTTGTGGACTTCTTAAGCACTGACGTACGTCGCTCTGGATAAGAGCGTCAGCTAAATGGCGTAAATGTAAATGTAAATGTAAATTTTGATCTGATCTGGTTTTGTCTTTAAGGCTAGAAGAACGATTTTTTTGTGTGGTTAGTATTTACATATGCTTCAATTTGACTGACCAAATGCTTTTACTCTGCAGTGAAATCAAATTTTTTCATATCTGGTCTACATTCTGAATTAAGAGATTTTTTTTGTGGGTACTTTTGTGGGATCCCAACGATTTCATATTTCTTATTAATTTATTTAAAACCAGAAGTGGTGCAGAACATTTCCATAATGGGTTTCTTTTCAACGTATATATTCTTTGAGGCATAGCGCTCACAACAAGCAGCAGCAAACAGTCTCTAGGCATTTTAGCTGCATGCTCACATTGTTTGTGTAGTGTTTAGACAGAAGTGGCTAGTTTAAACCCCGTGAAAACACAAGGAGCAGAGATTACAAGTTCCCATTTTCCACACTTCATGCATTTAGTAAGCTTTGTTACCTTCTCAATATATAGCTCAACGCTGCAGTTTGTTGATCACGTCTATGGTATTTCTGTGACAGTAGAATAACCAATTAGTGAACCATAAGTTATTCTGATTAACCTAACCACCTTCCTTGCTGCTTTCAGTGCCATTAGCATTGTCATTAGTCTGAGAATTTACATTAACCCTTTCTGGCACTTTGAGGCAATTTGCTACCCCTTTACATTTTTAAGTATTTCATCTAACTAAAAAAAATCTATGCCAAAGTGACAAACATTGTTATATTCTGTAAAGCCTCAGCTATAATAAAATGTGAGTAAAGTGAATGTAATGAGACTCTGCTACACACCGTAAAATGGAAGAAATAAGTATCTACACCACAAAAATAGTGTAAAAAAACAGTATAGATATATACGTGTATGTATATAAGTATAAACAAAAATACAATACGCAGTCTAATCACGATGCCAAGCAGCGCAACAGTTTCTTTTCTGATGAAGGCACCACACTTCCACAGTTTTTGTAGTCCTTCCGTGCACCCTGCATATGATCCTCTGGCCAGCAAAAGACCAGATATAGCTTTATAAGCTAACCGAAAAAGCAGCTATAAAACAGATATTAGGCTGCTTACTCAAGAGAAGCTCAGAGTGCCTCTGTTCATCCTAATCATGCAACTGCTGTTCAATTATTCAGATTGCTGTTTTACATCTGAATACTTGAGGGGTGTGGCTACAACATGCAGCGAGATAGAAAATCGCATGCTTCCTTTTTATACTATTTACAAAGAGCCATTGATATATTTTGTTTTAAAACATAAAAAACTCACAGAGCTTTAAATGATTGTTTTGGAAAACTGAAAAGGATCCATTTATGGATCCGCTGACCTCAGAGGGTTAAACAGTCAATATCACCACATTTTCTGTCATTTTACATGTTTTACTGTAGTAAGACAGTATGTATTTAAGTAATTTGAGAAACAGAACACAAGAAATTGCTTTGCGTGCCTCTACACATAAACTTCTGTTTCACAGAAGAAATAGCATTTTTATCAATTTGTTGGTTTACACATAATTATTATATTTATATGCTTTGTTTCATAGTAAGTAAAGGGTGCCGTAAACTTATAGTCTTTAAAAATGAGAGACATGGTGGATTGGAATGGGACTAAAATCACAAAAAATGCCAGAAATAAAAATTGCATTACTCCACCTCCCCATTTAAAACTAATCTTGTCAGAATAGTGTTTAAGACTCTGTAAGGATCTGTGGGAACCCTGTCTAATAGTCACTCAGGTTCATTCAAAGAAGGACAGCACATGCTTCCTCGCCGTTTTGTTCTCCAAGAGATACGCTCCCTCAACCTTTGCAATGAAAGCACAGCTAATGCGAAGCCTAAGAGCAACACAGAGATAATGCAAAAATGCAATCTTGTCAATATCACATGAGACTATGAGTGTATTGCTAATGAGATCCCTGCCCTTGGTAGAAAATATAGCCCAACATTAAATGTTAAATTACTCTTGCATTGCCTCTCTGAACAGCTTTGGATGAAAACCAAGAACACCATTAGTCCATTTGAGTAGACAAATCCATTTAGGTTTTGTTTCATTACAAATATTCTAACAGGAATAGTTTTATTTGTTTATTTGTTATCATTTAAATGCAGCAAAACAACAATAATTTTGCCAAAAATTACAGTGCAGTAAAATTCAAAAGAGAACAAAGAATACTGAATACTAAAAATACAGGTCAGTGACATATTATTTAGCATTGGCAGCCATATTGTTAATTTTACAAGAACTTTTCCTATCAGAGATCTATCAACTTATCTAGCAAATAAGACTGTGCTTCAGGCCTGGATATAATATGGAGATCTGTCAATTTTTCTTGACTATTTCAAGGATTTAAACTAATCCAGATAACATTTGAGAAAAGGGTGTCTGGAAAGGATGTGCTTCAATGTCTAAAATATAAATATTGTGTAAAATGTCATAACTGGTGTGTACTCACAGATTCACCAGTCTGTGCCTGCTCTATGAGTCAAACTTTTTTGCATGTTACTCACTTAATTATTACTAATAATGCACTCAATATTATTTGCTAATAATACAATTACAGTATGTTCACCATTTGAGTAGCTTTATTATCCAGAAAATGTCATATTTTTATTCATTCCTACTGAACTACAAAAAAGCCACCTGATATAATTAGAATTATAATGTGGCTCACCAGACAGGTGTTTGATAATGAGCTATTAAGTGACAGACAAGGGGAGGAAGAAATTAATTTGTGCATTTTAAAGTGAAAAGACAGTCTAGAATTTGCTTCTGCATCAACAGTTAATAAGATGTCAGAATATGCAGTGTCACATATTCTTTGTTATATTTGACATCATTTTAGTTATTGTTGTTCACTTAACAAATTCCCAATGCTTAACTGGGGGAAAAAAATCCACCGTTACGAAAGAAAAAACTCTGGTGAGATCAGAGTTTGAGATCGGTGATAAAAGTCGAGCATCGTCCAAGTACAATAACCTTAAGATGCATAACATTCAGTGCTCTATGGGGCTCTAGGATCGGTTAAACAATGGATGGATGGATAATGAGCACCCTGTTGTTGTGACTGAGGGTTAATGTTTGAAATGATGCAGTATGTCAGCTTGAGATACTTCATTCTCCTCCCTCACAGACAAGTGCTGCACATGTGGGCAGTCCACACTATCCTTCATGTCAATTCCTCATGCATTTTCTTCAAGCAGCAGTCACGCTAGCTGCACAGCTTTAAGCATTTACTCTGTTCTCTCTGATCTCCAACATGCAACTGGCTACCTCTCTGACAGCTGGGCTGGCTGATGCCTGACAAGCAGTAATGCTTTGTTGGCAGAGTAACATTAGCAGAGGGCTCTCCTCCAACATCTTCCCTCACCCACAACATGGACCTTCATGAACCTGAGAATCAGCTGATAACAGAGAGCACACCTTCTCTGGCACACCTTCCTCTTATCGTCAACAGCGATAACCAACTTAATGCATACGAAACCTGTGGAAAATATGCGTCTCCATAAAAGGTGCTTGTTGTTTCTCTAAATGCCTTGCTGGTGAGAATTCATTTCCCAGTGCTGACCTAAGTGCTTTTATATTCTAATATCAATAGCAAAGCTGTTATGCAGGGAACAGTGCAAAGATTGCTTTTAGAAAAAAGGCATTTAAACGCTCATAGCAACCTAGAGTCAGACGAGCACATCATCTGCTGAGCCTGCCAGCGTGAAGAATCCTAATCAGCTTAGAAGTATTCTACATTATAGAACAGAGATAGTCAAACTAAAAGAATATTAACTATTAACTATTAGAAGTCAAGTTATTCATGTTGTTTTGTCTCTTAATGTTGAAGATGTAATTACATGTTTAATTAAATACATTTTTAAGGATGAATTTGGGAGTTTACTGAAAAAAAGATTGAAATGTGTCCAAAATCATAAGCAAATATATACAAGCTATATAGTGTTAACTGTTCAGCATGAGTAAGGTCTCAGACCTTAGACCTTCATAGCCTATTAACAAACACTACATAGCTTGTTTACGATTGAACAAATGCCAAATGCAGTTCCTAGTAAACTATTTTCTGTTAAATGTGATTTTGTCAAATTATTATTTATGTTGTTGTTTCAAAGCTTCTGTGACAGTGTGGGGGAAACAGACTTGCAGTAACCTGTCAGCAGCAATCTTGGATTAAAATGTAAATGCTACATTACATGCAGCAGTCTTAGTATAGACATGAACCCACAGAAGCATATGGATGGCACAAACACCTATACACACACAATTTTCTTTTTTTGAAGCAAAATACACTGATGGCAAATGGCCATACTTATACCTTTCAATCCATCTTTCCTTAGGGCTGCTTGCATGCTGGTGTTCTCATGGTTATGCACGAAAATGCTGAACCAAAAGCTTCTAACTGCCTTGAAAAATGGGCAATGCTGCAGCCGCTACACATTAATCTAGCAGTTTAACATTTGAGGCAATACACAGTGGACCTGGTAACACCAAACAAAATTTGTTTTAAACAAGGGCCAATACAGTATCTTGGGTCTATTGGGAGTAAGCAGAAAATGTGTTCTGTGTGAAACAAGAGGCCGGATGGCATTTGAAGAATCATTGGAGGGAATGGAGGCCAGGCACTATGCTGAATTGAATAATAACAGCAACATGAGACCTAGAATGCTACAGGGCTGACAAGTTCATTACCGCTGGAAGCTGCCCTGCTGCAAGATTTCTGATGGCATACTATTAAACCTTTTCTTCACTCCCAGTGAAATTACACTGTCTGCAGCCATGCACCGGTCACAAACGCCATTGTGTGCTAAAAAATGATTACAATTCTTTTTTTTTTCCTTCTGAGCAAGGTAGCTGCAGCATTCTCATACACAACTGATCACGTAAATGCATTAGCATCAATAAACAGTTTGGTTGCCAAAGGGCTAAAGCATTAATCACAATTCGTGATTTTCTAGAATAACAATAAGCTAAAAAATGGTGTATGAAATTCATATCAAATGGAAGCATTCATAAGAAATGCATATTTAACATCCAATTCAGCATGTGGACCGGCCGATATGGATGACTCATGCTTTTATTAGTATTAATCGCTGATAATGCACCAACAATTAGCTGTTTGTTGGTTGCACTGTTGCTGGGACATGTCACATATATCCACATATACCCTTTAGTATGAGAAAGTATTAGAAATGTTGTAAGTTTTAACACAAAACAAACTAATGAAAACAATGAACAAAATTACCAGATTAATAGAAAGAAAAATTATGAGCAGCTAGACCCCCTACAACATTAACAAAATGTGAGACTTCAATATCCATATAACAAATCAGAATTAACAATATATTGATATTAATTAATTTTAATATTAACAGGTAAAGTTCTGTTAAACTAAAACTCTTTAAAGATGAGACTGATTATACGAAACATAAATATACATTTATATAATTGTTTAAATAATTGTTTATTATTTTACAGCCCCTTAAAATCAGGATCACCTCTGGGCATGACATGTTTATAGTGGTGTCTCTCTGGTGGCAGCATCTATTCTTTAAGACAGTGATGAACCAAAGCATTATGGCCATTCCCAGATGAAGCAGGTCACATTGATTCTCCAATAAGTCAAGACAAGTCAAGTTTATTTATATAGCACATAATCATATACAAAAGGTCATCCAATGTGCTTTACAAGGATAGAATAAAACATGATATAAAATAGAGTAGCATAGAACCAAATAACGGTAGAAATATAAAAATATTGAGAAAATCAATGACAGTGTAAATTTAATTGTGTATAGAAGTGCCAATATTTAAAAGAGGCTGAGGAGAATGGAGTGATTTTTAGAAGCTTTTTTAAAGCTACAGTTGGTGCAGATTTGATATTAATGGGCAGTCAGTTTGCCAGCATATTGACTAAACACCATTTCACCATGTTTAGTTTCGGCTCTTTTGCAGATATAATAAACGTACAGGGTTTATATACAACTATCCATGTCAGCTTAGACAGTAAACTAACTGTTGCTTATCATATTTAGTCTGTTGGATGTGGGAGATTTGGTCAGGTGAAACACCTCGGAAACAGCAAGGCTTGTGGGATAGTGATATATAGCATTTACCTTTTGACAGTGGTCTGAGAGTAGACGAACCATGAATGGGCAACAGGGTAATGGGCACCTGAGGCTCCCCAATTCACCTGTTTAAGGTCGTCTGATCTGATGAGTCACATTGTATTAAAATCACATGGTGCTGTTTTTCCTGAGAAAGTGATGGCACCCGGTGAGAAGAGGACAAGCCAGTGGAGGGAGTTGTGATGCTCTGGGCAATGTTATGATGGGAAATTCATGTGGACATCAATTTGACACGTGCCACCTACCTTAACATAGTTGTGGAGGTACGCCCCTGCATATCAATGGTATTCCACAAAAGTGCTGGCTGTTTTTTGCAGGACAGTGCTACACTGAACACCATGCTCGAAAAAGGCTTTAGGGACATGACAAAAAAGTTCAGGGTGTTGTCCTGACCAGGACTGAAACTAATCAAGCATCTGTGGAAAGTCTAATTGCTTTATTGGGATGTCCTGAAATTGATCTGATCTTTTCATGATCACCATCTCTGTGTACTCATAGCAACAATACTTCATTTGCAAAAATGATGCTAATAGAACATTGACCCAAAGATTGAAACAGAACGGTCCTACTTTCTCACATCAGGGTGAGGATTAAAAGAATGTTTAGGCGTTCCACCTCCTTGGGACTTCCTGTAGAGGAGATTGCTTTGTTTGATGTGTGCTGGTCGTGGCCTCCATCACCAGGCCAAAATGGTTTTCCTTCTATATCTGACAATATATCTGAAGTTAAAATGAAGGGTGTCTGGTAGGGGTGCATCTTTCAAACTGTATCCACACGGCCAGTCTCTGAACTGAAGTGTGAAGTGCTGGCCAAAAGACTGGAGATGGAAGGAGCAAAGTGCTTCTCTGTAAAGCAGCTTTGATACACCACTGATCTACAGGACTGCGCAGCTTCAAAGTGGGCTGAAGTTCATTATTCAACAGAAGACACCGCCTGAAAACCCCGGTATTGTGTCATAACAATCAGGGCTTTAATAGTCTTATGCAGCTTATGCCAGTACAGGTCGAAAAAATACAGAGAAAAATTGGAGAAGCCGCACAAAAGCAGAAAAAAGATCTATGTGTGAATCACTGAAGATTAGGGAGCAGCATGCAATTGAAATTATGTGCCATTTAGACGCTTACAATTTTCCAGGTGAATGCGATTCTGAGCAACATGCGGAACACTTTTCTCTCTCTGCTCTTTGTTCCTTTCTGCTGCTGGCATCGAGCAACCTCTTTTCCTTCACTCCTACTTCACCTCATCACACATCCCTCACATCTCATCCTCGCCTGCCCCTCTCTCGCTTTTTTGAAACAGATGCCAGCAAATGCTTTCAGAAGTTGGGAAACAAAAGAGTTAATTTAGTTCACTTCTGTCTGATGTGTTGGATCTTGGTGTCGGAGCTTTACCCTCCTTACTTCGATTAAATGATGATGCCCCAGTGCAGCACTCTGTCCCACAATATACAATTCATCTTCTCCATGTTCCATGTAAGGCTTAGTGAAATATTTGTAATATATATGTGCTAAACTCTTTGAAGATACAAATTAGCCAATACCAATTTCACAGAGATCTTAATATAGTTTTATGTGGGCAGCTGAACAGATTTCATGTCTGCAAAAACAAAACACCAAGCGTCTTCTAGTCCTGTTTCACTCATACTAGCTTCACGTGACACAAGAGATGCCAGTGCAATCGGGACAGCTTGCACATGTCGGTCATTTATTTTTATAGTCTTTGCACAGCAAGCAAGTTACACTGACATCCTTTGAATTTCACTTGATTAGATAAACAACAAAACATGATGCATTTGTTTACCATTGAAAGTTCTCATCTTTGGTTAGAATTACATTCCATTTCATGTTTTCGTGTTTTTGCTCCATAGCATTCTCTAAGCCTGTGCTGTGTCTGCAATGCCTTGCTGGGTTGGTCATGCAGGTTGCCGAACCAAAATGAAAAACTTTACTTTTCCCAGTTCGCCATAAAGCTACAACCACCACTGCCTCTCACACCATCTATATTGTGATACCTTAGGACTCCAGTGTTTATAGTTAGTGACTTGTAACATTGATTCAAATCCTTCAAATCATTAATTTAAGTAATCATTAATTTAAGGCAATATATCAACTTATATAAGTGGCACAGTTGTTATTTGTGCTGTGCATATAATATACTTATAGATTTAACAAGACAATATGTTTTGTAAAATGGCCCTATATTTCACAAATTAGTTTACCAAAGTAGTAGGAAAACTGTCTAAAATACAGTCAAAACATCAGCATTGCAGATATTACATATTTTCTTTTCTTCCTTGACAATGATTCCACGCTTTAGTTCTTTAAATTGCTTTTACTTTCAAAAAGGTTAATGTCTGTTGACAACTCTACAGCAGCGGCATAAACAAAGCGCAAAATAAAATGACAAATGGTGGGAAGTGGATTGGGTTTAATTCTGCTACTAAACAACCCATTAAAATATATACCCACTGGACTGGATCAGGACATTACTAATATATTAGGCTATCGAAGTTAAAATGCAAAATCATTAATGCCACGATTTTTTAAATGCTGCTAATTCGCTTTGTGTTTATTCAAATCTATCACCCACACACCCACCTGGTGTACCTTAATGAAGGATTCATTAGTCAAGTACAGAATGACAGTTGCAGTTAAACTGTGGCGTCTCAAAAAGAACTTTGGAAATTGTTAAGCATACAAACACTACTTATTGTACTGAGCTCACGCAACAAAAAATCATTTAATTGCTTTTCTCATGTTTGGTAAGGAATTCCTTTGCCATAATGACATCAGTGATCCAGTCACTGTCCATTTCTTCCATTATCCTTTATATCAAAGCAGAACACGACAACAGACTTGATGGAACACTGGGTCTCTTGACAAGCCAGCAAAACCACCAGACCTCCATGTCAAATCTTAAGGTAAGCAGGTGAGATGATGAAAGAGGCACACTCAAACTCTGCTTGAAATGTTTAGACAGATCTTTAAAGAGTGGGCTCAAACTGACAAGAGCAAAACCAAAAAACCTGACGTAATCTCTAAATACTTTCCCAACGGGATTGATGCATGTAATCAAGGCATGTGTAACTCATAGAAAGCAGATGCATATTTTCTTGTCTGGTGAACTTCTTGTTACTGTTGGTGTTTTTGTTGTTTTTTCCTTTTATTTAAATTGAAAATATCAGCCACTATTTATGTGTGAAAATTATAAGGCTTACACTGTAATACAAAGGATCCAAAGTGATTAACAAACATGTTACACAAACGTATATTTGAAAATTCTTCTTTACCCCTTTGTCATTCCCAAAAATCAGTTAATATACACAGTTCACACATCTGCCCACTATGCATGCATATGTGTGTATGTGTGTGTGTGTGAGTGTGTGTGTGTGTGTGTGTGTGTGTGTAATATCTCACAAGCCCCCACACCAGTGTTCCATGTTCTGAATGAGTCAGAACTACGTAACTCATTTCATTCGCTCGGTGACATGCACCCTCGCACACATTGTCCTTGAGTGTTAGCAAGTTTAATTAACAGGGAGAAAGATGATGCAGTCATGACTGGGTCCACTGCCCGGGTGACATGTGTCTGGCGAGTAGCACATTTGACTAAAAAAAAAAAAAAAAACCCTCACTGTGTAGTACGTTAGCAAGAATGCATGTTAAGTCCACTCCATCAATCCTCAAACTCATTTGGAATGAGCAACAAGCTGTTCAATAATTCATCTCTTAATATTTCCCAGCAAATTAATCCTCATTCTTTCTGACAAGGAGAATTAGGTGATAGCTTACCAGGTAATTTGACACATAATTATTTGCTTTCCAGAGTGGTTGTTATGATAGTGTTTTTTCTGATGAACTCAACAGTCAAGATTCCTTTGATCCTACATGAGAGCTTTTAGAGTGTTTCCCTGTCTATGTGCAAGCACAAAATAACTGCATTTTAAACGACAGTGTCAGGTTAAATTATGCAGAAATGTCAGTTGACTATTACAATGTTTACAATGTCAGAAGGAACCCCTCTTCATCTAAACAACAGCAATAAACCTGTTAATCCGTAAGCCCTTGTTAAAACTCTTGTTAGTATTAGGTAGATTAGACACTTATTAAAATATGTCATTACAAACTCCTTAAGGTTTCCATGCTACAGAAACAAACAATTCCAGCAGAAGGTAGTAACATTAGTAAGATGTCAGTAACATGCAGAAACATTCTTTTCTACAGTGAGATGTTGACTAGCTTGCTAGTAGTAGAAGTGTTCAAGCAAAAGTAGCATGCACTTATTTATTAGAAGTGTTAGGTAACAGAACCACTGTGTAACAGACCACTCTCAACTCAAGAAAACTATTTTACAGTGATGTATGAAATTTGTTTTTGTCAAAAATGTTTTTTTTTAATTTCATAACGGAAAATACATTTACATATCCTCCACAAGAAGTAAACAGAACAAAAATAAAAAGGAGTTAAATCAAAATCAATTCTGTTCTAAATATTGCAATACAAATGGACGTATATGTTGTACTGCTACAAATATATCAGGCACAAGAGTGTAAGCATTTCATGACATGTTTGTTTATGAATACCCAAACATACACATAATACACAAATGTTCTGTTTAATAATTTGCAAGATGGGGCCTTCATTGACCAGACTAGTTTGTTCAGAATATCCCACAGAGGATTTTGTGGAGGATTTTGAGGCCATGTCAACCCCTTGAACTTTCTGTCATGTTCCTTAAATCATTCCTGAACAGTTTTTGAAGTGAGGCAGGACTTGAAAGAGGTCACTGCCATTAGAGAATACTGTTGCCATGAAGGGGAGTACTTGGTCTATGTTAAGGTAGGTGGTGACTGTCAAAGTAATATCCACACGAATGCTTAGGGTTTTCCAGAAGAACACTGTCCAGAGTTTCACACTCCTCCACCTCCTGCTTTCTTCAGTCTTATTCCCAGGTTCCTGCGCATCCACTTGAGGTAAAATTAAATGTGATTCATCAGACCAAACCACTTTCTTTCATTGGTCCATGGTCCAATTCTAATGCCCATGTGCCCACTGTAGGCACATTTGGCGTGGGGCAGGGGGCATCATGGGCACTCTGACCAGTCTGAGGCAACGCAGCCAGCAAGCTGAGATACACCCTTCTATCATAGCCAGCAATAACTTTTTCAGCAATAAGTGCTACAGTAGCTCTTCTGTGGGAATGGAGCAGGTGGGGTAGCCTGTACTCCTCACATTCATTACCAGACTAAATGTGCATGTTACTCACCTAATATTTACTAAAAACAACAAATTATTCAAAATTCACTTCAGTTATAATAGGGCTATGGTCTATACACAACAGGTTCAGGAAGTTCTTGGCACATAAAGACATATCACAGGTTTGTTCTTGATAGTTTCAAACCCTTTCAAAATGAGCCATTTAGACAGAGAGCCCAGTGTGACACAATACTGGGCCAATTTAGAACCACCCCTTCTCTGTCAAGACCCCACCCACTTGATTAGTTAAAGGTCTGCCATTTTGTCTGATAGTTTTACAGGGAAAGAGTCCTGAAACAGCTCGTTTTGAAAGGGACCAAAACTGTGAAGAATAAAACTGGTGAGTTCTCCTTATTTGAGAGTTATTTGGTACCAAGAAAGATCTTCATGAACATGTTTTGTATAGCCCATAGACCTATTATAATTTGTTTTTAAAAATTAGTTTAGCATAATATGTCCCCGTTGCTAACAAAATAATGTACAGTATGTTCACTATTTTGTTCACAATTGGGAGGATACTTGCCTCTGGATTAAGGGGTCATGGGTTTGAATACTACCTTCTGCATACCACCATTGGGTTCCTGAGACCCTTAATCCCGAGTTGCTCCAGGGAGACTGCCCCCTGTAGTTAGAGAATTAAAGTTGCTTCGGATAAAAGCGTCTGATAAACACCGTAAATGTAAATATATTTGAGCAGCCAAAAAATGTCAGATTTTTAATCATCACTACTGACCTACAAAAAGCCACTTAATTATAATAATGTTGTGGATCACCAAACAACTGTTAGATATTTAATGAGCTATTAAGAGTCAGAAAATATGATAAAACCATTAATTAGTGCAAGTAAATGTGGAGAACATTTGGCTAGTAGTAAAAACGCTCTTGTCCCTGATCACTTGCTGCTTAATATATCCCGCCCCTTGAGAGATATTTTAAGAAGATAATCAATTTCAGTCTCCTCATTTGCCAGTGGTTTTAATATTATGGCTAAGTATCACTTTTGTATGGCGGCGCTTTGTATTACATGTTTTGCGAGGACCAGCACTATCTGTTTGTTCTTAAAGTTAACTTTAGAGATGCAGCAATTGCTGAGGCAATTTCAGAGGCAATTAAGTTGTTTCAGCTAAATCAGCTTTTCCCTTTACCCACACCCAATTATAGTAGAGGCTTGACATAAATTACCAAATTACATACTTCCCCAAAGTATCTGTGACAATGACTTTGTCTGGTGGTACAGTCATTTTCTGAGAAAAAATGGGGCAAATATTTGCATCAGCAATTTGTCAACATTCAACAAATCCAGTCCTAACAGGGTATTGGAATATAATTGGGTTTGAAAGGTGGTCAATTAACAGGGAGAGTTAATACAAAGAGGTCTATGTGATTCAAAATAGCTTTCCCTCCATTGTAAAAAAGAAAAATAGCTCTCATCTAAAAGATTTTTAGGTTACGCTAAGGGGTTCTAACAAGATCATCTGGGACTTGGATAAAGCCTGTGCTCATTTTATTCATGTCAACATTTGTTGAAAAGGTTTCGTGCTCAGTGGATGTGCATCACTCCTACTTACCAAATAATACAGAACATCCACTGTATATTTAGCAGTCTTTGTCTTCTATCTTCTATCATATTGTCCTGCTGACAACACTTTCACGAATGTTTTTAAGGGCCTTTTTTAAGCCCAATTCATAATAGCTCAGGCTCTCATGAAAAACAAGGTTAACACTTCAAAGGAACAAAATGATTCCATAAGCAAAATGCTTGCTTCTGCTGCTGGAATCCTAGGGTGGACAGCATGGCAAACATGTGCGCACAGAACTGAATTCACCAGTCAATCTGTTCTTCGGGCTTTTCTGCTGAGGAGAGGGGAAAACTAAAGGAACAGAAACTCGCCATCTGTCAGAGCGACAAGCTCTCAGTGCTCATGAGACAATAGGCTCTCTTGTCATGTGGGGGAAAAGTGTTTGGCTTGTAATTGATGTTTTAAAGACAGACACCTTTGCATTCATATTTACTCTCTCCTGAGAGGATATCTCGACGGGGAAAACAATTGATGAAATATCGTCCACGGCCTTTGGTTATTGTTGGCCTGTCATGTTGAAATTCTCTATACGCCAATACATCAAGGTACCACGAGGGTCTAAAAACTGGTAACTGGGACTGGTAACTGATAACTGGGAATGAATTGTGCAGCAAAGCTGTACATGAACGTGAGGTGAGCTAAGGTAACTGCAGTTTGAATTCAGGTCCTTCATCTACAGTACAAATATATATA
>JBBPDB010000007.1:13288537-13302014 GCA_037974465.1 Brachypetersius altus | reverse complement strand
TATACACATTGAGCACCAATACAGACGTAAATATCCTTGAATTAAAGTGGATATTATGTACCTCATAATTGCTTCATTTTAAACCAATATGCTGGAATTAATACATTTATTACATTTACAATGAATGTTTCTCAGACGTATTCTGCTTGCTTTGAAAATGAGTACATGAAAACACAAGCTATGTTTATACTCTATAAACATACTCTATATGGTTGAGGCACTGGATACTGTTCTACTTTCTTAATGTTCTCAGAAGTATTCTGTACAAAATATGGGGAGGAGATAAATCGGCATGACAAAATGTCAACATTTAAACATATAAGACCTGGACTTCAAATTCGGTAAGAGCAAAGATGCAGGAGCTTCTGTGGCCAGTCACCTTATTCATGCCCATGGCTTTGGAGTTTGTGCTGCTCTCTCATGTCTCTGTGGCTGAGCTGAGTTAATCTGTTTTCTGCATCGACGGCTTGCAACAAGTCCACTCTCTTTTTCATTAAGAGCCTGAGAGAGTCTGGAGGTTGAGCAGTGCTGCTGTCAGAGAGTCAGCCTGACCATCTCCCAGTTCAACTCTGCACACACCACAAACGCGCACAAATGTACTCATACACAAATACTGCAGACAAATAATTACACAGAAACTACAGACAAAAAACACTGATCAATACCCTTGTGAAGACCATCATGAACCAGAAACAAATGGCCCATGAACTGAAGGACCCCAAACCACATGACTACAGTGAGAGCATGCTGAGCCTCCTAGTTACTGCGGAAACAGCTCTTATTTAGAACTCTGCTGAGAGATGGGGTGAGAGAGAGGGAGGGATGGATATGGGCACCATCATCTCCTCTCTCCATCTGTCTGTGCACTCTTCCGGGGGCTAATTATCCTAATCCACAGAATCCAGGATGCAAGTTGGTGGCACGCACGCCACGTCCCAGGACGCCACCGTTTTACCTCCCGGTTAAACGTGGAAATTAATTACTGCCCGGCCTGCTGCCGAGGGGAGTATAACCACAACAGATGCACCATTCTCACCCTGCCGGGCATGCCAGGGTGGCGGGAACCACCCATTTCAGGTTATGAGAGTGTCAGAGAGTTTGATCATGAGGGGTCAGAATTAATCGTTCTCAAAACCAAATCTCTACTGCCTGTGGGGAAAACACTGCCTTGCAATCTACTCTCTCAAATGAAAAGGTTCCAAAGTGGTTCTTGGTTTGGCTGAAAAACTCTAGAAAAACTGCTGGCTTTGCAGCATTGTATCACTCAGTTTCATAGTTTTGATCATCAATGCATTTCATTATAATACCCAGTATGCATTTTGAAAATATGTTTTACACACTTTAGGAATGTTGTGGTGTCCAGTCTTGACTGCTAGTCATTTCTGTAATTTGAGTGATCTATATTATAACGATGACCTGAATACAGTTATTATTGTTTTCCAACTGCAATATTTAAACACATATGCCAAAACTACACCCCAAAACAGTCCCTTCTATCATAAAGATATGTCATCAGTAAAGGATTTCCTAGCCTTTAAAGTGGAGAATCTTTCTCTGTAGAATCCAAGTTACGCAGTTAACAATCACAGTTCTGTTAATGTGCAGTAGGCTGACATATTAAAATCATTTAAATTCAAAGTACCGTTTTATTTTTCAGTGCTCGCTTGTCCCACGGCCTTCCTTTGTTTTACGCCTAATAAAATAATTAGCATTTAATCAGACAAATGTACTATAATAACATCTAAGGGCTCTGCCTCATCGGAGATTTGAGAAATTACCACACTTACACAGGACACTATTCCTTTAGGTTAGTATGTCTCCAGTGTTCCGTCTCTACCCAAGACAGTTTTTACTCTTTTAATTAACAGGCAGATTAAAACATAGGACCATTAGGAACATGCAACATAATTGTTATTATCACATGTATATATATATATATTTTTTTTTACCTCATGGAAGATAATAGCCATTTACTTTTCTTACATTTCACAACAGCTCAGTAAATCAAAGTTGATATAAGTGTAATTCCCTCCAAAGGGGAGTCTCTTTCTGTCTCGCTGACTTATAAAGCAGCTGATGCTCTCAGCGGGCTCCTTCTCCTCCTGTCTCCATTCTTGCCTCCACAGCACACAGCGCGGCCTGTCACAAACCGCCTTCTCAACCACGCACCAAATCAGAGCAGGCATTTTCCCCCAGTGGTGCAATTAACCCCAAGCTGTGGGTGAGTCGCCCACCCCCCTACACCCTTTGGCAGCGCTGTCCAGAAACACGGCAGTGGGCTGCTAAAGAGGAAACCCCTCATACCACGCTACGCCTTGCATTTCACCATCGGCAAATCCCCAAACATCTGAATGGCATGTTACAAAGAGACAGGGAAGCTTATGACTGTCAAACAGGCCTTTCATAAATGCTGAGGAGCTACTTTTCAAAAGGACGTGTCTAAACTCTGAGTACCCAGTAACTTTACTCTATTACTCTTTTTAACAGCTTTGGCTCTGTATATTTAGTATTGAATAATTTGTCTGGCTATTCAAACAGTTGAGCCTTATATGAATTTTGACTTGGCCAATCACAAACTGAATCTAATTAGATTTTCAACAAGTCTTCAGTTCAATTGTGAGTGCAGAAACATTTAGAGAATATTTAAATCGTTTGGACAGGCCGCTCGAATGTGACTTTTCAGCATATCTGATTTGACAGAGGACAGAGTTTCTGCACTATGCATGTCAGAAAGTCATATGAAATACAACTTTTATCCACATTAGAAATAGGTTTAGGTGAATCAAATTTCTGGCGATACAACCCAATTTACCCAATACAATTGGC
The DNA here is from genome assembly GCA_037974465.1 of Brachypetersius altus. NCBI lineage: Eukaryota > Metazoa > Chordata > Actinopteri > Characiformes > Alestidae > Brachypetersius > Brachypetersius altus. The sequence goes on along the minus strand of JBBPDB010000007.1, from coordinate 13,299,188 downwards.
TCCCATGTGTTTTTATTTCATCAATGAGAGTGGGCTGATGATGTCAGAATGTGCAAAAAGAAAATGAAGCACTTTGCATACTCTAGGCCAAGCATGGAGAGTTGAAGCTTTGAAGAGACACTTAGATAGCGTCCTTTTACTTGAAAAGAATAGCTCTTAAATGTGAACGGTTTGCTAAATTTAGCCTGCCCCCCCCCCCTTCAGCATACTCGTGTATGTGCCAGTCATTGTGGATATGTAAGCAAATGTGACTACAGCCTGACCATACAAATCAGATTTAGTCACATGTAACCTGAAATCTGAAAGCTAAAGTCTAAAAATCAGATTAGTATCAAAATTGATTTGGTCTGCAGAGTGAACGAGATGCTCTACAGGATGAAGAAGTACAGAAAGACGGGAACAGCAAGACTGTTTGGAGCTTTGTGTGCAATGATGAGAGTTCTTTGTTTTGTATAAATGCAATTAAAAATATAAATTGTGAATAAATTCATGGCTGTGATCATCTATGTCTGCAGCTATTACCGCAGCTGTGATGTTATCAGCGACTGTGCACCCTCCATTGTGTTCTACTGCTTAGGTAAACTTTCAGGTAATCAAAATCAGTTTGTTGAGAATGTTGCCAAGACATGTTGAAGAGTGTGTGTGCAATAAAGGACTATGGGTCATACCGCAGTGTGCCTGCAGCAACAGCTCTGGTGTCACACTGGTAGAAATCAAATGAACCAGGTGGAGGAAATCAGCTGACAGCTGGCTGAGTTTCAGAGGAGCAGGTATGGAAGGAGCTCATCTGTCACCAGGCCACACTTCGCCTTAGGGCTAATTCAGCAGCCAGGGACAGTGTTCTGTAAGTTCCTCCAGTACTCATATACTTACACACAGCTTTATCTCTTCTTTTAGAGTGAATTTTACAGTCTGGCTTTGAGGTCCAGGTTTAACTGAGTACAGTCTTGATCAAAAAATGCACAGGGGTCAAAGTCTAGGGTCAGCAGAGATCCTCTGTTCACAGCACCCAAGGTATAGAGATATCAATTCACAGACAGTCATATTATACAGATATAAGATTAAAATCATTAGTAACCACAGCAATTTACAGTTTTCTTTACTGTGACATAGTTCTCTGTTATCCTCATTACTACACATGGAATCAGAAAGGCATTCTTATTTTTGTTCAGGAACACAGGAAGTGGGGGTGCTCTCACACAGCTAAATACATATAACATAATCAAAGACCGTCAGAGAGAGAGAGAGGGAGAGAGAGAGAAATCAGTGTCTGTTTGTAGTCTATGATGAGCTCACAGAGCAAAAAGCATCTGCCAATATAGCATCATCCGCAAGTGTGATCCAGACAAAATGTATCTTCGCTAAAGGATTTTCATTGCTTGATTGCTGTCCTGCATGTGGAAATGTGTTTCTGAACGTAAAAGCATTCATTCATTCATTCATTCAGGACTGATCCTTTACCAGGGCCATGGGTGATGCTGAAGCCTATCCCTAAAGGTGTAAAAACATCCTGGACAGGTCACCAGACCATTGCAGGATGTGACAAAATTACTAGTGTTAATGTACTAGAGTTGTCTAAGGACAGTTGTATTAAGACTCGATTTCCCTTATACAGCTGTATACCTTCACATCTGTGATAAAGACCTGTTTTATACAGGAAAACCACACGGTCTGACACCTGTGTAGTCGAAGTTAACCTTGCACAGAATCGGTTATGCACGCTCCTGTGTGATTGAAAACTCACAGAGCAGAAGATGTGCAGAAGATCAATGAAAGAGGCACCTCTGACCTTGAGCTGCAATATTGAGCCATCTATGCCAAACAGGATTAGCATTCCCCATGAGTGCATCCATGCTACAACGAACTGGTAGAGGTGAGATCCCACCTCCAGATAGACCAATTAGTTTTTATTCATGATCATTAGGCACATAAGTGCCTTAATTGACGCCCATCTCACAGACAGATGACTTTCTGATTAGTATGCCATTATCCCACACTTGTTAGCAGTTAAAGTGAGCTATTTGTTCTCACAGAAGATCTTCTGAGGTCTCATTGTCTTATGGAGGCAAGTTCAGCTCACACTTCTATGGCTCAAATCAACTTGGTAGTTTGTAGCTCTCGGTTTGTTGCTTCATCACTAAGGTCAACCTGACAACGTGGCAAAGAGGAAGCATTTCTTTAAGTGCTTCCTTAGGCCTCTCTGTCTATTCATCCTCCAGCTCACTAATGCACTTTATATAGTTATGTGTCCATATGTCTTGCACTCTCTCTACCCGCGATCACTCTGAGTTCACCATCACTCTCTGTCACTGTCTCTTGCCCTCCATTCCATTGCCTATTCATCTATCGACCTGTCTCACTACCACTGACCCTCCCATCGCCAATCTCAAGCTGTACTCTCTCTACATGGAGGCAGGGTTGGTGGTTAATGGCTCTAACAGACCATCTATTACTCCATAGAAGAATAAACTCTAAACCTCAGTAACTTACAATCTGCTCACAAACCTAAGGGCTAGACACTGAGGGGAAAACAGCTCAATATTAGGCTGTCTCAGCATATCCTCCAATTTCACATGGTACAGAACACTTGATGGATACTGTTGGATAAGTTTGGCAGCATGTCCATAACGAAACATAGGCATAGGCTCAACACCAAAAATAAAAAGGGCTAAATGTTTACATAAACACCTCATCTGCAGCATTCACCTCATCTGCAGCATTCACCTCATCTGCAGCATTCATTGACAGCAGTATATCAATCACAAGTTAACACATTGATTTCATTCTTTTGGCTTGCTCAGGGTACCTCAGAGGTGCTTATCAGTCTTGGGAGTTGAACCTATGACTTCCTGATTGCAGGGTGAATGCCCTAATCACTAGGCTACCAGTGGTCAGTGGTTAGGTGAATAGGAACATAGTATACACCAAATGAGAATTAGTAGTTATTTAGGGACAACAGCGCTCCTCACCTAGGATTACTGATATACTATATTAAATGCCTGTATCTTAAACATACATTCTTACTCACAGTGCTGCATGCTTCACATGAAATAATAGAAATGAGATGAGTGTGGGACATGGGATCATGGAGGATGTTGTCTAACACCACTATATGTTCAGAAATGGCACTAGTCATTACTTGAAAACGTATTGGAGTACTGGTGCATGTTATAACCCAATATGAGCAGCCCAGAAGCATCAAAACACTCGAATGTGCGTGAATGTGTGCATGTGCGCAGTAAGTTGTGATAACTGTTTGCTCTTCTTGTCTGTGAGTCTTTCGAGTCCGGGGAGGCCTTTTGAATTTTTGAAAGTATATGCCTTTATTCACTAAGCATTTTGAAGACAAAGGTTTTAGAAGCATTCACATTTCATGGTCTGTAAGAAAGGGGGAAAAAATATATTTATCCTTTCTGACTACTTTTCATCAGTGATGTGAAAGTATTGCCCTGCGATGATGACAAATGCAATGCTTGCACTGAGGCACAGAAATGGTGGCATTTTGTGCCCTGGTTCCTAATAGCAACCTGAAAAGATGATCACTTTATATTGTACAGCACACATCTTTAATCATATTTTTTGGCTGAAGTAAAATGTCAAAAAGTATATATATATATATATATATATATATATATATATATCAAAAAGAAGCAGAAATCAGCCATGGATGCAAATGTATGTGTTTATTAAAAAATAAGCAAATTAGCATAATTTTCAGTATCTAGCTGAGCAAAGCAAGCTTCTTACTCCCAGGCACACCAGCAGACACATAATACACTAGTGTATCCTGTTACCCACCATTTGCCTGGCAGATGATTTTTTTTGTTGAATCCCAACAGACTTCACATGGGCTCCACATAATGGCACAGACCTTTCTTTTCCCATCCCTTTATGAAAGAATTGAGGGTGACCCTGCTAAGGGTCATTAGGACCGCATTTACAGTGTTTTTTTTTACCCACACACATTGTTCTGAGCTGGAGCTCCAACGCTTTGAAGACACCATTGAGATGTGCTAGTTGTAGAAAGAGGCTCCTAGCCACTTAGGACAATGGGTCTCCCAAATGGCTCACCGATGGGCCATCCAGCTCCACAAGTATAGTCTGGAAACTCTTCAAAATTGCAGCTAATGTTTTTAAAGAGGGTACAGGCTTTGAAACATCCCTTTGGGGGGATGATGTTAAAAAAGGAAAAAAATAATAAAAAAAAAAAGGGAAAAAGAAATCCCTGACAGCCCAGGGTTGCAGGATAAAAATGGTCGTTTGGCCTGCATTTGCAGAGCATGAAACATGAATTAGCACGCTAGGGACAGTATCAGGGTGGGGAAAATTGCAGCTTTCTCTGAGCTGCTTCTTTCTGGCCTCTGCGTTACCATTCTGTCTTCAAATTGAATCCGCAACTGATTTGAATTTTGTCACTGTATAACCCCTTATTTATTCATTGCTTTTCTCTCCCCTACATGCCATTAAATCTAATAATTCATTTTCAGTACGGCCACGGCAGCAACTGGCTGCATTCTGTCGATTTCACGTTTTGAGGGTTCAGGTACCAACAGACATAGAACAGAAATTAAAGGCTGCCCTGTGGGTGGGAAGTGTTTAACAAAGGACAAGGGTGATTAAATATTAAACAGTACATTTGGTCAACCATTTGATGCTGAGCCGAGTTAACCCCTTGACTTGACAGAAGTGTTACTCAGGCGGTCCCTCATTCTTCTGCCTAGATGAAGATGTCATCATAGCCACAGGTCCCTTCATCCACCCTCATGTTCTTGCACAGAATGTGACAATTTCATACAACAGTTTTTAATCCCCATTTCATATTAAAATGATCTCCCTCCTGAAAGATGTAGTAAACTACTTTGCATTACAATGGAGTCTTTTGTACTCATGTAACTGACAGTGCCTTTGATGTATGTATGTGAATGTGTGTGTTTTTGTGTCGTAATATTCTACCTGGAAATAAGGACAAAACATTGAAAGTGCTGACTTAAAACAGCCACCTCTTTTATCATTTATAATGTGTTTGACACATTGTGCCATTTATGTATATAAAATGCCAATACTGCATGAGAATTATGCATATTAATGCTATTAATACATTTAGCACAGCTATAAGTGACACCTCAATGAAAGGTGTCACAGTTAAGCACAGTTAAAATGAGAAGTAAAGAAAATCCAGTGTTAGAATTGGTATTTGTAAAAACAGCAAAAAGGGCCAATGATGTTTTATAACAATAACAATATTTCCTATCAAAAATGCATTCTAAAATAAAAAAACTGTGCAATAGGTTTTTTTTTCACGTGTATTGCCTTCAGTGTGGCAGTCCCAAATATTTTAAAGCGTTACGGATTGTTTCAATCACATTTGCATAATATATAAATAATACAAATGGTAGCACATTACTTAACAGGAATGCTAATGCCTGTAATGGTGGTCTCCAGGGATTTAGCCTAGTTCTGTTCTGAGAAGCCGCGGAGAGCAGTCTCACACCATCGACAGTCAAGTCAAGCATCTATAGTGTTGCCCTAAGAGAATTAGATTAGAGTTAGAAAAGGAAAGTAGTGTGCCTTAGTGTAGCAGCCTGCTGGTGTACTGCTTTGTACAGACGTGAAAACTGTTGTGTATTCTTCTGGGGTTTTTTTTACACATATCCTGTGTGACCAGGATGCTAACCTAAAAACACTAACCTAGAAAAATGTCTAGAATAGTCAAACAAGTGTAAATGCAGTCGACTGCAAACTAGGGCTCTACTTGGGAGAACTCTAGAGGATGTCTCAAAATGATATTTGCTGCAAACAAGATTCACTGTGCAATTATATTCTCAACAAAAGACTCTTGACACTGTCAATCTCCCACAAATAATCAGGCAGATTTTCAAAAGAACATAAGCTGACATACTGGCAGGAGCGAAGCGAGAGAGTCGTCCTGCTTGGGCTCCTTTGAAAATCGACCTGCATGTGTCAAATACTGCAGAAATGCTACAACACACAATATTCATGCAGAAGAGCAGAGTAAGCAGCATATTTTTGGCTTTAAATGAAGATAAATCCAGAGTTAGGCCTGCTACATGCCCTCAAGGTGTTTTTTTTTCCCAGATGCACTTGCTATGTTTATTGTATCTAAAATCTGAAATATTATTTGTTGTTTATTATGTAATGTCACTTACATAACTAAAACTTTTAATTACCTTCAAGCTACCTACCACCACTTTTCAATAAGTAACACAAATCAGTAACAGAAGGGCTATGTGATATGATAAAACATCAGTATTGTGATTATTTTGCTAGATATTGTAATATCATGATTGTGATATGCTATGCAATATAATTAGAATGTATTTATCAACCAACAACATAGTATGTCTTGGTATATACTGCCTGCATTGTTTTGACCAAAATAACATACTTTTTTGTATAATATCAATATACTGAATAATGAAAAGAGACATGGGGAATGGTGTTTAGTTAACAAACCCAACACACAGTAAAAAATTACGATTGGCTCGCTTATGTATTTGCATTATCAGTATTCCAAAAGTCAGTATTGTGATGACAATTATTGTGCCACCCTAATAATTTACATATTTTCATATTCATATCAAACTCACAAAATGGGGACTAAGAATGGCCAATACAATATCATTTATTGTAAAACCAGTCTAGCTTCCATCACACACACATGCCATTCATTTGTGTAAGACTGGTGCTATGGGTTCAGTTTTAGACTCTAATAGACAATACTGTCATTTCCAATTTTGAAAATATTATAAAATAATCATACTTTGTATCCCTACTTTGTATCCCAAGTTTTGCTCTACTTGCTAGTGCTTCTAATCTCTAACTAGTGCAGATAAAAAAGAAGGATTAATTTAGAAGTCTGATCTATGCATTGAATGAGGCCGACATTAGTAGTCAAATGCCATGGTGTGGCACAAAAGGCTGTCTGCTCCCAATATAGCCCCGATAACTAATAGCTGCCGAATTTCTCCTTGACCTTCAGGAAAACTACAAGCCTAATTACTAGTCCTTCAGACTCCTGTAGCCATGCCAAAGCACCCATATTATCAAATAAAAGTTTCCTTGTTTAGTGAAAATGAATAATTTACTCCCATTTACAACCATGATTTGAGGTTAAAATGGATTAATATCAATTGCGTTTTTATTAAGTCTATTTTAAAGTCATGTTTGGCAGCCTGGAAATTCTCCACAAAGGGGGAGCTATAGTCTAATTCCTTTTGTGTGAGAGGCAACAAACATCAGGAGGATACCATGAATGCACTGACATTTATGGTTATTTCATGTATATGAAGTAAAATGAAAGATTTTGTTATGAATGGTTTCACCAAAATAATTGTTAGATTGATATCATTAATACATTAATCATATTAATATATTAATCACACTATATATTAATCATATTAATCATTATTTAATTACCATAACATATGATTAATTAATATTACACATGAACACATTAATATAATCAGTAATGACAAGCCTAATGAGATCAGACCTGCAAAACCAACTCATTTAGAAGAATTTTGTTGAAACAGTGGATTGACATTCATCCACCTATTGAGCTTACAGCAGTCTAGCCTGCCCATGGTGAAGTTATAAAGGGTGTTTTTCTCAGCCAGTCAGAGCAGAGCTCATTTACAGTATATCACTCATACTGACACACGTCTAATTGATAAAGAGAAGATGGTATAGTGAACATTGTACTCCAGTGTGATGCCGTCATGATACTTAAAACTATTACAAAATATTAAAAAATAAAGTACTGATCATCTATAACTTTCCATCCCAAAGGCAAATGACAAAATTTAGAGTCTTTTTTCTTAAAGATGAACCAAATAAACGTATAATTTCTCTTTCATAAGAACAAGTCTAAGACACGCTGTTTGGACATAACAGCATGTTAGAAAATCTTTTTTTCAAGATTATAGTTTTAAGAGACACTTTGTTCAATGTTACAGTACTACTGAAAACAGAAGCAATCCAACCTCTGTACGGGTCAGTATGCCGCTTTGGTGTTGCAGTTTTAACATAACATCCGTTGCTGAGGCAAAAGTGCCTCAATGGCAGTGCAGTGCAGAAACCCTTGTGTGCCTAAACAGTAAGCAGGAAAGCACTTTAAACATGAAGTATCGGTACCACAGAAAACGAATATTGCACTCAAGTACTGTTTAGTATTAATATATCTCAATATATCCATATTTTTACGGCGCTAATCCAGTGTACCTTATATGACTGGTTTCAAGCCTGCACTTCATCAACTAAATAATCCATTTTACTGCCACAAGAGCTCATACACGCTCATTTTGTAATGTGGTGTCAACTCAATTTGATGTCATTCAGTGAGTGGTGTCCTGCATAACTCCCCTATAGGGAAGGACACTGAATATGCATAGACATTTTCGGGAAGTGTATCACATGCTGTCACAGTATAAATTGGAGCAGGTTTAGGGGGCACAAATGTTTAACGCTCTATTCTCATTGCCAGCATCTTCTACTGTTTAGGCTGTAAATTCCATGAGTTTGATGGGAGCTGGACATACTAGACTGGACAGACTCCAGGCCATTGGCAAGGTCATTAACCTGAATCAGTGCGGTCTTCAGGCTGTGTCCAGCTGCACAAATGGATGACATTCGCAGGGTCTAAGTCACCCTCCTGCAGTGTGGGTCACTAGGCAAAACACATAATGGCACATTATTCATAAGCCCTACATCAAATCTAATGCAGTTGAACACTGTGAATGCAAAGGTCTAAAGATGATATGACCTTGCCTTTAGTGTAAAGACATTAGGGCTGGCCTGGCGTCCTTGTGTATGAACAACTACTGCTGTGCTGGTGTGACCCTACGAATTGCGTTTTCTTCTTGTTTTTTTCCTGTGACTTTTTTTTCCTTCACTGGTCAGCAGTATGAGTGAATCACAGAGTGGATCAGCCATGACCAGCTGAGTGGTCACATTCAGGCTGTGTCCTTATCGAGTGTCTCCTATTTGCCCTCTGTCACACACACACACACACACACACACACACACACACACACACACACACAGACCAGGGTTCACTATATCATTTAGCTAATTCTGCAGTTCTTGTTTTGGCCCTTATTCTTTGTCATTGTTTTTTTTTCACCTCATTCCAAATAAAATCTTTTGTACAGCTACTGCATGGTACAGTAAGTCAGAAAAACTGCTTATTTTGCCACATTATGTATATTTTGTGTTTGCTGTGCTTTATTTGGACTAAAGACTGCATGGTTGTCTTTCTTTCTTGTCATGTATTATCTTTCTTGTTTTCAGCACAAATCAACAGTAGTTATGAAATATTTGTGAAAATTATTTTCAAAAATACTAAATAGTATTATAAATATCTGCATATAGAGTCAAGAGCTATGTATCACAACAATGCTGGTCATGCCTCACGGCTGTTCTGCACTACCCCTCTCTGGAATACTGGTCACCTGTTACCCATCAGCCTGCCATTACTATATATAGTATCTGTCTCTCACTGTCTTGTCTGCCTGGTCTCACATTGGGCTCATAATGGTTTATTTAAAAATTAGTTCACTTCACAGTGTTATACAGTGAACAGACTTGAGAATATCTGAGAAATGTATTGTCGCAACTTTATTGTAGTAAATATCACTACAACATGGCTGACCCTATATAATGCATTGTTTCTGTAATATGTTTATGTGTACCTTTAGTCTATAATTAAAACAGTAAATCACTGGACTAGATTAAATGTGTGTGTGTGGGGGCGATATCACAAATCGCAATTATGATAAATTACATTATAATACTCCTTACTTAATATATCAGATATTGTCAGTATTTCTACATCATAATTGATTGTGACCAGTAATGGAGACCCTGTAAACACCACTCAAGCGTACATGTAGGAGCTGCAGGTCAGTTTTCTGTCAGTACATAATATTTGAGTTTTTTTCTTTTTTTATTATTATTATTATCATTTTTCATGCAGCAATGGTGTTTTGCTGAAACACTCTGAAATTATCACAACCACGAAAAGATCCCTTGAGAATACTCCAACCCATGCTTGCTGTTCCAAGTTCTGTTTTTGCTATAACTAACCATCTGTGTGTATCAGAATCTGGACCATCAGTAAGCACCCAAATCTTTTATTTTGTGTCTTGGTTATCCACAGACATTGCTCTATGTTCAAAATTAATGTGTGACAGTATTCATTGTTGACATATAGATGGTTTTAAGCATTGCTTTCTTTGAAGGAATGACTTTAAATGTCTTTAATGATTCATATAGTATGTCCTCAGGTTTAAGATTACTGTGTTTAGATTGCTACAGGTCCACTACATGCTTTATCCCCCGCTTTCCAAGGGCACCCACGTATACTGAAAAAAATGCCTAAATGTCTATATTTGTAGTGCAAACCCTAAGTATGCCCCCACATATGCTCCCAGAACACTTAAATTTCATTTTTAACTCAGTTTAATGCATTACCCACAAAGAAAATGAAAGGTAAATAAATAAAAATAATGAGCATTAGCGATTAGCATTAGCAGCGTGCACAAAAGAACAAGACAGCTCTCTGTCCTGATGCTCAGTTATGTCAGGGACAAGGTAGGAAATATTGTTTATTTGTGTGTGTGTGTGTGTGTGT
>JBBPDB010000007.1:13255020-13276807 GCA_037974465.1 Brachypetersius altus | reverse complement strand
CCAGGAAATTTAAGCATTTAAATTGCAGTCATTTGTCAACAAGACAAGTATTATTTTATGTTTATATGTATTTTCAAAAAATGCCAAGCCACCTCTCCAAAATGTTTAATGTTAAACAATGACTTTTGTCTTTTGAAAATGAGCAGAACTAGAACACAAAACGCAAATGAAAAATTAGGTTTGTCCTTTTTGTTGCAAACTAGGCCCACCCTCAAAACCAACCTAACCTTAACCTCCGTGCTGTAGTGCATCTTATACCAAAGCTTGAGTGCATCGTTTCATCATGCTAGCTCCTTTTCCTTCGTTTTTCAGGGAGCATTGTCCATGGAGTCGCACAGAGCATGCCATTTGCAGCCTGACACTGAAAAAAAGGTCAGCCCAAACAGGTCACCCTCCATCTCTCATGCACACTCTCAGCTAAATATGGACTTAACCATGGCCAGTGAATCCTTTATGTCAAGGCCTGATTAAACAGGAGGAAAAGGTCTACTATTGTATTAACAGGGAAACAAGCAAGCTATAGTGTAATACTGGTTCCTTGCCGTGTCTGGAAACGGATAAGGCACTCATCATTGGGGTGGGGGGGTTGTGGGGGGAAGGGTGGGGGGAGTCCTTGAATGCCACATTATTTGAAAAGCAGGGGAGGGAAAAAAAGGCACCACTTTATCTTGCTTTGGGCAACGCACAAAAGAGGCAAGCGCAGCAACGTGGCAGGTTTTCAAATTGGGATCAAAAGGTTTGAGCTAATTAACAAACTAAATAAGAGTCTCTGAAGCTTTGCCTGGCTAGAGTCTTCTCCTTTTCACAGCTTTTCAAAGGCCAAGCCATGGCGGATATTTAATCGGTGTGTATATACCAATCAGCCATAGCAATATAACCACCTGCCTAATATTGTGTAGCTGCCCCCTGTGTCACCAAACCAGCTCTGAGCTGAACAGGCATGGAGTCTGCAAGGCCTCGGAGGTGTGCTGTGCTATCTGGCACTGAAACATTAGGCAGTAAGTCCTGTAAGGTGTGAGGTGGGGCCTCCAAGGATAGGGTTCGTTTCTCCAGCACATGCTACAGATGCTTGATTGGATTGAGATCTGGGGATGTGGTTCCACAAACCTTTTCTGATTTCTTTTACTCTGTGCTATCCTGCGGAGGCAACAGCAGTTAAAGAATCCTAAAAATGTAAAAAAAAAAAAATATATGGTTCATTAGACCAGACCGCCTTCTTCCATGCTTGTTGGTGCAGCTCTGATTCCAACATGCCTGCCTGTGGGTCCTGTCAGAGTTGGACATGGACCCGGGTGGGCAGTTTGACTGGCCAGCAGCTACGCAGCCCCAGATGTGTTGCACTGCTTTATGACACCATACTATAATAATTGCCAGTATTAACTTTTTCAGCAATTTGTGCTAAAATATCTGGCACTGGTTCACCAGTCATTCTAATTTGGACCTTTTTTGCTAGGGACTAACTACTACATAATGGGAACATCCCAACCCTAACCCTAATCCTACCCCAGAGACGTGCTAATCCTGTCTAGTCACTAAAACTTGTGTTGTTAAAGTCATTCGGGTCCCGAATTTGCCCATTTTTCCTGATTCCAACACATCAACTTCAAGAACTGTTCACTGAATGTGTATTATATCCCACCCCTTTACAGAAGTCATTGTAATGAGATAAGTCATGTAATTCCCTTCATCTGTCTGAGGATTTAAAATTGAGACTGACTGGTGTATATGTGAGTGTAAGTGTGTTTGTTTTGCTGGGTCACAGTACAGAAGTTTTCACCCATGTCCTTGTCACTGCTTGTTGCAAATGCGGGTGTAACCTATGACCATAGAAGAAATCAGATGGTGGCGGTTTTCTTGTTTGGCTGCTTTAATTGTATTTGACTTTCCCAGCAGTGGCCGGCCAATGGCATGGACTCGAGAGTCAGATGGGTGAGACAGGGGTTCGTAATAAAGACAAATGGGCAGAACATGAAATTTGATTCTGTCTGCTGGTGCAGCACCTACTACAAAAGGAGGCTGAGTGAGAGTGAGAGCGTGCGCGAGACAGAGACAGAGACAGAGACCAAGTGCATTGACAACTCATGAATTTTCCCTGAGCTGTCAAATCTAGAAGGGCACACATCTAGGAGTAATGGCATGCCATCTCCGGAGACAAGCGTGTGGAATAAAACAGGAACAGCACAATATTATCTGATTCCATCACATGGACACTTTGCTGGATTCCCCAACACAGCCCAAAACCCCCCCTCCTCCACAAAGCACCAGACAAATGGGCCTCTGTAGGTTCACTCGCCTCCAAATGTTGGGTTTCGTCCTTGTTAATCCAATGCCATCCATGGTTGCGTCAGCGCAAGGTTCACTTGCCTATTATTTATTTAATTACCAGAAGCATATGTTCCCCTCAGACCTTGTACTGTGGAGCACACACTTTGTAGTGTGATATGAAAACACCATCTGTTCTGAGAACAGTTCAAGGCTTGCAGTGCAGGAAAAGGCCTACTGTGTCAGTGGATTATCTCAATGTTTTCCAATCTCCATTTACTTTATCTCTTCTCCCTGTTGGCCATCGCGCAATGATCCTTATAATCTATAATAGAGTCAATTATTCCTGCATCAGGTAAGCCTATTTCCCAAAAGACATATAGTTATTTAGGTTTATCTTTATTCATTCACCTTGTTAAAAATACATGTTGTCTTCCATTATTAGCTGCGCTGCGGAACCTCTGACCACTCTGATGGTCTCTGTCTCCACACTCAGGATATATGGACCTTACCTGCATACTGAACAACATTTCCACACACTTATACTAATCCTGTTACTACTATGTTTGCATGCGTTTCAGACGAGTCCAAAATATATATCCTCTGTGGGCTCACATGTATTTAATCATTTCTACATAATGTATAGATTTTCCAATTAGGCCCCAAAGCTTTTATGTGGAGGGGTTCCAAATTTGCTATTGCATTAAAAGTAATTACACCACTGCACGTGATGTGTGTCTGCAAGTGCAACTCAGTTTGCATTTCATTACACTGTTTTGTGTACACTATAGGAAATACAACAAACTTGTGTGTGTGTGTGTGTGTGTGTGTGTGTGAGAGAGAGAGAGAGAGATATGGCAGATAGACTGCCAGTCTAATCAAGTCTCACAGGAATTCTGAGTGCCAGTATAGGCAGAATATCCCGCTGACATTATAGAAGAGGCCACATTGCATTTGATTCACACTTTCAAAAGAACACTATCAACATCTGCTGTCTCTCATTAACTACATTGAAGCTAATAGCAAGGCCACAAGTGTGCTGACTTTGTTAATGAAACGGATGTGTAGAACAGCATCAGACAGCTGTGGAAGCGCGAGCATGACTGAGTGTTTTGTTAGTCTACTATCTATTTAACGTGTTGAGACAGAGAAGCGTGATTAGCCTGATGGGAAAACTGCTTTTGGTGTGAATGGCGCTTTTTCATGTTTGCTCACAATGGGTCATTTTCAAAGAAATCTCTGTATGTGTTTTGTGTGTGTGTGTGTGTGTGTGTGTGTGTGTGTGTGTGTGTGTTAGTGTTCTCTGGTCAGAGCACTCCTCTCCACCTCAGTTCCTTACAAAGTCCCTCTCTAGATGGACATTCAAATTGCCTGAGTTGTCCTGCGTACAGCAGACCGCGTGCTGCTCGGAGGACATGCCACATGCCCACTTCTGTCAGCTCACCGATTAAATTTACATGAAAATGAAATATTCATTTTCTGCTCAGAAATTGATGGCCATCTTAATTTGACGGAACTTGCGATGTCGCACTTCTTGTTGTCAGCCTCTTTCTAAATGTATGTCTTCCTTCCTGTCCCCCGCCCCCCCGTCTTTCAGTATATTAAACCGGTTCGTGCCCTCGCAATGTACGGGGTTGTGACTCAGATACTCAGAGTCAGTGGCGGTTCCTCTGACTTATATGCTGATAAAAAGGAAGCATTTCCATAGAAAATACCCTGAAGTAAAGATTAGTAAACATTCTAGACTGGAAAAACCAGACATTCACAAACTGTGTGCCTTTCCATTGCTGCACATATGTTGGAACAAATAAACAAATGTAGCATCATGTAAATAACATGCGGTAGGAGCGGCACAGTGTTCACACCTTTTTTCACAAGTGAACTTGTTTTTCACGGACATGAGGATAACATCCACAACTTGAGATCCAAAAACTAGGTGCTCATATGATTCTTTGCAATGCTCTGTGGTTATTTTGCTGCTTTTGTATGCAGGCTTATTTTATGTAATACGTACAACTGAGGCTACATTTATCTACATAAAATAAGTACGCATACAAATATCTCCATTTTTATGAGAGGAAAATTAATACAAGAAAGCCAACTGTTGCTCTGAACAAAGGAGCGGGGGAAACAAAAGTGACATAAAATCATGAGCCAGATTGATTAACTGGCAATGATGAAGCACTTGAAGTATTAGGTAGATAAAGCAATTGATTATCCAATAAATCCTTGCCTGGCACTGAATTCCCTCATTCAGAAATAGAAAAGGGGCCAGAAGCCATAAATTAGTTTCATCCATCGTCTGCCTGTACAGAAAATGAGACAACTGCAACCATGCGAGCTTATACAGCTTAAAATCGAGACACAGGATTTACGGGGGAAAAACCCTACAGGCATTTCGAAATCTCTTAACCTAGTGTTATCGTTTTTCTGATTCCGGTTTCACTCAGCATGTTAGGTGAGGCTTTTCTTTTAACTTTCTTTACAGGATTGAAATTAGTTCATGGATTTTATGTAACAAATAGATGTTTTTTGTTTCTGAAATGAGCAACATGAACACAAGTTACTTCCAAATGACATATTTTGTGCTGTGCTGCTGTGGCTGAAAATCGGTTCAGCGCAAAGTACTACCATTCTGCCAAACACGCCCTCATTACATCCATCATAATCAGCACAGGAGCCTACGCAGAAACCTTGTCCTTTTGAAAACAGATCCCGCTTCACTCAAATAGCAAGAGGGCAATACAGCAAACAGTGCCGAGGCACAGGAGAACGAGTCCTTCCCCAGACATTTATATTCTTGCAGAGTGAGTGTGATTGGCCATCTGGCCTCCAAGAGGCACATTGTAAAAACACTGGAATCAATGAAGGCAAGTCCACGTTGGATGCCCACCATTACACAGATGGTGTAGAAGTGCTTAGGCTACCTCTTGGGGAGACACAAGCCCCTCCTCCCTCCTCCTCTCTGGACAGCACCCACTTTAATGAATTTCACGGGTTTGGTTCCGATCCTGTGAGTGGAGCAGTGGCAAAGCTGTCGTCTATGCAGAAATTCAAGGAGAGCCCTCTGGTGGCCTTAGGTGAACAGCTTTAAAGCTCAGTGTAAAGCGGGTAGCATTAACTAGGTTGTAATTAAATACTGTGTCTGCACCACAGTTTTGCACATGGAAAGTACACATACATACAATCATGAAAATATCATGAGCACATGCACACACACACACACACACACACACACACACACAGCTACACATAGAGCATCAGGTACAAAATACCATATACACGAGCAGATGCTACAATCACTGATGGACACATTGAAAAATGCCCATAATCATTTTGATGGTAGTCACAGCTGTGTGTATGTTTATGAACGAGTGTGTATGTGTGTGCAAGAGACACTGACTATAACAGCAACATTACATTTCAAGGTACATTCGCATCATCTCAGTGTCATTTGAACCACAAAAGCTGTCAGATTCTTTGATTGAACGTGTTGCTAAAATACAAAAACAGCTGTTTGGTTTGGTTTACCATGGAACAAAAAAAGAAAACAACAACAACAATGACAAAAAAGGAACGCGGATGATCCAAGCTGTGTGACAAATTACAAAGCTTGACCACAATGTCATACAAGTCATTCCCACTGTCGTCAATCATCCCCAGAACTCTCCACAAATCAAAGAAATTGAGGTGTTAAAAATAATGAAAGGTTTGCTGCGGAATTTTTTTTTTCTTCAGAAACGCAGGCCTTCAGCAGGGACAAGTAAAAAGGCACCGTTTAGGCATTTAAAAGGAAAAATAGATATGTGTTTACTATCAAAATGTATAGGATTAGTAATGATATGCATTATATATAATGCAAATATTGAAATATGGCCTGTGTGACTGCATTGCCACTGAAAACGTGTGACCCAGTGTTGATGTGTGTGTATGTGTTGTTATTCAGGGGTGAGTGTCTCTGTTTGTTCTGGGCACGAGTGATGTGCCTAAAGTCAAATCTCTTATTGATTTCCACTCGTTACTCTCCGATAATTTTTTGGGACTTTTTTTCTTAGCGTATCACTTAAAGGCCCCGAAAAAAGGCAGATTTCAAAGTTACGTTTTACCTGCAATGCTGGAAACTTTGGAGTGTGCAGAATTAGCCTATATCACTGTGTGGAGTGCTGCACACATACACACGCACGCACGCACACATGCACACACGCACGCACGCACGCACACACACACACACACACACACACACACACGCGTGCCACACAAGTCTTACACACATCATTAAGAGTGAAAATGTCTCTTGTATTCTGTTGTGATTATAGAAAATGACACTAAGGTGCTGTTTCATCCAAACGTGGCGCAGTTGTAACTGAATGCCAATGTCAAGTGCATCACACAAAACTTACCTCAGTTCATAATGTTCCACATGGCTATAGGGAACACTGTACAGACCGTACACACGCCACAAACACGCGCGCCCTCGCGCGCCTCACCAGTCAACTAAACAGCGTCATTCAGCACAAGTCATCAACAGGGCACCCCAGTACCAGCAGCAGGATGAGTTAAAACACGCACGCACACACAGAGGCTGCTGTGCACCAGGACTGAAGAAAAATGTGAAGGTGAGGTGTGTCTCCATCAAGACATTGTTTTTGGTTTCTTACCTATTCGTATGACATGAGGCATCCCACATGAGCACTGAATCCAAAACAGACACACTACGACCGTGGACCAGTATTCCAAACTCCCATTCCGGGTCGACCACCAAGAATTTCTCATCTTTCTTGTTGAGTGGAATCCACTTTCTTGCTTTTTCTTTCTCTTCTTCTTTTTCTTATTTGTTTTTCTTCCCTTTTTTAGGAATCCAAAGTGGTCTCACAACTGCGTGCGTAAAAATTGGCTTCGTGGGTGTCTTATGAGGATCTCTCTGCCTTGCAACGAGTTTACGTTCATTGTTCTTGGTATAGCATTTTTCCAAGATTTTGTTTTTTGCTTTTCTATTTTTTTGGAGGCTCAAGTCCCAGAGCAGCAGTATCAGATGTGATTTAACTCCAGCTCTTCACACGCAGGCGGATGGCTGCTGTACCTGCGGTCGCTGGTTCTTACTCTCAGCCTGCAGGAGTCTCTCTATTCCCCTTCTTTCGTTTAATTTTTTTGTTTCCCACACATATTCCGGATTGTCACGCCTTCCTACGTTGTGATTGCGTCGTAGTACGTTTCTATCCGCGCTATAATTGGCTAGTAAGTTGTATTAACGCACAGTCTATCCAATTGGACGCCGCGTTGCCAAACTGCTCGTGAGAACGACTATTAGCCAACCAAAGAGAAGGAAGCGGCACACCACTAGCCAATCATAGCAAAGTTATAGGGGTTTGTTGGAATACGGGTGGGAAAACAAACTGACGCCCCCCCGGTGCTGCTGCGATTCCTCGGTTGGTTCAGACGTATCCACGAACCGTCATGGAATAGAGAGCAAATGTGAAGGCGATCGATCCTGTGGCATTTCTTTACAATTCTTTTGACCTTATTCAAATAAATAAATACACATGTATTACTTTAAAATGTGCATGACCCGCTCTGCTCAGAGGAAGCGCTGCAGCTCTCCCATCAACTTACCCCAGATCAGCTGGGCTGTGCTACAGTACCCAGATTTAGTCACGATTTAGACCCCATCAGCTCAAATAAACGTCTCTAAAAGTGCCCACATCTCGACAAAACTGACTGAACTTTCACAGTGGCCTCTAATCCGGATGTTTACCCAAGAAACATAGGTATGCTTATACAATTACACATTTCCCTTAAAAGCCATGACAATCGAACCGAAGAACATGATCACGAGCTTTATTACATAATACATTACAAATATATTCATATACATCTGGCATCATCTGAAGATATGTCAACATTCAATATTTAGTCAGACATACATTTTTTTCTCCTTTCTATTTGTTTACTTGTTTTTTATCATTTGTTTTTTAGTTATTGCCCTGTCTTCCAAGTGTTTCAAATGGAGGATTGGAATGAATAAATGTGATATCCATAGGAAAAGTATATGTATATATGGAATGAATACATGTATTATCATTCCATATTATATATAAATATATATTATTTATATATATTTATATGTATTTAATATTTATTTGATTATTTATGAATACATTTTTAATGCTTTTGGTAAGGGAAACGGTGCCAAGACACCATTCCACTGATAATTTCAGGTATTGTTAGATTTTGTGCAAACAGGATATTCGCCTTAGATAGAGCAGGCTTCTAAACTCTATTATAGACAAATCAGTATGTTTCAGGGTACAAAGATTAACTCCACATGACTGCGCTGTGCAACGAGGAAATAGGCCACACTATTAGGATGACAGAGAACGAGGGGCCTGTTGTGAAGGACAGAGCTGTTGACAAAGCAGGGTGCTTATGGTCTTTAGTTGGGACACTCGATCTGTGTCAATGAGTACATTAGGCCCATATAACTGCTTATTGCCTATCTGTCTGTCCATTTCTCACGCTTTATGTGAAGCCGTCAGCCACACACGGTGGGTGAAACATGAGGGCGATCACTTAGAGAGAGCGTGCCACCACTCCTTTCCAGCCCCCCTTTTGCCTTTTTCCAAGCTGTGGCGGGAGCAGCTCCGTCCGTGCAATGAAACGGAATGATAAGTGTATTTATTTTCATCCATGACACATGCACTTTATTACTGTCATGATGCATTTCAAATAGCACTCGTAGTGTCGTTTGTAGTCCTCAGCCTTCATGGGGCCATCTGCTCATGAGAGACAAGATTGATGATCGTAACAACAGTGGGCCTCCCATAACACAATAATCAGCAATAGAGCAGGCATGCTTTGATGCAGAATTAGCTTTGCAGATTGTGCTGTCCACTTGGCTCTATCTGGTACATGCTGCGATGCGATGTAAGGATCAAAGCATGGTGTCACTGTCACTATGAAGATAGCCCCATTATATTTTGTACATTTCAAAATGATGATCCGAATTCAAAATTAGCTTAAAAGTAGGGCTATAGTATTCCAAAAACGTCTCATCTGCAGACCTTAAATAAACAAACAAGCGAGCATGAAAAATGACAACGGACAAACGAAATCCTCGTCTCGTTTGGAGTTTTGTGTGTTCAGGCCACAGGAGTTGACTTCCAGTGCATATTCATGCCTGCAGGTCTGGATTTACGGCCCCCTGGCACAATATAAGGGCTATCAATGTGAGTTATGTGCCCCGAGCTCCAGCATTATCAAGATTCATTGACTGCTGCTTTCAGAAATACAAAATGTACACGGCTTTGGCAAACAAGACGTTGCAGGACTGTGCACGCTCCTCTGAGAAGCGGCCTTCAGCTGCGCTCTCCATTAGCTGGAGCATTGAGTGGAATTGATCAATGACTCTGATCAGCGACTATGGCAGGTGTTTTCCAGGCGACACGAGATGGGAGGACGATGGAAGAACATGCCATCACCATTACTCAGTTTGTCTCCACCAACAAGGCTTTCCTGTAATACTCTACCAGAGCAGATAATGTTAAACATCTACACTGTCGCTTTGTTTTGTGATTACAGCAGGAGTAATTGAAGGAGAGAGATTTATACCACTTTCAACACTCCGATAAAACTGTGGAGCACAAAATCCGGAGTCGGCTTTAATAAACACCCCGTTGGCAGCATCATCTAATATTGCTCCTTGTTTTCTCAAGCATTATGGATGGAGAGCAAAAGTAAAACTCATTAATAAACCCTCATGAACTTGACAACCTAGTACGCTATGCACATTATGTGTAATAAGAGCTTTGTCTTGTTATGGTATTTTTGTGCAAAAGAGTAAAATCGTCTGCTTTCTGAGTTATCTTACTGAATTTCATTACTTACAGCCGTAGCTCAGGCTGTACAGTATATGATGAGAGCTAGACCAGTTGTGAAGTCATGAGTTACTACATGTGTCTACTTGTTGCCTGTTGTGATGATTACTGATGCATTTACAAGCTAGTCAGCACTGCCGATCAATGTCTTGTCTGGCAAGTCTGTCAGAACTAATGGTCCTGCAAGCACAAAGCCTCTATTGTAAACCAAGAAACACTGACAAGTGTTGCATTTAGTTGACCAGATTGATCAGTACGCTCCTTTTTTTGGTTTGTTTGTTTGGTTTATTCTTCTTTTTTTCTCTAGCTATTGCAACTGAACAGAAAATTACAATCAATTCTTTCTTGGTATTTTTAAATTTCTGTATGAAGTCCTGCCCCATTATTGGCAAAGAGGGAGCTATGGCATTGAAGTTGTTAGATTGTTCATAATTGTTTGGAGAAATTGCAGAGACTGTATTGAGCCAGGGAAAAAAATGAATCATGTGAAACATTTTTTGCCATTGATTTTCATTCGCTCCTTTAGAAGAATATAAAAGGCTTATCCAGCCAACTGAAGATAATGTTGGGATCGAACATCTCTGTGCAAGTAAGGGCAAAAAGGAACCAGTCTCTTATTTTAATGTGCCCATGAATTGAGTGTCATTTTTAGGGGCTCTTTTGAAAGAGATAATTGCTTTTATGGCATTGCACTAAAGGGATCTGTGATTTATCCATTTTTTAAACAATACACAAAACTTTCTGCTCACTGCAGAGAAAAGTAATTTAAACTCAAGCCCAGTAACAAACTTCTTTGGTCAGTTTTTATCAGTAAGCTTGATGAAGAAACCTCACTGATAGGACACACAATGTGCATAGTCCCAAAATGTGGAATAATTGAAAAATGTAATAGCACTATAGCATATTTTATAAATATATATAGATGTTGGTGATAATAAATCAAAATTAATCTCATGAACATGTGTGTGAATGCAGCACTAAATTCCCTATTTAGTTTAAGCCTTATCACTAGAATTCAGGTTTCAAGCCATGCAATGTATCATTATTTACTAGAGATGAAATTTGAAACTATGTCTAGCAATTAAATCTAGAGTTTAACTGAGTCATATTCTAATTTTTTAATTGGTATTACTAAAGCATGGTTGATAAAGCATTATACTTAAAATGAGATCATGAAATTTCTCTCACATACAAATGTGATGCCATAGGCCCATTTCTGTCATGGTGGAATTATAATAGTGGAGGCACAACCAAGGATAAAGAACTGTGCAGAGATATTAGGAACTGCATGGATTCTCAACTAAAATTCATTTCAATGCTTTTAAAGGTGCATTTAAGAACTTTGGGAAGTTATAAACCAGTGTCTAAAACCACCAGCTCTCGGTCACAGCGATTTCCATTTGTCTCATTTAAATAACTAGAAAACTTCCTGGATAATTATGAGAGGTCTTGGATCAGGGTGCAGTTCACGGTTGCTTTTTATTTAACACTTTCATTTTTGACGTGGTGTGTTTTTGCAGTACATGCTGTTAAGGACATTTGTTCACACTGTGTTGAAAGTGATCTTTTTTTTTTTTTTCAAACTTCCATTCTCCAGCTCTCTGAAAGACTGAAGCTTTAAACTGATTTTGGTGAAGTTTATGCAGGTGCATGGCTGTTTGTTTACACCAAGCCAGTCATTCCATCTGCATTTCAGGTATTAAATACAGGTTAATGATTCTTGAAATTGACTTTTTCAGAAGGGACGTTTTGGCTTTGCACAAAAGGGGTGTTTTCAAAATGCTACTGGGTGTGGATAAGTGTGAAACTCATTACAGAGCTGTTGGCAGGACTACCCAAGAGAAGTAAGAGGTCAACCATTGCAGCCAAGCCTAGACTTGGAAGTCTAAATATGTGCATTGATGTCCCCTGCTACAGAAAATACTCTTCTTTCATCCTTCGCCTACAACAGCATCTGTGCCTCACACAGCACTACTGTGGCTTTCTGGCACCTCTCTCATGCTGTCCTAACGTCCTTGCAACGTTAGCAGTCAGACAGATGATTAAGTGTCTATTTACTCACCTCTGCTTTACCAGAGCAATATTGCCGCTTTACTCAGTGCTGACAGATTAGACGCTGGAAGGTGGCCTCATGGCCGAGGATTCAAGGCAACCTGCTGTCTGCAGGCTAGCATATGAGGGATTGTCCCAATTCTCATGTTGATCACAATGTTAACCTTAGCACTGACCATTTCCAGCCAATTTAATGTGTTCAGGCATATGCTCAGCTCCACACATTGAAAGGGATGGCTCTAAAAATGAGAAAGAATGGGCAAAGATACCAGCTATAGAGGCAAAAAGATTGTTGAAGCTTCATCTAACAAGAGATTTAAATGCTAATGATAATGAAAGCAATGAGCTTTGACCCTTGATATTTTATTTAATTGGTTCAACTTGTAAAAAAGACCGAACAGCACTGTTTCCAAGACATTTTGAGAACTGATAAGCCCTAAAAGACTGAGATCTTGTAACCCTGACCACCTACAAGCTGATTCACAACTTCTGGATTTGACTTCTGACACCAAGTGCAAGTGAACGCTGTTTTTTGACCGATAATGCACGAATAATTTGTTTTTCATGCATTTTGATGTATCAACAATATATCATTTTATATTTATTAATGAAACAAGTGAAGAAATTAAAATAAGTACTAATAATTAAAATATGCACAGTAATAATATACTGACAAAGTCGTTGATGCAAAATGTATTTATAAGTAAAAGTGAAAAAAAGTTCCTTTAAATTGGGCAAGTACAGACACAACTAAATTATATAATGTACATTTAGTTAAAATGTTTAATTGCTTATGTTTTTATGCTATTGTTAGACATGCACTGACATGGAATTTAAATGATGTGCATTGTTGAAAGTAACACAAGGCTTGTGTTGACATTCAGCTGAAGTGAAAGTAAATCTGCGTGTATTCACTTATTTGCTGCAAAATATCTGAGATAAACCTTAATATGGACATATTTTTTAAAACTATGTGAATGAACATTGTATCAAACACTACAAAACCTCACTGAGCAATCATTTCCTGAACATGATTTGTGTTAGTCTACTGACAATATTTTACTCATGATAGAACTTAGCAGACAAAAATGAACTGCAAAATTACATCGGTACATTACATTATGGGAGTTAAGCAGCTGTTACAGGGAAAAGCAGAGCACTGAGGCACTTTGGGGTCTACAAGACGAGAAGTCCCAACCAAGTTCCAAGTGACTATATGCATTACTACTTCAGTATGTATAAAAAAACAGAAGGCCACGTATTTAGCATTGTCACACACCCGTCAGGTGACCTGTATGTGTAGCGTGTCACACAAGGAAGTGGGAGCAACCAGTGCTCAATCATTAAGTCCCATGCCCGACTCGTGTCTCCTCATCTCCAACTGGTTGCATGAGTACTCTGGTTCTTTTCTCGTGTTTATATTCACAATGTGTGAGTAAAAACACGGTGTGAATCTCTACTCTCTGCTGAGAGTGTTCTCAGATTAACTGCATGGTCAACCAACTCTTTAGTGTTAAATCCACGACTGGGTTCATCCACCACGCTACACTGGGCAAACACTTCGGCCAAGTTTATGACAGAATGACTGAGCCCTATGCTGTGAACCCAGTGGATTTCGCTGCATTGTGTGACATAGTGACTCGGCAGGTGGCTGAGATTGATGGGCTGAGGCAGAAGATTGCGGGGCAGCGGCAGGTCCTTCACGGGTCCGTAGTGACTCGTCCAGAGGTGGAACAACTACGGCAGCAGCTCATATCTCTTGAACAGCCACCAAGTCACAGGTCCCAACCAATCATGAACCTAAAATAGCTTTACTTGAAAAACGGAATAGTGAAGTGCGATGTCTTTCTCACTAATATCAACCTGATTTTTGAGTTCCAGCTCAGCCATTACATCACATCAGCATTGCACTTCTCATCTCCGTTCTCTCCAGGCATGTAGCAGAGTGGGCCACAGCAGTTCTGATGGCAGAGAATGACACAGTCTATTCGAATACAGTCTATTCGAATCGAGTTCACCAGTCAACTCAGGGCTGCCTTCCAACATCTACTTCAACTCTTTCTCAGAATAAACCAGAGAAGGAGCTCTCGTCTGAAGCCTACTGCTCTTCCCCTGCCACCAGCAAGTCCCAGACAGAAGTCCACCACCAGCATGGAACCAGTCGGCTCTCTACCTGAGTAAGTTGACCTGTCTGGAACCAGGGAATCCATGTACATAGGGCGCATCTCCCTAACCTAGAAGAAAAGGCAAGACGCTATTGTGAGGGCTTGTGCACCTATTGCGCCTACCCCAAACACCATGCTGTCTGCCCTCTCCATCCCGGAAATGGTCAAACCAGTTGAATAGGGGCAGGAACTCCCCATATCTCCTCCACGATACTGACTGTTTCCTGACTCATCATCCAGGCTCTCATCCAATTGGGCAACAAATGGGTCATGACCTCTGTCTTTGTGTATTCCTGGGCGGCAGGGAATTCATTGACCAAGCTTATGCAGCCTACAGCCCCATCACTCTCCAGACTAGCCTCTCTGCCTCAAGAACCACAAAGAAGAAATCCAACTCACCTTGCTCACATCACCACCCATCATCCTTCAAAACGCCTGGCTTCTCCTTCATAATCCCCTCATCTCCTGGAAACAGCTCAAGATCCTCCAGTGGGGGCTGACCTGTCAGGAGCTCTGTCTCCAGGCGATGAGTGGGACGTGCTCCAGGGAATCCGTGACCTCCCACCATACCTCATCATCTCTCCATACCGGTAGGAGTTAAAGGACAGGGGCAGACCTTGGAGCCTCCACTGGTAGGCACGCCATCTGGACGTCTTTATGTGGCCATGGTTCTCTGCTCTGACATCCTCAAATAGAGCCAGTCATTAGCCATCGTGGGCCATCCAGGCAGCAACAGGACTCTCAACCTGCTCCAACAGGCCTTCTGGTGACCTAGAATGGCCAGAGACATCAAATGGTTCGTGGGTTCGTCCAAGTGCAGTGTGCGCCAGTGCCAAGTCTTTGAACCAGCCCTCGCCAGGGAACCTTCAACCTCTTCTGGTCCTTCACCATTCCTGGTTGCACATCACGATGGACTTCATCACCAGCTTGCTGGAGTTGGACATTAATAACACCATCCTCACTATCGTCAATGGCTTCCCCAAGGCTGTACCTGGTGGCGTTCCCCAGACTCCCCAATGGCAAGACCACTGCTGAATTAGTTCCTTAGCATGTAGTCCGCTTGCATGGGTTCTCCAAGGACATCATCTCGGACAGAGGGCCCCAGATCAACTCCTCCTGCAGTCTCTCCTGGATACCATCCCCAGACTAACAGTCAGACGGAGTGGACCAACTAACAAGTGGAGCACTTCCTGAGGTGTTTCTTCACAGATCGTCCAGCATATTGCACCCCCTGGACAATTGTTCTACATCAGTGACAGAGTTTGGCTCTCCACCAGGAACCTTCACCTCCGCACTAAATCAAAGAAGCTTTCGCCCTGCCTCCCTCCGGGTTCATCTCACAGCTCAAGCCTGTCTTCTACTCACCCCTGGTGCCCCTGGACCCTACTCAGACCTGCCCAGAATCATTGATAGTGGTAATGCGTACACCACTCGGCGGATCCTCGACTCACGCCACCATAGTTGTGGCACCCAGTATCTCATTGACTGGAAGGGCTACATTGATTTGTCCTGATTGGATGAAATTCTCCATACTTGAGTTGAAAGTCATGACAAAAAAGAAAAGAGCCAGATTACAGAGATGCGATTGTTTAGAGAGTGACCACTAGCCAAAGTTTTTAAACACTGTCTTAGGGCCATGGCTTTCAAAACACCATTAGGCTGGAGTGTTTTCTTTTTTTACACACTGACATTTTCAGACCCTAACGTTCATTGATCTACTTGCTTTTAGAAGAATTGATCATCTTGTCTGTCTTATTTCAGCAAAAATAGCACTGTCCCTTACAAGCCAGTCTATTAAATGATTTCTCTAATGACATCACTGTGTCGTGATGGCTTTTTGGATACTAAAAGGAGACCTAAAATATCCACAAATTCATTTAAAATGATCAGTTAGCTCCAGTAAAGCTAATGTCTCACTTTTGTCTGGAATAAATGGAGATCTGAATCATTAACTAATAGTGCTTTATTTGTTTGTTGGCTTACTGTTTAAGTGCTTAATTAAATGAAAAAAAAACTATTTAAGGCTTAACCATTCTGAATATATTGACATAGGAAGCTGTGACCTGTACTGTAGTGACTAAATTGTAGCCCCTGTGCTACTGTACCTCTGGCCATATGTCACACTATGCCATTAATCATCAAGTAAAGTATATACATTTTGTGGACAAAAGTATTGGGACACCTGACCATTACACCAACATAGAGTTTAGTATTATTGCATTCAGATACACAGACTTTGAGATATAGTTGGCTCCTCTCTGCAGCTATAACAGCTTCCACACATCATTGAATGCTTTCCCCAAGATTTTGGAGTTTTGGGAATTTGTACCCATTTATTCTGTCGAGCAATCATGAGGGCTGGCACTCATGCTAGGCAAAAAGGTCTGGCTTGCATTCTTCATTCCAGTTCATCCCAAAAATGTTGGACGAGGTTGAGGTCAGGGCTCTGTGTGGGCCAGTAAAGTTCTTCCATGCCAAGCTCATCCAACCATGTCTTTATGGAGCTTGACTTGCGTACTGGGACATAGTCAGGCTTGAATGGAAAAGGTTTTTCCCAAATTGTGTCTACAAAGTTGCAAGCATGGCGTTGTCCAAAATGTCTTGGTATGTTGAAGCAGTAAGAATGCCCTTTACTGGAAGTAAGGTTGCATATATACACCTAATATTTGCAACTTTGAAGAATAACATAAAGCTTATACCATATAAGTGCACTTTCTATGTGTAAATTTACCAACTATAGCCAATAACCACCCTATAGCATATTCGCTAGCCATCTTCTATAAAGAAAAGTTTCCACCAAAAGATATTTCAATTAATGTGTTCAAAAAGTCATTATCTGTGGATTTCTTTGACTGTCAGTTGTTATTCTGCTGCATTATTTTGAGTTTGAAGAAGTGCCTGATTAGCTCCTTTTGCACTGTAATGTTTGTCATTAGGAGGCAACAACCTTTGTTTCTGTTTGTCACAGAGTATTTTCATGTTAATTAAACATATATACAGTACAGGCCACATGACTGGCACCTTGCTAAGCTAAAGTGAAAATCAATTAACCTTAATGACCATGCTCAATACAAGTCTTTGTTATTAATGATATTCACTCTTTTTTTGTTTTGCTATAAATTCGTTAGTAAATGTGTGTTTGAGTTCACGTATCACAAACTGTCACAACAGTTCATATGCATTACTACTAAAAGTATTTAATGTTTTAAATGAACATGCTGCCTTGAATTTGAGATTTGACATTGATTTGATCAGTGTCACTAAACACTGACGCTTTTTTTCTAATCATTAAAAATTCAATGAGCTCAATATTGAAACATACTTGTTTAGATCTTTAGACCCTAAAAGGATTCCGAAATTAGAGAGAAATCAACAGTGAGCTGTGAGTCCAAGACTGAAGGTAAAACAGGCCTTGAAAATGCAATCTCTTTTGCAGATATGTTCTGGTTTTGGTAGATATGTTGTATGTTATGGGAAGACAAAACTGTCACACGCAGTAGGGCACGTGACGTCTCCAGGCACCGGAATCTACGCACGTAAGGTATTTAAACAGGAAACGGGGTTTCCTCTGAACCAGACATTGAACCAATGTCGGCCCACTTAACCAGTCAACCGACTCTCCAGTTTCATGAGTACTCTGGTTCCTCAGAACCATCAACTACCTATCTGTGTGCGTGTGAGAATGCAAGTTTCCTGGTGGAAGCTGCTACTCCCAAACGGGAGCATTCTCAGATCAAAACACGCGGCTTACCTGCTCATTCGTGTCCGTGTCTGGGCTTTCCACCGTGCTACAAGTGGGCTTACTTCCAGTCATTGTTGTCTATCTAATTTTGATAAACAGCTGATTGTGTCATCTGTGTTCTGAGCAGTATGTTTTCTGACTGCGATACATAGGAGTCAGCCATGGCAAATACCTACTTGCAGGATGGTACTTAGTTAAAGTCTGGCTTATAAGAATTAAAATGCATGTAAAAATAAGACTCAATTGAAATAAAGAGCAGGCTTATGAAATGAATTGACTGTAACAACAAATAATGTTCAAGAATATCTTGTGAATATGATGACTGAAATCACTGTCAATCATGAAGGTTCAACACATCATCTAAAAATCCTTCTATTCATGAACCTGAGTATCTGAAAGATTAAAGAGGAACATAATAAGTCTTAGGTAATCAGTGTTTACACAAGAAAATAATTGTTTAGCAGACCTATGTTTGGCTACTGAAGTTATTTCACTCACAAAAAGAATATAAACTTGACTATAAAAGATAAAAAAAATCAGACTTTGAACTTCCATGCCCAGATAAGTAGAATTTCTGTCATGTCCCTTGTGTCCTTATGGCTCTCACATTTTGAAAATCGCTTAGGATTCTTTAAATCCTGAAACATTTCCGTGGCATTATCAAATAAACAATACATCTGAGCAGTCTTTCAGACATTTGAAATCACAGCCTTCTTGGAGCAGATGTCATACAAATTAGATATACATTTTCTTCCTCAGTATTTACAAGAAAAGGCTGTTACAAATGATTATCCTACTGTGTCATCACCATCACAAATCATGTGCAGTCAGTGCTGGGAGCCATGGTTTAAATGTCTCAGGACTCCTACTGAAGTGGTTTGAGGGGTCAGATTTAATTTTTTTTTTTTCTGTGGCTTTATGACTTTGCCTCACCCAGATATAATCTATCTGATATATGCACTAATACACTAATATGTATGGATTAGTTTAAACCCAATAAAATGTTCACAAACAAAAATAATGGACTCTTCAGGATTGTCTGCATGGTTTGTTTTATGGCACTAGTCAGTCTGAGTGAAAACTGTAGGTATATGCAAAGTGTGAAAGTGGTGTCAAGGTATATTTTAATATCAGTAGAAATGTTCATTTTAGAGAAAACAAGTTTAAGAACAAAACTGTCATTTGAGTCATGTTCTTAATTACAGCATGTCCCAAAAGTATGAGTAATCATATGAACAGTTTTGAATAGTTTTATTCGACAAATGGGTAGCTCAGTTTCAGGACTTTTCAGTGAATACTTTCAGATCTGGACATATCACTATTTGATATGTGCTTTGCCAGCTGCCGCCGAATTGAGTCCCTGTCACTGACAGGTGACTGGTCATAATAGGTGAACAGACTAAGATTCATGTCACTCACAGCTGATGCAAGTCAAACCCTGCCAGTAAATGAGTGAACATTCGGGAATGACAGTCGCCAAGTCGTAATGGAATCGACTCTCAGTGAGATGTGTTTTCATTTTTGAAGCATAAAACAATTCAATAGTTTGAAATGCTAGACTAACATTATTATAAGTTTCAAAATATGCCATTCAAGCCATTCAGTTAAATTATGGAAACTCACCAGCAAAAGCAGCTTGAACACATTTACATATTCACAACCATGAACATATTTACATATGACTACACATTTTGCCCACTCACAGTCTGAATGAAGTGGCTACATTTATTTTTTTCCAGCATCTATGAGAATATCAGTCTGTACATTTGGTTTTGTACATTTTAATGTGGGCTGCTGCTTAAACAAGGCAAAATACAGGGCTGCCAATCAGAACTTAAGTCATTTCATTTCAAGGCACTGTTTACTTATAATGGGTAATGAATTTTATGAATTACTGAATTTTGGGTTCGAAAACTTTATTTGAGGACTTGAGGGAGAGAATAAAATGAGAATGTTTAAAACATAAAAAAGTGATACATAGCATGTTCATTATGGGTACATTCTACAAACCCCATAGTCTTTTCATGCAAAGAGTAACCCTGAAGTCTCCCTGCATTTCTCACTTTTGTCCTCCAAGATAGTGTTAATGATGTCTAAATTACCAGCTAGTGCCACATGTTTGAAGAAAAAAGTCAGACAGTGTTTCTTTCACATGCAGATGAGATACAGGCACAAATGAAAAAGAAAGCATGTGTTGAACAAAGCTTCCACTATCCCTTGAGATGTCACTCTTCTGCTTCTATTTCCATTTAACCTAAACTATACCTGATACTTTGGTCATGAGCAGTGCATTAAAGAATGTTGTTATTAGAGGTTATTAGAACATGCACATTTTATTCTCCAGTGCTGGCCCCCAATTCTGTTCTGTTCCACCTGACTGAGCTCAGTCTGCAGCACAGGGGCTAGGACTGCCATTTCCTTACCACAGAAATGATCGCTGTCAGACATCTGTGAAAAGATAAGGCAAGATAAAGAGGTCATTCAGTGACTTGTTCCCTCAATCAATTCAATGGTGAGGCACTGGCTTAATCAAAGAACTTATGCGTGGGTAATCACTACAAGGGGAAAGCTCGTCTAGCTGACATATGCATATATTGAGTTGCAGGAATTAGACTCACTCTGACAATATTAGCTACAATTTAGGAGGTATTTATAGCCAATTTGCAGAATGAGTGAATATTGTTTCATCTTTAGCTTTATTTAATCAAACATCATTCAGACATCCATCTTTTTAACAGGTCTTGAGATCCTTATTGTGAAAAGGGTATGAGACTTATGTACATGCAGACAGGTACTATTCAGTGTTATATGTTAAAACAGTCAATCAAGCAATAAATCAAAATCCAGAGCTAGACACCATACTAGTTCATCACTGTGCAATTGTGTTTACCAGTTACAGCACATAGAAGTTATTTCACCATATATTTAATACTTATTTTGCTATACATATATATGTAATTTTAAGATATATCAAAACTACGAAATAGTGAAATAGACAAAGAACACTAAGTGGGTTCCAAGATATGGATTAAGGCTAGTACTAGACTATTCTCTTTAAGAATCAGAGTCAGAAAACTTTATTGATCCCAGAGGAGAATGTTATGACTCCACAGACACACAGAGACAAGAACTTAAGAGACAGAGACAACTTAAAATATAAAATCTGTAGAAAAACCTCAATATAAAATACACTATGCTATAACACACAAATGTTTAGTATAAATACTATGAATAAGTAACTTACAGTTAAGTGAATTTCTAAAGACACAGATGGTAGTTAGGAGTCTTTTATTGCACAAAGTAGCGATCCGTAGTATACTGTATACGTAGTACTGACATAAGTAGCATTATTTCACATGGTAAGACTATTGCACATAATAAGATGCACAAAGATAATGTTTTAGATAATGTCTGATTGTTATTCATAATCTTAGACTAGGCTTAACACTTGCCTGAGAATTCGTAGTGAAACAGTAGCGACAGACGACTCAGATTTGAGCTCAGAAACTTCAGTCTTTTGGTCCTGTTGGTTAAAAAAGTCTGCATACAGTGAAAATGCATGCGTGACTGACATGCGTGATATAGTCACGGTAGGGTCAGTGGCCACTAGGAGCCACAGCTTTTCGTTTTTTCTTGGGACTTTTATTTTGATGTTCATGTCTGTTTAGTTCAGTTGTCACGTGTTTTGGTTTTCA
>JBBPDB010000007.1:13237681-13254920 GCA_037974465.1 Brachypetersius altus | reverse complement strand
GTCACGTGTTTTGGTTTTCACCTGTTTGTGTTTTGTTCTTTGATTACTGGTTGTATTTAAGTTCTGTTTGTGTAGCCCTCACTTGTCTGTCCATAACCTCATTTATGCCTTGTCTGAGTCCTGTTTTCACATTCTTGTTCATGTTTCTAGCGGCCCTTGTGCCAGGTTTGTGTTCCTGTTTTGTTTTTGTTAAATAAAAGTCAACCACAGCATGGATACCTGTTTTCCAGCCTGGTCCTTGCCCAGAGGTAAATCATGGGAGCCGGCTAGACCCGGCCCCTGTGACAGATATCTTAGTATACTGTGTTTCAAATGATAAAACACAATAAAAAATAAATTAGACCAATCAGTCAATTCAGGGATATTCTATAAGTAGGAAAATATAGCTTAGATTTTCTCTAGAAATAACGGAAAAATAGAACGTGCAGTCTTGGAATTATGTAACCCAAAACTTGTTTACATCATCAGCTTCCCATTTTGAGAGTCCTCGGAACTGAAACACTGCAGGTAAATAAATGCAGGAAACGTCTGTTCTGATTGGTCTCTTACACATTTCCACAGTAAAACAGTGAGGCTCTTCTTTTTCTATAGCAAATCTTGAAACATGCTCAATTCATAGCCAAAACAAGTGAACATATTAACAATGCTTCCCTCTTCCCTGTCTCGGAATCTGTATGTTGAAGCCCTGGGCGAAATTATGCAGCTGTCTCTCGCAACTGCTTAGGAGGCACTGAAGCTACAGCAACCCCCGGAAAAAGAGGATTCAAATCAAGCCGGAGCTTCCCACAGGAGCTCAGCCTAAGCCTTTGTTTCCCCCACTAAAGACAGTTCCCATTGCTCTTTCTGTCAGAGAAGACAGAGACACACTCTGAAGTTTGGGGAGTTTAGCGTTAGTTGAAATCCCTCGAGGAGTGTCTTTATGAAATCTGTGTAACTCTCTGCGGCACTAATTAGCATGTGGCTCAACGTGGCATTCAGAATACTGTGGTTCAACCTGGACTCATGGGTGTATCATTGCAAGACTTTATGCAGATGTTTGTTATCCTCGCCCGATTCCTGAAAACAAAATTGAGTGGGAAAAAAAAAACTCATTGGCATAACATGAGCATTCATTAGACACTACAAAGAACTCAAAGAGCTCTTCTGAAAAAATATAAACTCTTTTCCTAACAGTGAAGTCACATCTCACACAAGAAGTGTCTCAAAAACACCTGATTGCGGGTAAAGTGTCAGAAAATGAAAATCACGCACAGGTAAAAAAAAAAGTGAATATTATGTGATCACATGACATGTCAATCCCTGAAATGGCAGGATTCTATTTTCCCACATGTGATAACTGGGGCTGTCATTGTTGGTTAGTACTCAAGTAATATAGTGATTATGCTGTTGATTAATCAAGTGATCATATACACAGTTTATAATAAGAAACATTTAACTTCACTTAATTTACATTATACAGCTCCAGAAAAAAAATAAGATACCACCACAAAAATGGAATTTCGATATCCTGTATACTGTGTATATTGTGGTATTGACAATTAATCTCTCTTGAATCTTGAATCTAGTAGTGTTTTACCATCTAACTGGTCACATTGCAAGAGGAGAGTGTCGATTAGAGCAGTGTTTTTTTTTATAGTTTCCCTGATTTATTTACGTTTTTATTCAGGATCACCCAATCAGTACCGCAAAAAGCAGAATGAGGTGTTTATGTGGGAATTTAACAGACAATGGCACGGAATGGTAGTCATACTCATAATTGACCCCTTTAAATACTCAGGAAATGACAAACAAATTTTAATTGCAAATTCAAGTGAACAAACACAGGCAGGCTTGAATGTAGCCAGCCCACAAAATCACGGAAGGTTCCAAGACAGCATGCAAGGAACTGCTGGTCTCTCTGGCTTCAGATAAATTCAGTACTCATTATAGCACAGTAAGATAGAGACAGGCAAATAAACACCACTGACCAAAATCTACATAAACAAATAAAAACAGAAATATTGCTCATCTCACATGTGCCAAAAGCTAAAATGATGCCCCCTAAACTGTTTGAGATCATGTTCCTTAGACAAATCAGCCCAAAATGTACCGTTTTTGGACAACACAGGTCCCTTGATATCTGGCATAAAGTACATACTGTATGTAACAGTAGGAATAACATACAGACTCCCATACACATTGCAGGTGGTGGGATGAATGGGGGTGTTTTGCTGGTCAACTTGCCATTATCAGTGAGCCGTGTTGTGTATCTGAGAATTTTTAAAAATACTTTTTATCTGTACATACTCTGAAGTTGAAATGAAGTAGAAAGCAAATCCATGTCAAAATGACTGGACAGAAACAGAATTAATGTTTTGAAAAGGCCTTGAGTCTGAATAGAGATGCCATGGCACAACCTTAAATGCGCAATGCTTCCTTGAAAACCTTCCAGTGAATGGGAGCTAAAGTAGTCCTGCAAAGAAGTGAGGGCTCTTGTTCATCCACAATAATGTGAAAGGCTGACATCACATTCTAGGAAATTATGATTGGCATTACTGCTACTAAAGGTCATGCAACAAGTTATTTGTTTTAAGAGAGTAATTGCATTTTTTCTCATGAGCATTTTCATATCTATCTCTTACATGTTTTCTGTGTCACAATACATTCTCTTTGTCTTAGCATTACAAAATGGTTTAAAGATCTAAAAGCATGTACTGTGATAAATATGCTGTAATAGTGAATCAGAAAGAGAACAGATAGTTCATAGCACCCTACCACTGATGTGGGTTCAATTGCTTTTAGTGACGCACGTACATTGTTAAGGCGATTAAGGTAAAGTTATTTACTTTTTAATCAATTAATTTTTAGCTAAGTTACCGTGTATTCATGACAATCCAAGTGATAAAATGTTTTGCGTAGTGTGATCTTACATTTTTTTTACATGTGTAAAGTAATCTCAGACATCTAAAATGAATAATTCATTCATTGATTTGTTCATTCATTCATTCTTTCATTTGTTTCAGCATGAGCAGGAGGTGAGACATTTTTATACAGGACGGAATAAGGTTATCTTAATTGCCCAAGTAGTCAAAAATAAATGCTTGTTAGTCTCCAGGCCCTGGCTGCATTTTGCATGTTACTAGAAAAAGAAACAAATCTGGCCTATTTCTCGACATTTATTTACAGCTGCATTTCAGTGCTGCACATATAAATTACAATCACCCATCACTAAACCTTTCACTCAAATGAAAGATCAGAAGGAAAGTCAGCACTTTCCATATTTTCACCATGCCTTTTTTGTTGTGCTAAGATTAGCCTATGTGTAGCATAGCTTTTCCGCTGCAAGTTTCATGATCAGAGTTATGCTGTTGTCATGGATACGGAGCAGACAGTTGTTAACTTGTTTCTTGGATAGCTAAGATAAATGCGCAAGCTCTGAGAGACTTGACACTTTTTCAGATATTCGCTCCCCCACAGCCTTCAGGGCTCCTACTTTCAGAACACCCTGCTCTCTAAGTGGCTTGGTTTGCTGGATTTTTTTCCCCATGAACTTTTGATAATTGCCCAAGTGGCAATAATAAGTCAAGCGGTGCAAATCTTCATGAATAGCAATGATATGAAGTTTGATAAGTTTGAAATTCATGAGTTAATAACTGCAGAAAACAATGCACTCAGTATGCTCCTCTTTGTTGTGCATGTGGAATGGTTTTGCAGAGTGAGAAAAAGATGCAGTAGAGATCACGTAAAAGAAGGAAAGCAGATGGCAATAAAAAAAATGAACAAGGATCCGGGTAGATTGTCAGTGTCCTGGCGTAAGTGAAGCTTTTTACTGTGAAGGTCACACAGTACATGCATCCTTTTGGCCGACCACTTTGGAGAACACAATGACTAAGCCCCCAGCAATAATACAGCATTGAGGCATAGGATAGATGATGGTGAGTGGAAAGGTTTTAGTGAACATCACAGATGTTAGACTATTGCTAAGATATAAAATGTCCAGTTAATTAAAATGTGCAATTATTAGACATTTTATTCATCATTTTATACACTGTGGAGAAATGGATACACAATTAAAAAAATGCTGAAAACTTTTGAAATAATGTTGTGGATATAAATGTATTGTAACATTATGCTCTGACACTTAATGGGTTGAAGTAATATAGTATATTGTTCTCCGACCCTGGTCCTGAAGTCCTCCCGTCCTGCCACATCTTATTCAACTAATCAGCTTAACAACCCCTTACTGGGTAGTATGGGTGTGTTAGAGTACTAAAATGTTCAGGACACTGGGCCTTCAGGACCAGTATTGGAGAAACTCTGACGTTGCATATTATGACAAATAACTTTGTAGTGCAGTATATTTCTGCAGTATTCTGCTACGTACCTGAGTGGCATAATGTTTTGAGGTGACATAGTTTTTTATTTGAGGCAAGCTGGAAAATAGAAAAAACACCTCAAAGAGATGCTCCACCGTATTCCCTGTGCTTGACATTTGGTGGAAAAACTGGTCTAAAAAATGACTCTGTTGCAGTTTTGTGAAAGCTTTGGTTCTGGCAGTTATGACAAGTTGGAAGCTAGACTGGAACAAAAGAGGCAGGCCCAGGTTTGTGAGGATGCAAAATCATTTATTACACCCTCAATATGAACTTCCACGGATTTGCAGAATGTTCCTATGTCAAAGATTCCTCAAATATTCATGTTAACTCTGTAAGTAAAGATATGCGACTTTATGATCTTGACCTGCTTTAAAAGTCAGATTTAAAAAAACCCTCAATATTCAAATAGACATAAAATCTAAAAAACAGTAATTTTAGTCAGCTTTTATTTTCTGGCAGAAGGCTGAATATTTGTTAGATATTAGGTTAGGGATGTATAGTTACATGTATCCATAAATGATGTGGTTGTCTGTTATGTATTGGGTTGGTTTGGTGGTCAGTTGTCACGTCGCCCCACGTTGTCTGGCTGGCAGCCCCCTCCGAGGGGCTGGTCTGGGCGCTCATCGTGCCCTGCGTTGTCTGGCAGGCAAGCCCTCACCTGGGCCTGATCTGGGCTCTCCCCCTGTTCGGTTGAGCCCCCTAGCTCACCGTTCTCCGGTGACGTGAGGGAAACTGCCTGCTCAGGCGGCTTTGGAAATCGCTGCGTGCACTCGCGGCTCAGTAAAATCCTTTCCCAGGGACGGCATTGGGGTTGCCACGCTTTCACGTGGCCGAGGAACCACCGCTCTCGCTAGCAGTGCCGGAACTGCTGTCAACAGGGGAGGCACGGGAGAGACCGCGCCCTCACCCTTGGACGGTTTGATGCCCCCGCCCTCTAGTGGCTTGGCGGTGGACACAGTGGCCCTACCGTCGGGGGTGGAGCATGAGGATCGCGGGAATGGCCGCAGGGGAGCCCCAGGAGGACTGTCAGGGTCGAGCCGGTGTGGTGATGAGGAGGAGGAGGACCAAGACTCTCCCGGCAGACTCTCCCCGGACCCCCACGCCTACGCTGAGCCGCGGGTTTCTTGGCCCGCCCGGAGGCATACCAACCCGGGAGCTCTTCCGCGGCAGAGTCGGATTCATAGGGGTCCACGAACCGCTCTGGATCTATGATGGATGAACCGTCTATCCACCCAGGCCATAGAGAGTCTAGTTCCCCCTCACTCTCATCTGACTCAAACCCACTCACAAGCTCACCACTGACGCTCCTTCGGCTCCCCCGCGACTCCGGTCCACCTCACCCCACACTCGCTACTCTCGTCGTCTGGGGCTGCGTCCATCCAATCCTTAGCCCAGGCTCGGATGGTGACATTCCACCTGCGGATTTCTTCCGCTTCTTTTTTGTTGAGATGATCTGTCCATCTGTCACGTCTGGGGGGGCTAGTCCCCCTCGGACATGCATATCCTCGTGGCACGGACCAAAACACAGACCAAGGATCCATGCTGACGTGAATTTATTAAAGAAAAACAAGAACAAAATAAACTGGCACGTGGGCCACCAGGAACAGGATCAAATGTGCGCTAACTGAGGCGATGGACAGATACAGAGTGTGACAAATACAGACAGTCATTAGTGGGCCAAACAGAATTAGGTGTAAACTATAACATGTGACACAATGAACACAAACCAGCGGGAAACCAAAAGCACGTGACACATTCGCCTAACAGTATAGTCCATTCTACACAAATCCAATAGAGGAACGCAAAACTGAAAATAAATGAAAAAATCAAAACATCTGTCAGAAATGTCTGTTGGCTGTTGCTAGCAGGAAACTCATGAGTTTCTCTTTTTCCTCACACTTATATTGCAGTAAGTCAACCATCTTGTTGGTAAAGGGATTAGACATATAAGACCTAGAGGAGATATTCACACCTGGACCAAAATGGAAAATAGACCTGAGCCTGATAGGGAGTGTAGGGGTACATTTTGGAGAACAAAAATGTAATAGAGACATAATCAGACTAGAATGCCATTACAAAAATAAACAAAAACCAAAGCAGGAATGTTATTATAATGCTTGAATAACCTCTTATGAAACAATACTTAGAAATGCAGGTAGTAGACTATGTTTATAATAAAAAAAAAGGAAATCACAGTTTCTTTGTTGCTTTGGAGTCTAAAGAATGCATGGCACATCGCCTCGATATCTATTTGACCAAGTTGCTGCACAGAAAGATCTCCCCTCAGGCTGCATAAACCGTGTGGTGCCGTGTGAACAAACCCCTAACAAAACATGTCTTTTTCATTGAAAACAACACTGCTGGATAGATATCGTTCATGATAAGTATTTCATTGTAATTCTGCCTCTTCCTCATTACTGCCAGCCATCCTGCTGTTTCTTTCTTTTATTGTTTCCAAAGTTTAAACTGTCTTCTGTAGTTGTCTTCATCCTTGCTCTCATGTACTGCACTTAATTCACATTTGTTTTCTCCTCTGTCAAACTCATCACCCCTCCAAAACATTTGAAGGTCACTTTCTAACTTATCAGAGGAAGTTTAGACCACATATAAATTTCTTGCTGGTTCCCTTGTTATGCAGCCAAGTTCTGGAGTGGGCCTCAAAGCTTGTCTAAAAAGATCTTTTTACATTCATGTTTACTTTATTTTAAATGTTTCTAGCTGAAAAATCTACCAAGATAATAATCACTTTAGAGCAATACTACTTGGTGGCTTATTGGCCAGCTGGTGGCCTGGTGATTAGGAAGTTCAAAGGGTTCAAATCCCAGGACAACAAATGGCACCACTGAGGTACCATTGAGCAAGGTATCATCCCCACACACTGCTCCCCAGACTCTATATTTCAGACTGTTCGCCACTTCACTTGGTTGAATGGATTAAATGTGACATGTGACAAATGGGCACTTTACAACTACTTAATACTATATTTAATGTTACATGTATGCACCTGGGGTTTGAGAGTAACGTAATTTCAATTCTCTGTATGTCTGGTACGTATGGCAGATTTGACAATAAAGTTGACTTTGACTTTGACTTTGACTTGATATTGTGTCTATCTACAAGGTAAGTAAAGAGTAAAATCATTTAAATTGTTGAGCAAAATGACAATATTTCTAAGACTCAATACTTTATTTTGAGCAAATATATTAAGGTTCCACTGCTCTCAGTCATCATAAATACTCATCTAAGAGGCAGAGTGAACACATGCCAGACGCACAGTGTGTAAGAGGCACAGTTACAGCGTGTCTTCTCCTTAATCCAGCCACTCTGCTGCTGCTCCCTCATGTCATGAAACCCCCATTAATTATTGATCAGACTGCGTGTACAGTGAAACTTGAGGAAATGTGTGTGGTTCTGCCTCTGTTTCCTCTCTCATTAAAGATTAATGAAAACTGCCTGAGAGCCAAGAATGCAGTACATGCTTAGAAATTTAACCAAACACAGGCCCACACAGGAAAAGGACCGACGACAAAATGTTTAAGAAAGTTTGATGTGGGTAAAATGTACTTTGTGGAGTGGAACAATTTAGTTGTGGATTAAGATAAGATGCTTGCTAAGCATTTTCATGCCCATCATCAAAGGTAGGATGGGTTTTTGCCTTCTGCATCTGAACCTTTGCCACCGCTCTGTGCCAATGCCAAATCCTCCTAGACTCCCTTTTGAGCAGCTATGCTGGCAGCCCACATCTGCCTGTCTCCTGGATGGAGCACCCCTCAGCCTCCCTCTCACAGAGGCCCAATCCGCCAGCCCACGCTCCTGCGGTGGATTACGGGGAGCCCAGGCAAACATACCACAATAGGCCTCCAGATAAAGAAGGCAACATTTCCGCCAGTAAAAGTGTCTGCCCAGATTTACACTGTATTTGCCTAACTCTGACTCATCACTGAGGTGGAAAAAAAACACTTTTGCATGGAACATTGGAGATAACGGGTAGCAGAAGTGCTGCCTTCTTCTTGTGGCATTACGATTTCATCAGGAGAGAGTACTGACTCTGAGGAGAATTCAGAGCAGGTCATGACGCATGAGTTGGCAAGTGCCAGGAGGAAACATTAATATTAACATTAACCTCATATTTTGCAAGCAATATGAGAGGATGCAGGGTTGCTACAAACAAATACAAACATGTCCCTTATGCTTGCACCACAAGCATTTTTATACACTGTAGGCTTTTAATATTTGGAAACAGAACCTTTTCCCTGAGAGAAATAATGAGAATGGCACTCACAACATTCTGGCACTCGCAATTCATTCATGATTGATTTGTTTAAATAAACCCTTTATTTAACAGTATAATTTTCTCCCCTAATGTGCCTTCTGCTCTACAGCCAAAGCTGGACTCCATTGTCAGGCTGATTTACATTTATATGCATGTAGGACGCACTCTGACAAGCATAAATTACATGTATCTGCCAGACCTTTAGCTTGTGGTCGGGAGCAGTAGATGTCTGTGTCCCTGTGTGATGTGATCCCAACATCTTCCGGATCAGTGCGCACACACAAAGCCCAACATCCAGGCCCCATCTTCAGCATGCCTTCTCAGTCTCATCCTTAACTGCTGGAAGAAATGATGCATGTATGCCTGGAGCAAACCACTGGTTGAGAGAGAAAAAAAACAAGAAAGCAAATCTGGGCAAGCTGAGAAAATGTGGGAACCAATTCACATTCAGGCATCAGAAAAAAAAACAGTCTCTGTCAAAAGCTGAAAAGGGAGGGATTCTGAATGAAACATGGTTTGCAGGATTTGCAAGATTGTATGAATGAACGGTCATCTCACATTTGACAGAATGAGTAAATACATAAAGTGATACAGGTTTTCATGTTGTTGTAGTTAGTTTGCTAAACCTAGGTCCTTTTTATCCAGTACACAGCACTAGTGCACATCAATAATGCAGAATGCTGAAAAGTGAAACTGTTCTACGACTGAAACATGAACTTTTATTTCAGCTTTGTACAAGAGGTCTATACTAACCTCTACTAGAAAAATACTGTATAAAAAATACTGACGTTTCACTGTACATCACTGTACTTGCAGCAGAGTAAGTGATGTGTATATAATTGCTCAATTACCGGATAAATCATTTGGTCTGAAAACATACAGAAATGAAAACATGCAGATTTAATATTTCCTACAGTTCTTCACTGTTCATCCCTGTTTGAATAAGAAATCTGAACATTTTATTGATCCTGGGCAAAACTGCGTATCATTGAATTGTTGTTCGTTGACTAAAATCACTTTTATTTGAATTATGCAACCAGGCTATATGTGTTGGCCATTTTATATGCGGATTGGCCGGATGTAAGTGATGCAAATCTGTGGACTGCCATTAGGTTCATGCAGAGTTTCATTGTGATCCATTGCAGAGTCTCAGTGGGGGCCATGCACCCATGGTCAGCTGTAAAGACAAGTCATGAGAACATATTAAAAGTTTTAGCAATAGAATATCCTGTTTTGTCATCCTATCACAGTTTCCATTTAACTGTACACACAAAGACTGAAGTGCTTTTTTATGGTTGGCCAATGTTCTAATGGTAGTCATGGGTTTAAGTCTCACTTGGACTCTGATAGGATACTAGCAGTAGGTTTTCTCTGGTTAATCTGGATATTTGTGTCCAGTAATAAGCTTATATCTTTTCTTCTTTTTCTTCTTCTTTTATTATTCCCTATTGTGCATTAATTTATTGCTCTTGTGCTGATCAGAGGAGAACAGTCCCCTTTGTGAGTCTTCCTCTCAAGGTCTTTCCCCCTGTCTTTGAGAGAGCTTTCCTTGCCACTGTCACCCTTGGCTCGCTCACTTGGGGATTGGACTCAGATTCTGTAAAGCTGCTTTGTGACCAAGTCTGCTTCAAAATGCTAATGCGTGTTCAATTGAACTGAGATTCTGTACGGTAGCATGTAGGCTAAAAAATTGTCTAAGAACTCTACAACTAGTATGTCTTCTGAAGAATAAATCAGTAAAATTACTGAACTTTGACCTTGTTTTACCTTGTTTGTCTCATGCTTAAGTGCTCTACCCTTCACGAGCTATACATCGTGTGCACAACAATATTTCAGTAATCTTTCGACGTTGAAGTAAATATAAAAATTTAAACCATGCAACACTCTTCTCCTTCCAATTAGTAGTAGTATTTTAGTTCTATTTGTTGAATATCTTGAATAGCCTCAAAGGGCATCTACATTTACATTTAGCAGACAGTTTTATCCAAAGTGACAATAACTTTCAATAACTACAGGGGACAGTCTCCCTGGAGCACCTTAGGGTTAAGTGTCTTGCTCAGGAACCCAATGGTGGTGCTGAAGGTAGGATTCGAACCCATGTCCTCTTGGTCCAGAGGCAAGTGCCCTACCCACTATGTCACAACCAGGCCCATCTCACAGCACAAAGTGTTAAAAATACAATCATAAAAGATATAATAGGCATGAACGAGTTGAACTGGAAGATGAAACAGAAGTCTATTCATGCAAAAACATTAAGATGAAATGCTTAGATTGAATTAGGAAACACTGTAACATTTTGATAGTATTCAGTTCAAAATTATTACTATAGACCTTTAAGAATTAACAATCTACATTTCCAAACAAATTTGCAACATTGGCTTTTGGCAGGTGATCTTGTTTAATCTGTTCAAAACAAAATACTTTTTCTGCATCAAAACACATGTCCTACATTTTTCCTGTTGTGTAGTGACTCTTGTACCAATTCAGTGATACATATTGTTATTCCCCCTGCCCTTTTTTGGTAATGGTAATTCAGGCCACAAAATTAAATCCATTATTTAGCAGCATTCTCATGCCTGACCCCCATCTCTGTTTTCATGTGTTCAATGCTCAGAAGCATCCTGAACATTAGCCATTAAGGCGGGTTAGGGAGAGGTTATGACGTGCTGTGCTCTCATTACTTCCAAACCGGGAGGCCTCTGCCAACTGCACCAACACTAATTTAGAAATGGTTTGCTGTCAGGATATGACGCAGCTCACTGGAGTGCCCCATAAGTAGCTGCCACTGTAGACATGATGACAGAGCGGAGAAGAGTCATGACCAATAAGCCTTCTGAGTTTGATTCCGGCACTACATGCAGGCTTTGCCTTCTCCACAGTACTGTGGGTTTTCCCTTTTGTTTGACTGTTGCTACGCTGATCCGCTCCCTCCAGGTACAAAGAAAACCTGAATGAGATCATGAATATTGATTTTGATGCTAAGTGATTCGGAGCAGCTTCAGACGTATGTGTTCAAATGTGCTATCATCGAGGAGGAGTGAAGTTGTTTGCCTAGCATGATCAATTTTCACTGAAATTCATTCAGAATTAGCTAAGCGCCTCACAAGTTGCATACTCAGGCCAGAAAGTAATTTA
Source organism: Brachypetersius altus (assembly GCA_037974465.1). NCBI lineage: Eukaryota > Metazoa > Chordata > Actinopteri > Characiformes > Alestidae > Brachypetersius > Brachypetersius altus. The sequence continues at coordinate 13,243,157 of JBBPDB010000007.1, read as the reverse complement.
TCAGTAAGTAAGATTACTGCAGTAGTGCAACTGGCATGGATCTAAATAAAAAAACGTTGTTAAATTGAGTCTGTGGGAGGGCCTCAAGAACAGCTTTGCTACAGTCCCACTGTCTAATCTGTTTGCACCTTAAAATGAAAAAGGTACAAAAAAAATTACCTTTATTAAAAAGGATACGTTGAAAACAAAGCTCTGGATGTGCTGAATCACGTGTTGTAAAATAAAGCTAAGGGGAAGTCTTTCAAGATGCAAAAGAAATATTATAAATATCTTTTACATACATAACATAATAAAAAAATATATATTAAAAAAGAGCAAATTTCTTCAAATTATAGTGTATTGTTTTTGCAATAAGATTCTGTCATTTGGTTTTCCTTATTGCTACTCTTTTGCCTTCTTATTGTTACAGTTCATTGAATCACCTGTTTTTGACATAATGTATTTATGCATTCCATCTGTCTTTGTTTTCTATTTTTTGTTTCTCAGCACCTTCACACCTTCATTTAGGCCCTCATGTAGGTTCATTTAGGTGTGTGTTTACTGCTTGTCAGTGTTTTTCTGGTCAAATATATTGACACATTTCTTATCAGTATTTTAAAGGGCTTTTTTCTTCTGATATGAATCTGACAAATGAAAAGACAGGACAATTAAGCTTAAATGCCATTAAACATTAAGTGGATGGTAATCTGTGTCTATACTTATATTCAATCTTACTTAATGTCACCATCTTTGCTATTGATTTGGAAGTTTACTCGTCATCCATTGTATAAGCCTGCAAGTTTCTCACCTCATTTTTCTTCGCTCACTCTGGACCTTATCTTCTCTCTCAGCCTGACCCTTATCCTCACTCTCCACTGTTGCTCCTTTTCTCTCCTCCTCTGCATTTTATTTCAGTGAGCTGGACAAGTCTGCCTCTGGACAAACTTCAAGATCTTCAGAGTGGAACTGCAGCTGTGCTCTCTTTCCCTTCTCTTCCCAGCCACTGTCTCTGTAAGCCTGGCTTTGTCTTTTCACATGAGCATATGATCCCTTCTCTTTTCTGGATCCCCTGCTTGTTTTGCACCCCATTTCCCTAGACTTTCCTTCACCTTTTACTTTCATCATTGCTGTATTAGTGTCACAGTCAGTTCCAGGCTTGTGACCCTCCCTCCCATCAATTCTAGGAATGTTTAGTGAGTTTCAAATCCTGTTTTCATTATTTAGCATGGTTTTGTGCAATATCCTTGCTTTCTCTGTGTCATTTAGCTCTATCCACAATTTTTTGCTTTTTTAACAAATGGCAAAATTGTGTTCTCTCCTACTATTTTCTTCATTCACCCCATTTGCAGTAGATTGCACATCTGTGAAAAAGAAAATAAAAAAAGAAAATAAAACAATTAAAACAATTCCAAGAACCTAAATGTTTTTGACACATATATAAAATATAACAACACTGAAATTAGCTTTATTCATTCGCCATGTACAAAAGCTATTAAAGAGCTCACATGGATTATTTTTCAACAAAAGTGTTTGAATTACTATATGAACTGTCATGGTCCGGTCAGTGGCCGGTGAGGGCCACTGCTTTTCTGTAGTTTTTTAGTTCTGTTTTGGCTCTGTTTTCTGTTCTGTGTTTTGGGGAATGTTATTTTGACTCCTTGTTCTGTGCTTGTGTCACGTGTTCTTGTGTTCCACCTGTCTTGTGTTTTGTTTCTGATTTTGCGTAGTATTTAAGTTCTGTTTGTGTCTGCACCAGTTATCTGCCCATCATCTCATTTTGACCTTGTGTTTTCCCCAATCTGTAACCTGCATCTGATTTTTGCTCCTGACGGCCCTCGTGCCCGTTTTTGTTCTGTTTCTGTTTGTTTTTGTAAATAAAGTCATCAGCATGGATTCTTGGCTTCCTGCCCGTTCCTGCTCACCCTGAGGTAGCTCCCCTCAGTCATGACATAAACAATATTAACATTTCATTTAGCCTCCATATATCCACCAGTTTATCTACAGCAGTTCACAAAATCATAAGAATTAAATGCTGAATTAGATTAATTATACATATTTTAGTGTAGTTCATCTTGTGTTGTTCTTTGTGATTATCTTTTCTCCTCAGTTCACTTTACATCCCTCCACTCACTTTACATCTGTCCCTGTCTTCCTTCCTTCCTCACCCTCACAACTCCTGCTTATTGCTCAGTGTTTCACAAGTGCCTCGTTTTTCTTTTTTCTCCCTGTTACAATCTCCTTTGAAAGACACTCTCCATTCTTTCCTGGCCTCTCCACTCCTGTACTCTTTCTTCTTCTCTCATTCTCCTTTTTTTATGTCACACCAAGCACTTTGCATTTTTTTTCCTTTTCACATCCTCCCATTATAACAAGGGGATTCCTAACATTGTCTATAACAATGGGAGATCAGATCTTGTTAAATGTCTGTAATACATTATATCAATTATGTAGCAAACCATGCTCCCCCTCCCCCATTAATAATCTGGGTTTTGGCACACTTAATTGTTTCACTGAGCAATCACAGAATCTATTTTTAAAAGACCATTTTATTTACTGCAGGTTATCCAATGTGAGGATGTGAACATTTAATTTCCTCTCAGTCAACAAATTAAACACATTTTACAGATAACAGGGATCAGTTAGATACACTAAGGCTTGATTACTGTCAGACCCATTGAATCTTACCATTACTTAAATAAACACAGAGTGGCTGTGTAAATTTACAGCTTGGCTATAAATCAGTCCCATCTGGTCTCAAATGGAGAGAACGTGTGGTGAATCTTCCCAAATGTAACAGGCCTACAAAACAAAGGTGCAGTGATGACTAATTCAGAAAGTCACAAAAGAACCCAAATGGACATCTTTAGAACTACAGGCCTTCCTAACCTCAGATAAGGTAGAAAAAAACTGGCAGCAGTGATATCCAAGGGGTTAACCAAGAGGAACCAAGAGGAACATAAAATCTTAACTTACCTAGAACACCTAAATGACCCCTAAGCCTTTAGAAATAATGTTCTGTAGACTGTTGACTGTGTCTGGAAGCTAACACAGCATTCCAAAGTAAGAGCATCATTCGTACAGTGTGATGCTTTGAAAATGTTTTGTGTTTTTACCTTCAAATAACTATAATGATCATTTATAAACTGTATTTTGTGATTCCTTAATTTCACCCTGTCTTACTTTACATTTTGTAGAAGGATTTGGAACCATTTAGTGTGACAGAGTTGCAAATTAGAGAAAATCATGAGCGAAAATGTAAGCAAATACTTTTTCCACAACACTGGATTCAGCATTTCCTCTGAATATTAGACCCTTTAGTTAATATTGTTAAATTTGCCGTCGTAAATCATGCTGAGCTGCCAAAGCTGTACATGCACTTTTCTCATTATAAATCAGGCTAATTACAAACCTTTCACAAACCTTGTACCAAATTGAAGTGTTACTGTCCGAACCTATTTACCTTGACAGTAAAAGTAAATCATTTATGAGTGGTCGCCACACTGTCTTCTTTGTCATGAGCAAGATCTTTGTCAAGATCAAACCCTGAAGCACACAGCACTCGGTGCCCAAGTGAATAATGTGCCATTTTTCACAGCAGATCACTGCAATGCTCTTGTTGCCAAGCTGTTATCATACTAGGCAACTCTACTTCAAGCCTTGAGCCAAAATATGTTTATCATCTAGTTCATAATTGAATAATGACATAATGGTTGTTTGCGTGGTCCAGGATATTTGTCTGCCAGTGCATGCGTAGGTTGTCAAAGTAAAAGGCTATCCCTCTGTTGCAACAGATTGCAGGGGATTTTATTCCTATTTTGGACACAGATATATCTAAATAAGCTCATCATCTCTCTGAAAAATAAGATTTTACAAAAAATATATAATGCATAAAGGTAACATTTTACATTTAAGATACATAGTACATTCTAGTGCACTCTTTATGAAACCTTTTATTTGCATTGCTTACTCAAGCATTGATACCGCACAGAAATTTCTCCATATATTTAAACTATAATTATCTAAAGCACTGGCAGAGTGTTTAATTGTTTTACTCCTGTCTGTTTGTTTTATTGTGCCTCACAAAAGGCATGCAAGTCTTCTGTTAATTAGGCCCTTATACGTTTCATGATGGCAGTGCGATGGGGGTAGCAGATAGGGGAGAATGGGGAGGGAGATCTAAGGGTGAGGTGGCTAATTTTTGTGATGGGTATTGCCTTTGGCATGTGCTTTTGCTGGATTCTGCTGCTGTGTTACCCTATGTCTGGGTCTGCCTCCCTGGCCAATCTTTCCACCATTACACTTCTTGCCACCATTACACTGACGGATTTACACTGCTGATTTAATTCAATCTACCAGACAAGGCACTTGATATATATGCCCTCACTGGGACGATGGGCTGCAACTTAGAGAGTTGTTCTGTCAAGGCTGAAAACAATGAAACAAATAACCTCTGAATGAAGCCTTCTCTCTCATTATATTAAGTGCACTCTACTCTGACAAATGTTGCTAGGAAATTGCCATTTCCTTATTTCTGAAGATGTGCTGGATCCAACTTATTGTCATTAAAAGACAAAGTTTAAGTTTAGTCATTAAGAACATCAGGTCATTAAAGGGGCCAAATTTCTCCTTAATGTTTTTAATAAAAACATTTCAAGTATTGTGGCAAGACGGATTACATTTCCAGATAGACCATTCATGCAGACCATTTATAAAGCTGCAACTACAGCCTATTGTGAGTCCAATATTGTTGTAAAGTCACAAAAACACATTTATATATATCAGCATGCAGCAGTTTCGTTTGCGCATTCTCTTTAGTGGAGAACTGTTTCACTGCTTTTCAAATGAGGTACAGCACGTGGCAGCCAATCACAACAGAGATAATTTACATGTTTCCTATTTCTTAGCCTGAGTAACAAAAACTGCCTGTTTAATTCGAAGTGAGGAATCTAATTGATTGAAAAGAGATTGGGACATGGGTCATTACTGTTAATTATGGTTTGGGTATATAATCTACCCCATGTCATAAGGCAAGAAATATGTAAAATATTTGCCCTCTTAGAGAGTGTAAATGGATGCATATTGCGTTTTTTTTCTTCTGTTTTGTCTGTTTTACCCCAAGGCACTGAGGCACTGCTGAAAAGCCTGTATAAAGTTGGAGTGGGTGACTATGGGCTGTCACTAGCAGGAGAGAGTATGTGAGAAATAAGAGAAAACAGGTACATCTCCCGCAGGTCTATAATTCAGAGATTACTGTTTGCTCTGGGGCTTTTCTCACTGCACTCCAGTCCACCTGTGCTTCACTTCTAATCTCCCTGGCCCCAGCTGCCTGCCAATTGATTTTAAGATTCTCTAAATCAATTACTCCTCTGTCCAAGGTCTCACCGCCAGCAGATCTCCAGCAGTACATACTCACAAAAGTACATTTACACACACACACACACACACACACACACACACACACACACACACACACACACACACACACACACACATTGTG
>JBBPDB010000007.1:13178744-13197345 GCA_037974465.1 Brachypetersius altus | reverse complement strand
TGTGTGTATGTGTGTGTGTGTGTGTGTGTGTGTGTGTGTGTGTGTGTGTTTGAGAGAGAGAGAGAGAGAGAAAGAAAAGAGAAAGAGAGAGAGAGAGAGAGAGAGAAAGAGAAAAGAGGGAGAAAGAGAGAGGGGGGGGGGAGAGAAGTGTGTGTGAGAGAGAGAGAGAGATAGAGAGAGAAAAGAGAGAGAAAGAGAGAGGGGGGGATTATATGTCTACTCCAGACTGAACAAAGGGTCAGCTTTACCTGACCAGTCCATGAGAGAGACAGAGGGAAAAAAGAAAAGACTGCTCTCCTCCAAAAAGACAAAACTTTGCTTTCACTTGTATTGCACAGTGTTCCATCCTCCAGCTATTTGACTGGAATTTTGAATCAGCTATCAGTCCACAAATTTGAACGTGGTGAGATCAGGTATTCATGTGCTTGCTCGCCTCTGGGCAATCCTGATTTATACATCAGCCCACTGTATCCATTCCATACTTCTCCCATCCCATCTCCCATCTCCAGCAGGTCACAGGGCTCACAGATAAGCAGAGATATACTGAAATATTCAAAGGCAGTGTACACCTGGACCAGCCTGTTAATGCTGAATCGAACTCTGCAGAGTCAACCAAAGGTACATGATGATGCTGGTAGTGATGATGATGATGGTGATGATGATGATGATGCTGATGATGATACATGTAGTGTGGGTAGTGCTGGTAGTGAGGCTATGTTTATCTTAGGCTGACATTGTTCTCTGACATGCAGAGCCCTCTTCTGGCAACTATGGCTTCCTGCTTCACTCCTCTATCTCTCTTGGAACTCTGCCTGTGCAACTGTGCACTTCATTTCAGCCAAGATAAGGCCAACTGATTACTGTGGCATAGATTTCCACTGTATCTGCAGCGAGACTGGGATGGGAAAGCTAATGGCCTCCAGCTCGGGGATCACTCAGTGTTCTCTTAGTAATGATTACTATCTGGGGCCAGTGGGTAATTAATGCATTAAATGGGCAAGAGTTACTCCAAGCCTTTAACCTTTTTAGAGAAACTGTAGGCAAGTTTGAAAATGTAAATACATGTGTAAATCGATGCTGTCTTCAAAAACAGTGAAATGAGACACGGGAGTGTGGCATTAGAAAATAAGTAATATAATCATAGTTTAGAGAGACATGCTGAAGGTCATTTTACCAAGGTGAAATTTCCAAATGCAGACTTCCCTCCATTTTTAAAAGCAGCAATAAAGACTTTTTTAAGTGTCCTATTCACGGTCCTCCTTGGCTTGCTGAAAGATTACATTATGAGGGGTTCCCAAATGGACAGACAGTCTGTTCTTTTATTTCCAGGAAATGCAGGACCCATTTCTTTCTCTTAAGAAGAAACTGCACTCTTAAGGATGTCTTGTGGGCACACAGTGCAGCAGCATGCATTTGACATTAAAATAAGTTTCTCTGAAAGAGCCAGTGTGCATTTGAAGGAGCGGCACTTCTTTTAACTCTCTGCGGCGATTGGGAAATAGTGATTCTTTGCTGCTTGATAGAGAACCCTCTGTTGTGCCTTTGCCAGCTCTCCAGCTTTAAGGCAAGCACACTTCACAGACACCCGTTGAAGCAATAACATCAACCACACAGAGAGACAGTGGAGCAGAGAATCACCCTGGGAGTTGCCTGTTTGGGTTATAATAAGCTGAGAGCAACTAGGTGGCTGAAGAGAAGCTTAATATATGAAGTGGCCGTGTACTGCTCCTTTTTTGTCTTTTGGGGTGGGGTGCTGTTCCCTTGGAGAGCCGGATGGAGCAAACTGCCTCTATGGGTCTACCTTTTCAAGCCTCCAGTTCAGAAGCATGGCACCCTGGTAAGAATTCTGGAACCAGTGGTTGCGTGCTGAGAAAATTGCATTTGACATGCTGATTTTTTCAAAGATGGCTGCCTGCCATGGCACTATTCATGAAAAACATCAGCAAATCGACACTATCAATATAAAAGCTTTAGAAGACACGAAAAATGAATTCACTTCCATTCAACCAGTTTTTGAGTGCTATCTGAATTGACCATGTCTAAGTAATTATTTATTAGTCAGAAAGTGAAAAGTAGCAGACATTTTTAAATAGTACAAATAAAAGAGCATTGTGTAACGTGAGATACATAGGTTTTTTAACACTTTATTCTGGTTAAACACGCCATAAGCATTAATGCCCAAGTCCATTACAACCCGATCTCACAATATTTTGTGCAGCCATCACGAAATACAATTTAATCAAAATACATGCTGTGGTCACAATTTAGGGCTTTTTCGTGCTAGGACAACGCTTCACTACCCTGTATTCTAATGCACACTACGTAACATCACCATTATCAGCGCTATCTGATGACTGTTAGGGTTAGGTTTAGGGTTAAGGTTAGGTTAAGGTAAGGAATCAACTCATTATTTCTATCCTACTGTCCCTCAGTCACCAGTTAGCGCAGATACTGGCAATGTTACGCTCTGTGCATTAAAATACAGGGTAGTGAAGCGTTATCCTAGCACAAAAAAAGCCCTAAATCGTGACCACAGCACGTATATTTATTAAATTGTATTTCGTGGCTTTCGAAAGCTTGTGAAAGTGGGTTCTCCATTAATGTAGTGCCGTGATCATGACTGGTAACTGTCATGAACGCTACTGTAATATTTGTCTCAAACAAGTGACAAATAGTTTTGACATAAAAAATGGTAGCTTCTGTCTTGGTAGTGGTAACATAGCACTGGTATACTAATGGACATAAACATGTGACCAATGACAACAATGTTACCAAATATAGATGTTATTTTGGGGAATTCTAAGATAAGTACAGACATGTTGTTTTATGTGATGTTTATTTATTTTTTTCCAGTGGTCCAGCCTCGGGTGTGCAGCTTGTCTGGAGCTGAAGGTGAAGGGACGGTGAGTCACCGTTGGCCTGGGAGCTGCATGCAAAGTCAGCCAGGTCAGGGGAAACAGAGCAGAATGTCAAAGCCAGGCAAAGATGCCATAGTCTCCCAACGGCACCAGTGCTGTAGACCCTGAGAAGTAATTCTTTTCTTGCAGTGGGCCACAAGCCATGTCTGCACAGCAAATGCAATTTTTCTGTCTCCTTCAGAAAAAGAAATAAATAAAATAGCTTCGCGCATAATACAGGCATGTCCTCCAGAGGCTGTTTGAACAGTAGCTGCACTAATCTAATTGTGCAATTATCAGTCAGTGGTCGGGACATGCCTTTGGTTAAGGAGAGGTTTGTTAGGATCATCAGCATGGAGTGTGCCTCCAGTGCCAGCTTTAACCGCTGATGGGGTTAATATGGAGCTGGAGAGAGGAAGAAGGGCTCGCAGCAGGAGGAAAACTGTGAATGGCTCTGTCTCGCTGAAAGAGAGCATCCTTATCAGCATCGCCCAAGGTGTTTATGTTCACTATCCGCTAGGGAGAGAGTGCACTTTAGCCTCTACATGTAGCCAAAGGCATCATCATACACTGCAATGCATTAGAATTAGTTTAGAGCATTTACTACACCCCCTCCCCCATCTCTGCTGTGTTTGGAACCATGTTTGTTACATTTTCACTTTTTAAATTGGGCTTTTTCAAGTGTTGTGACCAAATAGCTATGTTCATATCATATGATAGTAATGATATTTTTCTCTAACTTTCTCTGAATGGACCCTGCCACTGGAACACCAAGTGATAAGGTTAAAAAATACATTAGACTAGCATTAATGGTATTGATTGTCCATTGTTTTCTACACAAGGAATGCTTGTCGAAGGCCCAAAATAGGGCAAAAACTTAATAGAAGCCTGTTATTCAATAACCTTCTGTCAATTCCACTGAGTTTCCTTGATTCATGAAAAGCAACCAAAATTTGTTTGAATTAAACATGGGGAGGAATTCTGTATAATGATAATGTTGACATAGCATGGCAATAATGTTCAGGGTTTAATAATGTGAGGGTGAGGGTGAATATAATTTACAAAAAAATAAAATATTGTATTTTCTAGCAAAAAAGTTCAAGTTGATTTTGATGTGCGATTTGAATCTTTGTCTTGCCGTTTCTCCTATTTATGTCAGTAATACCCATAAGTTATTTAAGTTAATGGCAGTGAAAAGATAGGTGTATAGGTGCAAGCTCTCCGACTGAATTGAGAGGAATTTTGCTAGTTCTTGATTATTAAGCCTTCAGTTCATGTACATGTTGAGTTTACATGAATTTAACACATGAGTTTAAAATGTGTTAGACACCAGGGTGAATAACTCCACACCTGCCAATGACCCAGACTGCTTTGTTGATTAAAGAGAGAGAAAGAAACACAGAGAGAGAGAGATTATGCATGTGAATCCATTATACTGACAGGTGATAAAGTTGTAAACAGGCTGTTTAAAACCTGAAAAGTCCTGAAATTGTTTACCCTGGGAATAATTTAAACACAAAAGCAACATTTAAGTAGTTGGTGGTACATGAGTGTGCCTTATTGTTGGACCGACTTCCCTTCACAACACACTGAATAAAGAACGCTATTGTTTGGTTTTATAGAATATCTATAGAACATCTATTGTTTTCATTAGCTGATCCTCTTGCTGTGTAAGTAGGATGTGCAGCAACTATTTATAAACAGTCATTAATTTCAACTTTTTATAAGAGATCTCACTCACTTAAGTGAAATAAATGGAATCTAAAGTCCAGCTTGTTTTCTGATTTGCTATCAAAATTGTAAAGAGTCACTGAAAGGACACTTATTACAGTGTGTAAGGCCCCGCTGTCACACACCCTCCTGAGAGGTAAAGGTCTCAGTCACCGGAGTACTGAGAGTTGCCCTAAACAGGGCCCCACCTCTAACCAGGTAGCAGAGGAACAGATCAGAGCAATTAGGACTACCTTTATAAGCTGCTCAAAGACTCATTGACTTTGCACAGTCTCTTGTGCATCTGCCTAGTTTCTAAGCCATTATTACTATGTTTCCTATGATTGCCTTCCTGGTTTTTGATTCTGTTTTTGTTACCGTGAAGATTCTCCTCCTGTTTTTGTTCCTGTTGACCCCAGTTTACCACTTTTTCCTGACCACATGCTTGGATTGTGTTTTTTGGGACTCCTTATTAGTCTCCCTCTTTCTGTCACACTCCTGTATCCAGTCTCACTCCTTCAATCATTATACAATAACAAACACAACACTGACAGAAAAAACATTGCATCACTGAAATTAGTGCTCTTGAATCTGGAAATAAACCTTAATATCACCAAATAAGTGATATAAAGCATTTTAAACACTCTTGTTTTCATATTTATTCTGATTTAGCATGTAATGTTGCTATTTGAATTACATATGACATAAACCTCTACACTTACCAGCACTATTAAAGCTTCATCTGTGGCGTTCGGCAGGGAGTTTGCCAGCTTCATGCCCGCAGATAAATGATCGGACCATTTACAGCACTATAAAAACCTTGCCTATCCATCAGCATCTCCCATAACTATGTTTGTTCAAAATTGATTTTAATAATTAAACAATGACAATGTGAGAACAGATGGGCTCCGCTCATTGGTTTTTCAATGGGGAGCATCTCTTAGGCATAAAAGCTTGACAGAATGGGGTGCATATGAAAAGTTCACTAAGGACTCGGCTTGACAAAAGGTCAGTTATAAGGGTTATTCAAAATTAATGTAGACTTACTGGAATAAGAGAAAGACTAGTGTAATGAGGGTTTAATGAATTAAGTTAACCTTCCTCTTTCCATCTAAATATAAAACTCCTCACACAAGGATGTCATCACCACCTGTGCCCCCTGCTCTCCACACTGAACTCTTCGCCTTGCAATCTCACCTTCTGCTGATTGCTTGTTATGCACTTTGAAGACTTCTGCGCTGTTCTTGTTGGACTTTCCTTCTATTTTTTTTTTTTTTTTTGCCCGGTGTGCCGTCAACTGCTCATTAGCGCCATTGATGGAATGATTAGCCGGTTGTGAAGTCCCTGAACATCTGACATTGTGAGCATAACAATCACGTGCCATTTTATCTTCCGCCCTCTGCTCCCTGATCCTTCTGTAGAGAGCTGCCAAAAGAAAGAGTGAGCGAACTTAATCAGCTTAATTATGCTCCATTACAAAAGACAGAAAACAGGCCTGCTCACAATGGAGAAGAAGAGACACAAAGCCCTTAATAAGAGTCGGGGGAAAAATAACATGAATAAATGCTGAAGAGGAGAAAGGTAGTTAAGAAAAAAAATGGTGAGTAGCACTGAATAGCGAGATGGTAGCTGAAAGGTGAGAAAGGCATGTGAGGTAAAGCAACAGTGGAGACAGAGAGAGAAAGTCTTGGGAAGAGAGCGGTGGTGAAGAAAAGAACAGAGCACAAAAAGATAAGCTTGGTTTGGTCAGACTTAAATGTCACATCAGACAAAAATATTTCTCCACAAGCCTTTTGAAAAGTCTTTAAAACTGTAATTAATCCTATACTCTTAGACCTCATATTTGAGGAGCAGTACACTTGGTTTGCCCTTTCCAGCTTTCTTCTTCATATACCCCACTCTACACACACATACACACTCTCTCTGCAGCATCAAAGAGCTCGCCCATAACGCAATGATTCTGTTTTAATAAACATGCTACAGTTGAAGTCTTATGGGCAGATGTTTGCTCATGAAGACACTTCAGTTGAGTATGTAGATATGTATTGCATGTGTGAACACATTACACGTGGTTAAAAAACGATTCAAACCAGATTGTACTTTTGTTTAAGACAATAATGCTGGGCAAGTGACAGAAGTTGACTGTATGTGGGCACTGCTGTTCAAAGTTGCAGTGATATAAATTGAATAAACACAATCCTTTAATCAGAGAAAAAAGGTCCACCTGGGTCACATTCTAGCTAAAGGATTGTAGTCTGGATGTTAATAGAGCATGGGCTGAAGCTGTGGTCACCAATGCCGGTCTGGAGATCTTGTGATGGCTTTGTTCACATTACAAGCCTGATTGTAATACATTTCTGTGCTTTTTTTCAGATCCAGTCTCTCTAATATGAAGGTTCACATTTGTTTGGGTAAGTGTCTGATCTCTAAAACTAGTGAATAATGTGAACACACCAGTGCTGTGAACTGACCAACATGTCACTATCATCAAATTGCCAGAGAAATGTCATTACACTGGAAGGACCGCATATAAAAATGGCTCAGATCTGATTTAAAAAGATTTGTCCACACATCCCCTTTGCAGTTATAACATCCTGCTCCCTCCAGAGAAGACCTGCAAAAGATTTTGGTGTGTGTCTGAGGGAATTTGTGCCCATTCAGTCAAATTAGCATTTTTAGGGTCAGGAACTGACGCTGGGTGAGACGGTCTGGCTCGCAATCCACTTTCCAATTAATCCCAAAAGTGTTCATTTGTGTTGAGACTGGAGATGCGCCAATCCAATATTCTGGGAAGAAATAAAAAACATCTCATCCGGGTGGCCCAATACTTTTTACCCCAACGGAAAGTGCTTGTGGCTTTTCTAGACGAGGCAACCATCAATCTCCATGAAACTTCACTGTTAGCTAGGGCTCAATGAGACCTTTCCAAAGACCCCTCATTTGCAATAATAGTCCCAGGAGATCCAAGGTTATATCATTTACCTCGCCCGCATGTCCCAATACTTTTGTCTGAGGTGAACAGTATAACTAATTTTCTCCCGAGTCTATCATGGCGAACAAGAGGTTGTTGGAAAGGTCTCACTGAGACCTGTCTAACTGTGATATTTCATAAATATATTTTTCAAATTTAAAATTTAGATTTCCCATCATTTAAGGCAAATCCTCCATGTTGGTGAGGGCATATCACAACACGCAGTCCAGCCCCCTTTTAAATAACAGCCAATTGTAATCGCAGGTGTGGCCAATAAGCATATTTCGCTGTTTGTAAAAGTGGTACATAGTGGTACAGTGCAGCATTTAGATTTACAGAACATTTAGGTTATTTTTTTTAACACTTTTAGCTCTAAATGTGTGAAAACTGTGTGAAAATTGCACTAAATTATTAAAAAAATGACACCTCTAAATTTGTTAAGCTGTTTTACAAACGGCACCCCATAGGGGACAGCTTACTTTACCATGTTCTCTTTGCGATGTTTCTCCATTGTTATATCACAGTTATGATTTTGTATTTGTCAGAAGGTATACAAAAAATAAGGTATACTTTTTTGAAAACATTATTTTTTGTTTACTGTTTAAAAAAAGACGCAAGTATCGGATTTGTATCGTATCGGCAGATATCCAAATTTACGATATCGTTACTGGTATCAGACATAAAAAGTGGTATTGCGCCATGTCTAGTTGAGAACCCCGGTCTCATCATTGTGTTTACTCACCTCACTTTGAAAGAGTCTTTAACCAAATAGTTGTAAGCATATAATGATCTGAAATGTCTGTCTGTGCTGTAGCATGAACACTACCCTTCGCTGGTGGCACAGAACCCAGGCTAAACTGTGAAAAACAGCCCCAAACCATTATTTCTTCCATCACACTACAGTTAGTGAAGTGTGATTCATCAATACAATGAACCTCTCCACTAGTGGTAACATTCTTTACACAACTCCAGTCAATGCATAACATTGTGCATTGTGATTATAGGCTTATAGGCATTGTGTGTATAGCTGTTTGGCCATGAAAATGCATTTTATGAAACTCCTGAGGCACAATTCTTGTGCTGATGATGCCTCCAGAAGCAATGTGCACCTTTTTAGTAAGTGATGCAACAAAAGATGGGGATGGTGAAGATTTTTATACGCTATGCACATCATCACTTGGCGGCCCCATTCTCTCTACCTCTTTGTGGCTCAGATGCTGATGCTTTTAGATGCTTTAATTTCGTAGTAACAGCACTTACAGTGCCAGAACAGAAAAATATGAAGGGTGTCCACATACCTTTCGTTGCATAGTGAGGAAGTGACTACTGGAGTAAAGTCATTTTAGAGTGAGTTTTTGAGGGGATGGACCCTTGTAAGTAGAGGATCTCTCTGCAATCAAACAGAAAAAACTTTAACAAGCTGTCCCTAGGCACCCATTCTGTTCAAAGCACTGCTGCATAACTGTGTGAAGTTGGAAGGTCTGTCACAAACCAGGGCCTCAAACAACAAACCTGTACAATTTTAGCTTAATTGTTCTTTCACTTTATTACTTATGCTACATTACTTTAGATTGTAATGAAAAAGCGATTTGCTTTTCAATTCTCCCTGTTCCGGCTGGAATAATAGAGCAAAAAAGTTTACACCACCAGATCTCACAGAACCAAATGACTCTGCTCAAGGGCACAACAGCTGTCTCCCACCAGGCATCCAGAAAAGCTCCAGCATCAGAAGCAATCAGTCCAAATGATGCTCTCTTGCTTTGAAGGGCCGTTAACCAGTACTGCTCCACACAGGACAGAATTTTAGAAATCTTGGACATAACCTTCTTCAGAGCTGATGTAGATCACTGGAATGTACAGTCAGCTGCTTCTGAGAAACCTATCTAACTTATTTAAAGTGGCAAACAGTGATATAAAACCAAAATCAAAACCTATGCATGGCAGAAAGAATGTAAATCCATTATTATTTCATGATATTTACATATTTCCTACAAAGATGAGGCTGTAGTTTGGCTGGTGAATATCAACAGCCTTCTGTTTCTGTTGAGCTTAAAGTTGAAAAATTGTTCTGTATTACAAATGCAGGCCGTAGCATGAAGGAGGCAGACACAGAGATTCCACACGAGAGAGAAATGTAATGTGTCTGTCAGTTTAAAAGAGCATAAATGTAAGAGAAGCCCACGTATCTTTAAAAGTCAGTGTGGTTCTCTCAGATGAGCAAAGTACTGATGCATATTTAATATTGACAATGTGACAGTTTCAAAGGTGAAAAACAGACATATGAGTACAGCTTATACGCCCATAGCCATGTTAAATTGCCTTCACACCTGTCATCTTTGTAATTCATAAAATGAGTATCAAAACTGTTCCCCCTGCGGTGACATTTAGAAAGTTGGTTTACGGACCTCTTTGATATTTCAAACAGGGCCAGGTTAAAACACGTTGGCTTTGAACATTCAGAGAGTTTATGTGGGATGTCAGAAATCAGACACTTTAAAGGGGAAAGGATGCACTTGTCTTTTATTTATTTATATTTTACTCCACTTAAAACCAACACATCACAAGGTTAGAAACACCAGTGTATTCAAGTATTCCGAGAAGGATATAGCATATCTAGGGAACATACAGAGGGCTTACTTCAATGCAAAACACTTCTCTCTGGAGGATGAACAGGATCTACATGATAATTGCCATGGCCTTGCCTTTCCATTGCACTGGCCTATCCATCATAGTTTCAGGTCATGTATACATGGGTCTGACAGCGCCGTGTCCAGGGAGACATAGAGGAGGGGGTAGAATAAGATATCTCCAATACAGCTGGCAGCTTTTTTACCAGTACCACACTCATGATGAAATATTAATCTGTGGTTTCCCACTAATGATAATACACTGTGAAGCATGAGCAGATAGGAGCAAGTCGGGCAGTTCCCACTCTTGCACACAGCTGCTTTAAGAGGATAACCTGCCCATTATAGCACACAAATGAGGATTGAATCTGCAAATCACAAAGTGAGAGAAACATGGATAATTAAATCTCTACATCCCAAAGTCCCACAGATGCTTGCCCTGTAGACCTTTTGCATAACATAAGAACCAATTAGAAGGTAAGACAGGTAGGAGAAGAGACTATTTGACTGACTCACTTGGTCTGTAGGTATCCTAGTCTCTGTTTTTCTCTATCTGCCCTTGCCTTGCACTTATCTACCTCAATGGCATATCACCAACCTCTCTATCCATATCCCTAATAGCTTTCTAGATTCCCCCTGTGCTACCTCTCCACCTCTCTCTTTTTCCTCTCTCCATTTGCATTCAGACTCGAGCTCTGTCAGTTCACCTTGGCCAGTGGTGAACATGGCAACACGGTCACCTTTGATAAGACTGGAGGGGCGTCCATTTCTTAAGCATGGGGTATTAAAAAATGTACTACTCCATATAATTCTACAGTCTGATCCAGCTTGAACATCGGAGCACTTAAATCTGACATCTATAGTACTATTCAGATAGGATTAGTTTTCAGTGTAAATTTACAAAAGAACCAATATAATGTTTATGATGCGCAGAAAGCTCAGTATAAATAATTGAGTTGGGAGTGACTACCTGATTTACATTTATTATTTATTCAAAAAAGTTGAAAATATGTCAACATGTTTTATTTAACTGTTTTATTTTCCCATCTAACTCTAACCATCTGTTGTGCATACTGTATGCATATACATTTTTTTTTTTTTTTTGCTGTGGTATTGACGTCATTTTACATGTTTTAAGGTAGGACAGTGCAAATAAGCTTGATCTGAGTCACAGGGAACAAAAGTGAATTCTTTTTCAAGTGCTTCCGTACTTGAGAAAACTCATTTCCTGTGAAATATATAGTATTTGAGCGACATGTTGATGCACACAAGATTGACATCACCTGGAGCTGTTCCAACGGATTGTTTAAAAAAAAAAGATAAAGGGGGGCAGTGTCTTTTTTGCGGTGGGAGCACACATTCCCAAAAAATTGCTGACTTGGTGATTTTGGATGGGACATAAATTCTGGTCAGAAATTCTGGTCAGAAACAGATGTTGAAGGAATGCCAAAATATGTTGATTTGGGGGAAAAAACGAAAGTACGAAAGGAACCAAAGGGTGAACATATCATCTTGAAAGAGATTCAGAGATGTATTTTCCTTTTAACTTCAGGTCACACGGCCAGTTGTCAGACCTACAGTCTAAGGAGCCTGTGACTGAAAACTAATTACTGTCTGGGAAATGGAAACGTTTTGGTGGTTAAAAAACACAGTAAAAACCTCAGCCTAGCAGGAGATGCTATCTCAGCAAATTAAATGAAATCTAAGATCCAATCCATGGTAGACCTTCTTGTCTGCAGTGATTTAAAACATCCAGTTATCCCAAAAAGCGGAATGATTTTATCCACAGACACCGACTATAACCAATGACCTTTGAGAGAAATTACAGAATTAACTTTCCTGTTAGTTTAGGGCCAGAAACGGGAGAGAAATAGCCTGTAGTTTATTTGTTTTTAATAATCTAAAATGAAGACAACATCTGCTAAGAACTTCTGGTCCAGGGTTAGTAAAGTAGGTAGAGCCTTAATTAAATACAAACTTAACTAAAACATAATGAATGATTATGAATGGGTGTCCCACAATGGGCAGTATAATATGCTAAATTAAATGTCAGGACAGATATTGAATCAGCACTAACATACAAATGATAATAGTGTCTCAGTAACTCCGAATGGAAAGAAAACAAAGCCACACATATCTAGTATATCCAACAGTCATAGCTGGACTTCCAGTTTGGAAAGGCACAATATCATACTTGCCAGTTTTCGCGATATGAATGTCAGCAGGCAGGTTTTCACAGAGGTTACTGGTGAATGTGGCCAAATAATACACTTTTTAAACTAAATATTCTGATGGAATTGCAGGGGGATCCACACAACTGGTTATGCTGGCCGGAGCATGCAGTAGCACTCAGAGCAGGCATGCTGTGTCCCCTTTTTGAGCAGTCCATCTGTTGGCCCTCTGAGTCCTGACTGGGAGCAGACCCATGCCAGCAGCCTGCTGGCTGTCACCACTGGCTCCAGAGCCCTAGGGTCGAACATTATGGGAAACAATGGGGTAGGAGCAGGGGACAGATTGAATTCTGCTAGCAGCACTAAGGGTCTGGGCCAACAGAGGATGTTGCTGAATGAGTTTTCCATTAAACTTCAGTTAGGAGACCTATTGCATTCAGGAGCCACTGCAGAGCATCTCCCTAAAAGTCTGGTATGTCTGGTGTAGGTGAGCCTGCTCTAATGAATGAGCCATGTTTTCATTTTGTACCATGTTGAGTACTGGCATGCTAGCCAGGTGGGCAAGTAGACACATGGAACTAATTGCATTCACCTATTAGCACATACACCACATATGATACATTACAGACAGAAAATACGAAAAAAAGATTGAACGTCACTTAGCTAGCTGTGAAAATATCATGGATATGTCAAGCATATGGGGTCATTGTGGGAAAAATAAAGAGTAAATGAATGTCATTCCTAGAAGTGATTGGTTATATTGGATGGAGTACCTGTCAATAACTAGCTGCTACAAACACCCATTGATGGCTCACAATCTTAACTGTGAAATGAGCTGTCTATTTAACTACTGGTCACACTTTAGTGTGTAAATATCATTTTAGCGTTGTGCAAATTACTACAAATAATAATAAATGCAAGTTTTTTTAATGCAAATTACTGTTTCTACATTAAAAGTTGCAATGTAATGACACCCTCAATTTGACAGTATCCAACTCTCAGTGTTAATAAATTCAAAATATTAATTTTAGTGTGTATACAGTGGTTAATGACAGCCTAGAGCCTGTCCGTACCAGTACTGACCAGAGACTGTGGTAGGTTGAAGCAGGACTTTGCAAGCTTTAAAAGGAACCCAAATCGAGAATGAATCAAGGGGGCATTTTACTAAATGTAATACGTCACAGTATATTTGACATGGAGTCTTAAGACACAGTGTGGGAATCTGCAGCTTGGGCTTGAGGAGAATCAGGCCCAGGCATGTTTATTTATTTATTTATTTTGTTGGTGGAGCTGTTGTTCATTGTTCCACTGGATCAGCTTTTAGTTATTTGTTAATAGCAAGTAAAATGATGTGGGTGAAAAAGATTGAACATTATTTTGATGTCCTGTTTTCCTCAAAAGAAAGAGAGCTTAGCCCTACTTTTAAATGTCTACCATGCCTCCTTGTCTTGCATGCCAGGTTTCTGACTATGATCAAATTGGTAGCTTGATCATAACCAAGAAAATTTAAATTAGAGGTAAAAGACAATTGAGTTGCTTGGAAATACCAATTGTGTAGCATTGTTTTGGTGTGACCTGGTAGGACAGGTGGTTTCATGCACCAAAGTGGTGTGCATGCAGTATGCACACTAGGGGTGTAACGGGACACAGATGTTACGGTTCAGTACGTACCTCGGTTTTGTGGTCACGGTTCGGTACGGTTCACGATACAGCAAAGTTAAGCAACAAAATGTTCTAAAGAATGAGGCTTGGTTTGTTTTCGTTTATTTTAAATAAACAGACTCTCTTTCTTATATTTTCACGTATGTGTAAGTGTTACGCAAGTAGGTGGCCCTATTGCACCACACTACGGCCCAGGATTATGATTTACTTGCTCATTTTGGTCCCTCTGGGATTTCGTATTACTTCAGTCACATCTTCTCCGTCGTACCGTGTATTCTCCGAAAGACATCATGTACTGAACCGTGACCCACGTACCGTGATGGTTCGGTACGAATACATGTACCGTTACAGCCCTAATGCACACACATCACATATCTCATTCACCAGCTACTAAATGTCTAAGAAGACTCCTGAATAACTCTAAAACTCAAACAAGCTTCACAAATGTAAATGCAATTACATTTTCACACCCCACCACCTCATCTCCTCTCTGATCTTCAGTCTTCTGGCCACTGCCTCTGTTTATTAAAAAGGGGTTCTGCTCTTTTGCTCATGCAGTGGTAGCCCAGAACTCCAGCCCAAATTCTCAGAGTCCTCCAGCAGTTATACAGTCCCGTACTACATTTTTGTCATTTAATGAAGGCATGGTGAAACTTGTAAACTACATGTTATTAGGAAACATTAAAACTGTGCTAGGAGGCTAGAATCTAAGTGACAAAACAGACAAAAAAGGGAGCATGAAGTACAGTAGGGCTCTTCAGAAGAGTGTGCTATTGTCATCCTTCAAAGAAGTTAGCGACAGTGGAAAAATAACATTGCCCGCAACAAACTGGTGAAGTCGTAAATTAAAGCTGCCATTATGTTTGAAATGTGTGTACATATGGGGTGAGGTGACAGGTTTGACATCAAAACTGCATTTGCTTCAGCGGCACTCGTTCCTCCGTGTTTAAATTATGGCACTTCAATAAAAGCTAAAATAGGCAATCACAAGGTATTTTAAATGTGCTCCATCAAATTTAGGCAACACACAGCGGGCTAAGATGGATTGCCATGGTTAAGATGAATAACCGCGTCCCTACAATGCGACCCCCACCTCCATCTCGCCTTCTCAGCCGTCGCCTTTGTTGTCACCATCCACTTACTACACAGCTTAATCTGTTATTAGACATTTATTGATCCTGCCACTTGAATCGCCCATAGTGAGGTTACATACAGCACAACACTTTTATGAAATGGTGCTCAAAACATAGTAATGAACTAGAACCAAATTCTAAAAACTAAAGTATTGTCATTCCCATTAAACCATGTGTGTCTAAAATGTTATCTTTACAAGAAAAAGTAAAACCATTCTTTAAGCAGGTTAATATTACAACTTCATATTCCAAACAATTCCATACCATTTACATTCATCATGAAATTAATATGTAAACAGTTCAAAATTGATATACTGTGCCTAATTTTGATACAACAGTTACAATAAACAATATAATTTACAAAAAAATTATGAACTAATATATCAGACTGCCTATAATAACACGTATACAGTTTTTGTAATGAAGCTAGTTATATATTGCATGATAGTTATTAGCATATAATAATCATAGGCTGAACATTTTTGAGGAAACAGTGGTAGCTGACTGACACTGATCATCACATCTATGCCAGTGTGTGCTTATCTGACTTCACATGGAAAATATTGAAACACTTACTTGATTGGTGCCTGTGGTTTAATAAAAGCTGTATGCAAGTCTGTTGCAAATCTAATATTACTCATAATACAAAAAGTTGATGTGACTGAAAAGAACTGAAAGCAGTGTAATCTGTATTAAAGGGCTGAAATGAAGAATTATTGCAGAGAAAAGTCTATGAAATCCGATCTTTAAACTGTGTATGCACACCTCGTTAGTTTGTCTATGTCTGCATTTTTGGGAGGAATATATTCACATTATGCCCAACGGTTCATATTATAATGTGGAGAGCAGGTACCGAGATAGTAAATAAGTGACCTTTCATTACCATAGAAAGATGTCATCATATCTGTACATATATGTGCATGTCTGCAAACATGACACAGCAACTGCAGAAGCCATTTAGGAAAGTAGTACAGTGTTTTGTTTTGTAGATTGGAGAATTGTTCAGAATCTGCAGCGACAAGATGCCAGAACACTCATATCAGAGCTTTACTGATTGTGTGACCCATTCACGAGGTATACTCATTTTCCTTTTGTCACTGGGTTCAAGTTTTGAAAAGGTTGGACTAAAAAACACACAAAAAAAAACGTAATTAAAATGGGAATATCCTCAGGCTGTTGATGAGTCTACTCCACTATCTCAGTCTTCACCTGGAGGAATCACGCCTGCTATGCAATTTCCATTTTTTAAGCGAGTAAATCATCAGCAAAGTATTATATTTCTCATTTGTTTGTGTTATAGTCTCTCTGCCACGATATTTTAATCATAATGAATTTTAATTAATCCCCTTAATGTGTTGGTCCACAAGAGTGTGTTGTCTTACAGATAAACCAATGTGTATAAAACAATGTGCCTGTTCAGACCTCCTACAACTTGTATCCCATCTAACTTATGCTGCCTTACCAAACAACACTTCTCAAGGCTTTTCATAATGCATCAACATGGTTGACTGGCATTTCGTGTTTTTTTTAACCTGAAACAGAACTGGAATAGGGGTTAGAAAACATAGTAATGGAGTACGTCTAATATAGTGCATCGCTCCTGCCGACATTTTCCTCACTTTTACCAAGATGCACAAATATGGAATGCTCATTTGGATTTTTCATTTTCTCTTTGCCTCCAAGTCTCCTTTCTCTCTCTCTCTCTCTCTCTCTCTCTCTCTCTCTCTCTCCCCCCTTCTCTCTCTCCTTCCTGCATGCCTTAATAACTCCCATAATCCGCTCAGTTGTTTCTCATTTATTATTCCTCATCGATTTTCATCAGAGCACACAGCCTCCCATGAATCACCCAGGGCTGCTTCGCTCACACAAGCCGGCTGATGTTACACCACCCAATCGATTTACTGCTCTGAGCATACAAGGACTAGACTCTCATTGTTGTGACAGTACAGTAGCTGTACTCCCAGCACACCACTGAAAGGCCTAATTCTATGCACCCTATGTGAGATGGATATGAGTTTTCTCATTACAAAACTCTCCCTCTTGAATTTAGCACTAATTCCAGAAATTATGCATTTATATTTATAATGGGACACAATGAGGTATGTCCTCACAACCAAATTGGTGCAAGAATCAAATAAAAACTTTCTGAAGACTTTTATACTCTGTTTCATAAAAGGACAGTACAATTTTTTTTTTGTTCAGATAAAACCTCCTATGAACTCTCTTTACAGACATGTTAAAAGTGAAATCCCTGTCTTGCATTGTACTTTGCACTGTGATTGCATTGCCTTTGCTACCATGAGCAGCTAAGAAACATTTGATAATTTTTGTACACTGAGAAAGCCCACAAGAGCAACATAAGAGGTTCAGCTTCAGTCTGCTGCACTCTCTGTCCTCAAACAGCAATCATGCACTGAATTGACCTTTGAAATGACTATTGTTAGATAACCATTAGTTATCCTCCACAGAGCCTGCTTCTCCGACAGCCATTTCATAGACGTTAAGAAGCGGATATGTGACAGCATCTAATAAGAGGTCAAACGCTGCAGAAGCCATGAAACTTCTCAGGCAAGGAGAATGGGCTGGCATTTGAAGCCATCTCAGCACTGACAATCTGACTGTGTAAGTAGCTTACAAACATAAGTTGTATGCATTGACATCTAAAATATGCTCTGAATCATTACTGGCTGTGAGAAAGTTCAGCCATCAACTAATGCTTAAAAAAGATGTCAAGACTTAAATGCTCATCTTGCACACTAGCAAAGGTGATATAATGTTCATTAAACACTCTGTTGACTTTCTCATAGACAAGCCCTGGAAGACAAGTCTGTTTTCTCATGTAAGTAGATAGCAGACTTGCTAAGTAGGTAATTTATTTATTAATTTTTCCTCATTCTGTAGTGTGTCTGTGCTATTATGAGTACTTATAAAACTGTTGTTGCTGTAAAAACACGACAGGGCACTGTGTTCATCCTCATACACATCCTCATACAATGATTTGTTCATTCAACCTGAAAAAAATGTTGCATGTCGTAATAAGCAAAGATTATAGGTCATTTTTATCAGCTCAAATAATTCCCCAGAATGAGCAAATGTTTCATGGAAAATGTTTATTTGAGTGAAATAAAACTAACACGCACTGGTTGCTAGCTTAAACATGCTGTTTTATTTTTTTAATTAAAAAAAAACACAGTATTTAAAGGCATTTTGACATTTTCATCCGTTTTTTCTTTAGATTTTATTGCAAATTCCATCTAATGAACACAGGGAACTTCAATATATCTTGTTTCATTTAAAGTAGGTGAGCCCTGCTCTTGTGGATACACAATATTCAAGTACAAATAATCTTTATGGATTCAAGATTCAAGATTCAAGATTCTTTATTTGTCACATGCAGTCATACAAGTACAACACACAGTGAAATGTATCC
>JBBPDB010000007.1:13141164-13163355 GCA_037974465.1 Brachypetersius altus | reverse complement strand
TAGTGGGGGGAAAATATTTGATCCCCTGCTGAATTTGTAAGTTTGCGCTTGCTTACAAAAATGACCAGTCTCTAATTTCTGAGGTAATTTCATTTTTATGAAAAATTAAGATGTCATTGAGTGAAATAAGTATTTTATCCCTTACAACCCAGACAGACTTCTGGCTCTCACAGGCTGGCTGTGTGCCCATGTTGCACACAGATTACAATCAATCTATCACTTACAGATACTCTTAACTCATTACATGCATAAAGCACACCTGTCTGCAGAATCCGTTTCTTCCATTCCAACTTCTCCACAACCATGGGCAAGACCAGAGAGCTGTCAAAGGACATCAGGGACAAGGATTGTAGACCCGCACAAGGCTGGAATTGGTTACAAGACCATCAGCAGGAAGCCTGGTGAGAAGGTGACAACAGTTGGTGCAAGTTTTCAGAAATGGAAGAAATATATAAATAAAATGACCATCAAATGCTCTCAGTCTGGAGCTCTATGCAAGGGTTGAGGACGATCATGAGAAAGGCGAGGGATCAGCCCAGAGCTACACAGGAAGAGCAGTTGGGACTTCTGTGGGGATGGTGTTCTTCGACGGGTCTCCACTATGGTCTCATCTGACCTCAGCCCTTTCTCCCAAGCCTTCTCTGAATGATTTAGATGTTCATTGGCAAACAAGAATGGCTGTACACGTGCCTTCTTGAGCAGGGGGAAACTTCAATGTTACCAATGGTGTTCTTAGTGACTGTGGTCCCAACTGCCTTCAGATCATTAACAACCTTTTTCATGAATGTCCTCACCCCATGAGGTAAGATACTGCATGGAGCTCCAGACTGAGGGCAACTGATGGTAATTTAATATTTCTTCCTGTTGTCACCTTCTCATCAACACTTATCGTCACCGATACAACTGTTGAGGCTGAATACTATCAAACTTTATGGACCTAGTCGAGTCTAGTAGTCAAGTAGGAGTTTATTGCCATTTCACAGTGAAACAGCGTTCCTCTGAACCATGGTATAACACCAAATCAAAACCAGAGACACCACAAGACTGCACAAGTGCAGGCAGGACAGGACTGCGAGCCAGAAAACCCACAAAAGCAAACGTTACAGGAAGAGACAACATGCTGTGCAGTCAAGAAGAGCAATAACAGCACTGGTGTTATGAATATATATACTGATCCTTACACCAACACCCACTATTAAACCTTAATAGAATCTGTTACTACAGCAAAAAGGGAACAAACTCCCTGTAGCACACCTGTTAATTCTAGGTCAAGCACGCCATCGTGTGGCGCATCTACATCACACACACTACTGCACAGTTTCCTTAAACAGACCCTCTGCAGGATTCGATTTCCTCACAGAGAGATAACAACGAAATGGTCTATACATCAACGACCTCATTACTAGTATTATTACAGTCACTATTATGTAATCAAATCTAACATTGTTACTGCTACTATAAAGCCTTTGGCTGTTTTCATTTTTGTATGGAGGCCGATCTTTTTTTTGGTGTAATAATGAATGTTTAGTCTATTATGGTCTAAAGAAATCAGTAATGTTCGGATCATTTAACCACAACAGTTGTTCTAGGGTCATAACAACGTTCTGTCTTAGGAAAGTGAAGCTATGATCTAAAACCAGCGATGCACGAAGTCCCTCCCCCTGTTTTTTCTCTCAAAAAACGAAACCAGGGAGAAACCCTTCCATTTTTCAGGAAATGAAAGTTACTACCAACCACAGAAAGGGGAACGAGGAAGAGCGGGAGTGGGTGGAAGAGATAGAGAGAGAGAGATAGAGAGAGAGAGAGAGAGAGAGAGAGAGAGAGAGAGAGAGAGAGAAGTAAAGGCCTGCTAAGGTTAAATCACTTGACCCTACTCATGCCAGGTGGGGTCAGTGCAGTTAAGCTAGAAAATAAATATCAGCGTGTCCGAATCAGAATTGATCCTGGAGAAACTTGGTTGTGTTGTGACTCCACAGGCAGACAGACACATATGGAGAAGATAAATGTAAAATAGAAAGTCTGAATAAGTCCAATAAAACACCTGCAGAAAACCCTTAATGTGAACAAACTATACTATACAAACAAGTATCTGACTGGCCTTTAGGGTGCACAACTTCTGTCATACTTGTTTTACTTCATTCTGCTTGTTTTTGCATGTTATTATCTTTTTTGGCAAGTTCTGCATGTTTTTTCCTCATAGAGCCAGATCTTTATCACCTCGCCTGCACGAATCCCTGTGCGCGACGTTAAGGGGGCGTGGCCTCGACCGTATGAAATGTTACTTGGCTTGTAAGTAAAGAGTCCTGTGCTGTTGGATGCTCTCCCAGCCCTTCAGCAAGCAACCCTCACTTCTAGAGAAAAGGACCCAACCCTGCGCCCACTCGCTAGTTTCGTTTTGACTCCACTTGCGGACCACTAGCCAACCACGCATATTGTCAGCAGGTAGGTGCATGAGGATGAACTTTTTAATCCTATTTTTTTCCTACTGGATTTTAATTATTTATTTTTCCAATCAGATTTTGAGCTAAAAGTCGCCATCTTATTTCCACACTTTACACTGGTAATAATCTTTAAGAGAACTGGTGGAGAGAGGAGGCGACATTGTTAATCTTCGGTTCATTATGAAGGTGGCGCAGATTTGACCAGTTTTATGAACAGTGTTTATCGCTGCATGGTTTTATTTTATCCCCCAAACTAAAACTGTACATTTAAAGGGCAGGTTTATATTAGATGTGAAATGACTCAAGTGAAATTACTTTTACGTGATTTAAATTTTGATCGAAAAAGAATTCCGTTCCTGTGGAAATAGGGAGTTGAATTGAATTGAATCATTTGGTTGGAGGAAAGGTCTCTGCCCTACTGCCCTGTTCAGGCTTGTGGTTGAAAGCTCTTGGACGGTTAAAAAGACAAATGACATGATTTAACGTTTAGAGGAAGCATTGGGGGTCGGATCAAGGTTGCGAAACCATTAATAAGCACAGCAGACCGTTTTTAGTCATGTGTGTGTTGTCTGTGTATGTGTGTGTGGCTTGTATGTGTGTAGTTGTGTGTTGTGTGGGATGGGGGCGTACAGGACCCGGGTTATGAAACTCTGCTGCTGCAGGCCTGAAGATATCTGATTTCCGAGCTGCAAGAAGTTTCCATTTGTTACATACAACATTTGAAATATGTTTGCAAAGCGTTTAGTCGGTGATGTTCCAGCTGTTCCTGTTGGGCAGGAAAAGGAAGGGTGGTGGAACTTTGGCAGGACAACAGAAACTAAAAGCCCACCTAAACTCACAGAATCATTTGTATAATCTTTTCAGGCCTTAGTAATGTGAAAGATGTTTATTGTGTAGCAGAATCACCCACTTGCCACAAATGTAAATGGAACTGCACATGCAAATATATACAAGAAACGACACTGTCTCTCAGTTGCTGTTTGCTGTTTAGTTACCTTATATGAATAAAATATAAAATAAAATATTTCTTTGTTCCGCTCCAGTGTTTTCACTAGCTAGTTAAATTTAGTCATACATATTGAAACATTATTGCTGAGCACAGCATTTGATGCTTAATTTTGCAATATCAAGTTACATTTCTCTTTTTCTCTCTTCTACTTTATTTCCTCCTATCAGACATGGCCGTCCAGCAGCAGGTTGTTTCAGTGACAACCCACACAACCCACAGTTCCGGAACATGGACCACAGGCATCTGTGACTGTTGCTCAGACATGAGCACCTGTGAGTTAATACCCAAACTGGTGTTTGTCATTAAAAGAACTGGTTGCTTGATTGAAGACATCATCGTTTCGGAAAACATATGGAAACTGGAAAAAAGAGACAGCGTTTCCCTTTTTCTGTGTTTGTACAGTTTGCAGCAGTCTGTGTGTGTAAAATGCACAGGATGCTAATCTTTTCTCAGCTATTGCAGCTATGTAAATGCCTCCATATGTTTTCTGAGTGCAGTGGTGTTTGTAGAGCAGCTTTTCTGTGTGCTGTATTCCAGCAGCTTCCCTCCTGATTCAGTTTCTGATGGGATGAAACAGAGTGTCACATGCACACTATAAGTCACACATGCACTTAACATCACTATTTTAATTGTTGCAGTTGTAAAATTATGTAAGAGGTTTGTGTAGTTTTACATCGATTATTTATATGTAATATTCATTACATTTTTGTTTGGAATTTTGAATCAAGTGTATACAATACTAGTCACATTCACATTTTACACAGACACACTCACAAATTTCAAAAGCAATAAACAGAAAAAAGAGGATCTCTTCGTTTTTTTCCATGGCTGTAACTTTAACAGATGTCTTAACCTTAGTTTATGTTAAGACGATGAGATAATCTCATGCCCACATTTGCTTACATCAGTCCAAAAAATATGTTTCTCCACTTTTCTGCATCATTTGACAACAGCATCTACTCCTTACAGGATTTCAGGATGCATTAACTGATAAGTCAAACTTCACAAGTTAAAAACATTATTGCCTTCTCCTGTGAAGTTACCAATTTAAATATACTTCAGGTACAAGATCTTGCTAGGACAAATTGTTTACTGGGGGAAGCAGTAAGAACATATCTTTGCATATTGAGAAAGGTGATGGCTGTTACCTCAATTTGGTCCAGAAGTCACACTCTCACCAAACGGAAATGAAGGTGTGGTTATTTCTTTTGATAAGGTTTTCTAACGTCTCACTGTGTATATAAGTGAAAGTGACTTTGTGGATGTTTGCATGTGTTTTTGTTTAACTGGTAAAATAGATGAGACCAAAACCAAGGAGAAGTAGGAAAACAGAGAGTGATTCAGTGAGAAAGGAGAGAACACTGGGTTTATTGTTTGCGGAGATATATGCTGGCATCCTACAGTAACAGCTCAGTGTGATCAGGATCCACGGAAACAAGAATTTGAAGGTTAAAGTGGTGCTCCTGATGATTTGCACTGTGACGGCGTATTTTAGGATTGATGTCAGTTAAGGCAACCCAAAGAGACACATTTAAAAGGTTCTGATGTGAGTCAGCATGTGAATTTGTCTCGTACAATTTTATTTGGGTAAAAGTGTGCTCAGGGTCATGTCCAAGAAGGGCTCAGCAGTTTATGTTTATCCTGACATTTCAAAATAAACAAACATGATGAGTGTGCACTGGGGGAATTCCAAGATGATGGAGCAAACAAAATAAACATTATTGCTTTTGATATGAACAAAATCATGTTAGAACTTTGTAGAAAATAGCATCTCCTTCAACTTAACAGACACTAATTTTATAGCATCTGTAACCAGTGATGCGTCTGATTTTCTTTTCATACATACATCCTGTTCTACCAACGGCTCGGTGCACATTCTCCTGCTAGCTTGTGTTCACATCCTTTAGTACTGGAAAAGCATTATATCTCTCAACAGTTAAAGCTTTCTGGGCTAGAAGAAAGAACGTTAAAATATTGCATTATTTAAACACTTATTACATTGTAATTTTCTGAGATGGCTTATAAATGCAGTATTCTGTCTAAAAATATATGTATAACTTAGGAATATTAGGAATATATTAGGAACATTATTCTAATGCTGAGTAATAGCCAGCATTTGTACTCAAAACACTTCAGTATTAGAGAGTCTGTGCCCGCAGTGGAACCTCTTTTGCAGCGAGCGACTTCCTGACAGACTTAACAATCATTAACAAGATCGTCTGTGAGGGTTTTTGGTTTTGTATTATGTCTGTGAATAAAGAGAGTTACAGGTTCTAAAATACTTTTGCCGTCTCATTAAATGCCAACAATTGTGCCATGGTCAAAATAATAAGTCACATTTTGATGTTAACATTTTATGCATTCGGGTTGTTTTTGTGCTGCTACCACATGTTTGGCAGACAATTGCATAAGTGACCAGACACTCATGTGTTCCTGAAAAAGTGACATGTTTTGTGACTTTAAAAAAAAAACCAAGAAAGCAGAAATTTTACTGAAATGTGACCCATCCAGCTTGTTACTTAGGGCCTGTAGATGTCCAGACAAGGCTCTGACACTATTTATTATTATCTGGGAGAAGTGATTGTGCTTATTGTTCCTCTTTGTGTGTCTGTGTGTGTTTTTACAGGTTGCTGTGCCATGTGGTGTTTCCCATGTCTGCAGTGTCAGACTGTTTCTCAGTTCGGTTGGTGTTTCTGTCTGCCCCTTTTGGACTGCCTCCTGACTGTTTCCTGCTGCCTCCGGAGCAAGATGAGGGAACGCTACGGCATTCACGTAAGACACACACACACATATACATACACACAGGAAGCCAGGTGCCTTTACATAATGAGGAACTGTGAAAAACAAATTGTATGAAAAGTTTCTGCACCAGTAGTTTAACACTTTCGGCATGATTTAAACTCACGCACTCTCGATTTCTCAGTCAAGACATGACCTCTCTCTCCCAGCAGCGAGGGAGTCTTTGTGGTGAGAACAGTAAGAAGAGCGTTGGTAAAATACAAAACATTTATAAATCTCTGTCTGTCTCACAGGGCTCCTGCTGTGATGACTGCTGTACGCTGTGTTTCTGCTACCCGTGTGCCTGGTGCCAGATGTCTCGTGAGATAAAGATCCGTGGCCATGCCACAACTTCTACTGTGGTCACTCAGCAGATTCGTGCCTAGGTGGAGAGCCTGGGAGTTTTTTTTTACTGTTGAAACTTAAAAACAACAGAAAGTTCAAACTTAAACATTCCATGTAAACTTTAGTTCTTTCTTAAATCTGTAACGGAATACGCTGTTAAAAAAGTTTTACTTTTCTGAATAATAGATTTGATATAAACCAGTTCCAGTCAGATGTTCTTGTCAGTTTTGCTGTTTTTATAAATTGATGAATAAAAATAGAATTGTTTAGAAAGCTAGTGCTACTTTTTTTGTTTGCAACCACATACAGGTGGACACTGATGTTCTGATTCTTTCTATTCATCTTATTTCTTCTTTCTTTTCTGCAGTATTTTTCCAGTGACTCTTTCTAAGACATAAGATTCCACATATTTGTTTAGCTTATTTGTAACAACAGTTTCATGTTTTTTGTTTGGTTAAACACTGGACAACTTCTCTATGTGTTTAAAATGTAGCAATATATGTTTGGGATTGCAAGATTTATTGGTTGATGGTTTTACAGTGAGAGAGCTGAGTGAAGTTGCCGTATTGTAACATGTTTATTTTAGGAGCTTTTAGAACAGCCATTAATCTTGCTTTTCCTCCAAATCTTGTCCTTGGAACTTGGCCTGGCATTGCTGACACCACAGAGCACTGAAACACACACATACACACACACAAATGCACTGGTGCAGCAAACAAACTGTCTTTGTTAAAAACAAACTCCCTTTCAGAATAGATTAAATTGCTGCATACATAAATATATAAGTACCATCTATTCTTTGTAGATGTAGAAGAAGTCGTGGCTTAGGTTGTGACTTAGGTCAAGAAAATTTTGTAAGAGATTTCCTCAAATTTAACTTCCTCAAGGAAGCAGCTATAACCACTGTTGTCCTTGCCAAGTGAAGAGCGTAGTTTAGACGGGATCAAAGTTCAAGTTTTATTTCAGCTATTAAATAGTTGCCATGGTTCTGGAATTATTTACTGGCAGAAGTAGTGGTTGTTGGAGAGATCTTGGACTATACATACATTGACTTTAAATGTCTTCATAAAAATGGACACACACACACCTGTACCTGTCGTTAACATGTCTGTTTGTGTGTGAAACGTCGCTGTGTTCTGTGGGTGCTGATTGCACTTCAGTTTGCACTGTTCCAGCTTCCTCAGACTTCACACCCACTCTACTGAACACAGAAATTGCATGCTGCACCCTAGACAAACACACATAAACACACACACTCACAATATATATGTATGGGAGATTGTCAGTACTGGGCTATAGGAAAATCCCACAGCTAGCGGTTTCTATAGATCACAAGGAAACCATATTTACTTAAGTCCAAGCCCAACAAAAAGCCTTCTGAGTTCCCACACCATACAGATTTGTCAAGCATATCCCTCCATATTCACCAGCTCTATTTCAATAGCAGTTTCCCTGACTGCATTATCTCTCCACTCAGGTACCCCGTTGTTTTTTGCAGAATACGCTCCCCACACAAGGAATTATAATTGGTACATGGTGCTCCATACAAAAACACTAACAACAATGAAAAACGTACGTATCACTCTCAACCACCAGTCATTTTCTCAAATAAATGTCACCTTTGCTTTAGGTCTGTCATTATTATCCCTATACATTTTTGCTATAGGTTGGATTTCAGTTTTTGCAACACAATTGCTAGTTATTGGCTCATAGTTATCACATTGTCAAAAACAGTTCTATACACTTAAGCAATTCCACTGCTTCTTCCCCTGCTCTGATGCCAACAGTCGTATCTTTCACGGCAGCTGGACCGGCCTTTATCAGCTTCGGCAGGCTTGATAGCATAAGTTTGGTATACTCCTCAAAACCTGTTTGCAAGTACAAACTATGCTTTGCCTGCCTTCTGTATCACACTTCTGTCAGAACTAGTCTTTGGGCTTTACAGGTATGGGAAGAGCTGGGACAGGAGCATTTTCCAAACTCTTTATCAGACTCGCACTTTTCAAAAGCCATAAGTAACCTTTCTACAAGTAACCTTTCACCTTTGGCCATAAGTAACCTTTCACCACAAGATTTTCTGTTATCTGGAGAGACGGGGGCAGCATCCAAACCGTCAAGGCCATATAACAGGAGGAAATGTTTCCATTCCATTCCATTTATGTAAGAAAATACAAATGGTTCCCATGACTCAAAATGATAACTGTAGCATGCTTGAATATCAAACAGATACAAAGGAACACTGACACACTGACTGAACAAGTATCAGTTTAGAACTGACTGGTGAAATGATAAAATAGGCACCAAAAATGAACTCTAGCTGAAATGTGTACACAACAATGGACTAAAACGAACAGGAATTCTTCTGAGCTACTACATAAATGCTAGAAAATAAACAAAAATATACAAGACAGGAGAATCCAGGGCTGGGAATCGCTGCTGTTACATTGAGTGTGGCTGGCGGTGTTCAAATTACTGATGATGCTTTGTTGATTTTAAAGTTACTTCACCCTTTACAGAGCTGACTGTAATCTATATACGTTAAACAGAAATGCACAAAATGTGCAGAAATGCCACATTTTTAAAGCTGTTCCTGCAACAAAATGTCATTGGTTTAAGTATTCAAACGTTTCGTTTTACGTATAACTGCATATTTACACACTCACATCTTTGTGATTTCGTTAGTTTGTTGGCATAAGTGGTCAAGTTGGGTGCCAATGATCTCCCATTCTCTCTTATTTTGCTGATGGGCATGCAAAGACCCAATCTGCTGTTGGAGTCCATGGAGCACAGACAGAATCTCCTTCTGATCGTTAGACTCTTTCTCCTGAGCCAAACGCACCTGCTCCAGACCCTCCCTGACACGAAAAGAGAGTAAAAAAAAATGAAGAAAAAGTAGAGAAGGGCAGGTGACAGATTATATATGACAGGAGGGTACCAATTCAGCTTTTTCTGAACTCACTGATAGATATCAAGTGCCAATCCACAAAAATACAGTGGGTAAAAAAAGGATTGAAAATGTTTCTAAAGGTGTTATTGACATGACATTCTTACCAGATGTAAGTAACAACCCATCCAATCCACACATGCAAAGAAATCAAACTATAGATGTCCATAAATTATGTGTAATAAAATGTAATAACAAAAAATATAGAACATCATTACTGAAATGTATTTAAAATTTCGTACAAAGCCTTCAAGACATCTCCTCTATGGAGAAACTATTCGCAAATATTGCTCAAGTGTGATTTTGGCCCATTCCTGAAGGTTCCTTGGGCCCCATCTATGAATTCTGAGCTTTAGTTCTTACCATAGATTTTCTACAGGATTCAGGTCTCGTGATTGGCTGGGCCATTCTTAGCAGCTTTATTTTCTTTCTCTGAAACCAGTTGAGTGTCCTTGGCTGTGTGTTTGGTATCATTGTCTTGCTGAAACGTCCACCCTCATTTCATCTGCATCCTCTTGGTAGATGACAGCAGATTTTTATCAAGAATGTCTCCATATTTTTTCATTCATCCTTCCTTCAGTTACACAAAGCATGCTATTGGCGAATACACTGAAAAACAGCCCGGACTACCTTCAAACTTCACTGTTGGTGTGGTGCCTTGTGACCTCCAAACATGGTATGTATTATGGTATCCAAAGAGTTCAGTTTTGGTCTCATCTGACCAGACTCTATTCTCCCAGTATTTTACAGGCCTGTCTAAATGTTGTTCAGCAAACTTTAAATGCACTTCAACATGCAATGGAGCCTTGCGCGGTGAGCATGCATACAGGCCATAGCAATTGAGTACATTACTTATTGTTTTCTTTGAAACAATTTATTCCAGGTCCTTCTGAAGCTCAAAAGTGGTCCTTGGCTCTTGGACAAGTCCTCTGAAAATTCTTTTCGCTCTTCTTTTTGAAATCTTGCGGATCGTGGCTGGTTTATGCTGAAATGATGTTCTTTCTACTTCCGTATTATGGCCCAAGCAGTGCTCACTGGAACCTTCAGTAGATTAGAAATTCTTCTGTAACCAAAGCCATCAGTATGTTATGCAACAACAAGGTTGCAAAGGTCCTGAGAACTTTAGTTTTACCCATCTTGAGATGTTTATCGTATGAAACCTTGGTAATGAGACACCTTTTTATAGGCCATCAATTGGGACCGAACCAGCTGATAGTAATTTGCACTAAGTGGCAGGATTGCTTTCTAATTACTGATAGTTTTCAGCTGGTGTCATGACTTTCCATGCCTTTTTTGGACCTTCCTCCCTGTGTCATTCTATTATATTACACATAACTTAATTTATGCACATCTGTGGTTTGATTTTTTTGCATGTGTGGATTGGATAGGTTGTTACCAACATCTAGTGGGAATTTCATGTCAACAGCACCTTTAGAAACATATTTACTTAGAAAATTTGGTGACATGTTCAACAATGATATGTATGCATTGTATCTTCTGAAAGATTGACACAATGCATCAATAAACTTCAAGGTTGTTCTTCAAACAAATATTCAGTTCGGTGTTCTTTAGGTTTTCCACTTCCCATGAAAAATGTAGAAAGACTTTCCCAATGTAATATTTGCAGATTTCATATTGTCATATTGACCGCCCCTGCTTTTCTCCTACTGCTACCTGAGTTCAGTTAAAATTTGAAAGGCTTCTATCTTCTCCTTCTCATGCTGAGCACAACTGGGCGGCTCCAGTGAAATGGCTGGACTGTAAGTGCTGGGATGATCATGGGTAGGATGGATGAGGCACGTCTCAGAAGGCCTCCGGGACACAGTGTGGGCTGCCTGGCAGTGGGGGTGAGGCTGGGGGTGGGTGTGGGTATGAGCATTTGTTTGGGTTATTACGTGGTGACAACTACTGTGTGGCTGAGAGCCATGGTGAGATTTATCAGATGTGAAAAGAAAATGGCCATTTGTGGAAGTGCACATGCCAGTTTTGGGTGTTGAGAAGTGAGCAGGTTGGGAGGCGTTACTGCTGTTTGTGTTAAAGATCTGAGCGTCAACCAGATGATTCAGCAGTGTCCTCAGAATTTCCTGGAAATGATACAGATATTACAAAGGATAGAATGCCAGCTTTTTTGCCAGTGATTGATAGCATCCAATGTTATATTGTCCCTGTAAGATTCCAAAGATTTTTATTTAATTATTTGTATCATATGAAAATGGCAGATTTTCCTCAAATTTATGAGCATTTTGTGATGAATGTGATGAATGAAAATATCCAAAGTGAATTAATGTTAAAGAAAGTTTCTCGATGATTTTCTGGGACACTGTGTTTAAAAAGGGATCATTACAATAATTTGTAAACATGATTTCTAAGATGCTAATAGCCATCTCACATCCACAAACACTTGCTGTCTTTCATTTCCCTCTCTCTACCTGTGCTGTCTGGACACTGCGGTGAATCATTTCCATTTTCCATATCACACTTTCTCTCTCTCTTTCCACTCCTCTCCATTCTTTCTGCAGAGTTAAAATATAAACAAAACAGTCGTCTTTTCATTTTCCACCTGCTAAATAGACTGAGCCAAGTATGAATTTTGCTTTTTTTAAAAACAGATGTTGCACCAACCACAGTTACACCCATGCACAAGTCTTAGCTATGTATTACCATGTCAAAACATGTGTAAAGATGACAGATGACAGGAAATCTAAGAGTTCCCTTCAGGGAACTTGCCAAATGTACCGCAAAGACAGAAATAACTTCACAATCAGCAACTCGCACCTTTATTACAAGATGGAGTCATGGCTACACATAGCAGCTTTAAAAAACTGTCAATTTTGGGGGTTGCGAAAAGCACACAGTTAAAACAGCATTTCAAGCAAACTTTATTTTACTATTTAAAGCTATACTTTGTGGTTTTTAGAGTGTTGACTAACCCTAGCCCTGAAACCTTTAGATTTACATTTAGCAGCATTTAGCAGATGCTCTTATGCAGAGACACATCACAGTTCTTCACAATTCTTCGCAGTAGAGGGTGTTGACTTCAATATCTGCAGTCTGTTTCTGATGAAGTGACCTGTCTCTTTTTGCATGTTTTGTAGAATAATTAGCTTACCACTGTCGCTGCATGTTAGTTATAATGAATTCAAATGCCTGGAGCAAAAAAAAGGGTCATGGAACAGTATGCAAAAGCAATAGCTTAAACAGCAAATAACTACTTTTCATCTGCTAAAAGGTCTGCCCAGTCTTGAGAAAATTCAGGTAATGCCTAGAAAGTTATGACCAACTAAGTTTTTGGCCAGACATGTGCCCTGTTGATGCAGCCCAGGAATGAATCCAGTTATTAGTCTGCCTCTCAGTTGTTTTTCCTGAACAATCCTGCTCAGAACAAATCCCCCCTCTCAAACCGTTTTGTAAAACTCGTCCAATTTGACACGCCTAAAAATGTTGCTGCAATTGCTGTCAGATCTTTACAGGCCTTAAGAAGTGGGGAATGTTTAAAGAAAGCACACCTAGCATAGTGCTTTATACTAACCTCCAGCTCAAACAGACAGTGGGTGATCTCAGATGGGATCAGTCTCTGTGGAACACTGTGAAACTAAAATAAAAACGGACTACATGTTATGATGCAGGTTTATGAAAAGACTCATCTGTGTGTGTTTCAGAAAGACTTACACGGAGGCTTATATGGTGTAGCTGATTAAATAATGGTTGTAAAATTAGAAAGCATACTGCGCTAAACCTGCATATAGTCTGTCTGGGCAGTTCTTGTGCAGTTCTCCTCCTCCTCTGGTTCCTCATTATCATCACTGTCGACAGACCAGGAACTCTCCTCCTCGGCCTGAGCGTCACTTTCTCTGGCATCCTCCCAACTGTCTTCTTCCTCTGCACATATCTCATTTGCCCCTTTGCTATTATTCCCCTCCCCACCAGCAGGGAGCATGATATCATCCAGTGAGAGTTTGTTGCATTTCAGGTGAACCTCGGTCGCACTGGGAGGCTGGTGCTCCATCCTGTGTTCTGCACTAGAGTCTGGAACAGAAAAGAGAAATAAAAAAATCACTGAGATAGTTCTATTCAACTTTTAATTTCCAGAATTTGATAACCTTGTTTTGTGCGGGTGTGTGTGTGTGTGTTTGTGAAAGGGAGAGAGAGAGAGCTTCAGTGTACATTAAACTAAGTACCACTTTCTTCTTGATAAAAATATTTCAGAATTCGTGCTAACGCCTCATGTTAATTCAGTTTTTGTTGTTTTTCCTGAACATCCATGTCTATTGCTATTTCACAGTGAAGATGGTAAGAAAGTATTTTCACAATTTAGCATTTACAGTATTTTACCTTTTTTATTGTCTTTCTAAGGATGGAACTGGACTGTGCTGTTGTTGGCATTATAAATAAACATAACACAGCATGAACATATATGGTACTATACTAAAGTATTGTATAGTATATGCTAGTGGCCTAGTGGTTGCCTTGTGATCAGAAGATCGTGTGTTCAAATCCCTGGACTGCTAGTGGCTCCTCTGAGGTACCCTTGACCATGGTACCATATCCGTGTGTTCCTGACTGCCTGCTGCTTTACTTGGTGAATGGGTTAAATGTAGAGAATAATTTCATGCTGTTCACTGTTTGCTGTGCTGTATTCACAAATAACAAATAGACACTTTACTAATGTACACTTTAAAGTATAATATGGCATGGGGTAGTATGTATAGTATTTGGTTTATTATAGCACAGCATAAGGTACAGAAAAGTATAATATTGCAAAGCATGGTATAGTATAGTATAGTATAATATAATATAAGTACAGTAAAGAATAATATGGCATGTCATGGTATTGTATAGTATAATATTGCATGTATAGTATAGTATTGGATGTGTAGTAGAGTGTTGGACGAGATTTCAGGGACAGTCAGAGCAAATGGACTGTACTGCCATATCGTTTTGGAGTTGTTTACATCCACTAAAATATCAGTTTATTTAATAAAGTACATGACATTATACACACAATGTCTCATCATGTTTACCGTAGAAATCAAACCTTACTAGTGTGCAGCGGCAACGACTCCTCCAGACTGTCGAGAGAAAGGCTGCTGTGCGTTTGGTGAGTGAGTAGGTAGACGTGGTGCAGCAGGTCTGTGGAGCCAAAAGAACGGCGCACTCCAAGGCCCTTATGGTCTATCTGCTGCAAAGACCCAGGTCTGTTTAAAACAGGGAGACAATGCCTGGAAAATCAAACAGAGCTCACCAAACAGCCATGAGTGCCTCTTTCTCAAGCGATCCACAACTGTATGATGATGATGGTCGAATACAGTACAATGCATGCCTGCATACACTGCTGCACGGCAAGACTAGTGACTCTCGATTTAAAATTCATACATAAAGCAGCACCCTCCTGTCATGTTGCGGATCAAATTAAGCCCATTTTAAACGTAAAAAATGTACAAAAAATAGTTAAAAGTATTCTTTCAGTATGAAACTTCTTGTGCTTTGCTTAACAAGGGTAATTAACATATAAGATAAAAATGATTCATTTCACGTATGTGTAACCCTAGTGACCCAATCCAACTTTATTTGTTAAGCACTTTTGTAAACGCATAGGACCAAAGTGCTGTACATTATAAAATATAAAAGCATACAATCCAAAATTATAAAATAAAAGCATAGTTAAATAAACATAAAAGATGAACATTCAAAGTAAAATCGCGCTACATCAAACGTTACATAAAAATCAGCGTCTCATAAAATGTTGAAGGCCAAGGAAAAAAAGTGGTGTTTTAAAAGAGATTTAAAATCAGAAACAGAAGAAGCCTGTCTGATGTGTAGCGGCAACCCATTCCAAATTTTCGGGGTGGCTACAGCAAAAGCACGATCCCCTCTGTGTTTTCGTTTCATTTTCGGCACACTCAAGAGCAGCTGACCTGAGAGCGCAGGTAGGGGTATAGGAATGGAGAAGCTCAGTGAGGTAGGGAGGAGCAAGACCATTTAAGGCATTAAAAGTAAATAAAAGAATCTTAAAATCTATCCTAAAACGAATGGGCAGCCAGTGCAACGAAGCTAAGATGGGGGAGATGTGCTCATGTTTTCGTGAGCCCGTTAAGAGATGTGCAGCTTCGTTCTGTACCATCTGTAGACGAGAGATGGAGGACGCACTAACAATGCATACATATCATTGACCCTACATATTGTGCATTACACTAATCTAACCTAGTGGTATCAAAGGTATGGATTACTGTTTCAAAGTGCTTTCTTGAGAGAATGGGTTTTACTTTTGCCAGCTGTCTCAGATGGAAGAAACTCGATTTTATTACTGCTCTGATCTGGCTGTCAAATTTAAGATCTGGGTCCATCTTAATCCCAAGGTTTGTTACAGTTGGCTTAACATACTGGGCAAAGGACCCCAGATCTACTGAGGGCAGTCTAGTAGTGTCACCAAAGACTATCACTTCAGTCTTTCTGTCATTAAAATTTAAAAAATTCAAGGCCATCCAGGCCTTTATATCCTCAAGACACTTAAATAAATGATTAGTGTGCCTATCCCCCTTTTTAAGGGGCACATAAATCATGTTTTATTGCCGTTGCATTCCCTGGCATTGCCACGTTTTTTTCCCAAATAAATCCATTTAAAAGTATAACTGCAAAATGCACACGACGGAAAGTGTGTCTGATGTGTGTGTACATAGACGTCTCCCTTCATCAGCTGACACCTCACAGAACAGTAGAAAATGTTCAAAAACAGTACAAGTAATCCTTGAATGACTTCCCTTGTGTTAACATGAACAAAATCAACTAAACATGAGCTTAAATCAACTAAATAAGTGGTAACTGAGTATTCTACAAGCCTCTAAACACCTAAAGAGAAGGTGAGAGAGTAAATTAAATGAGGAGAGTGACAGAGTGGGGTCTTCAGCAGACTAACCAGATAGCGTAGCTGATATATCTGTATGTGGCATGCAGCCAGGAGTGGAGGTGTTTTCACTTAATGATAAGTGGGATAGTAGGATGTGGAGGAAAACATGCTTCAAATTTATTGGTTGACATAATTTGTCCCAGCTTTTTGTACGTGATGATGTAGACACATGAGAATTTAAGCAGGCAAAGAATGATGACATAATGGAGAGTGCTTAATATGACAAAGGAAATGAAGAAATACGATAAAAACTAAATGATTCACAACACAGTCACAAAGCATAGCAGGCCCACCACAGCTGACAAGGGGGGTTCTTTAATCAAATCCAGTGAACCCAGTGAACATACATTCAGTGAATGTGGCAAAATTTTGACATAATCAGACCAAAATACTTCCAGTTTATCTAGATGTTGGGAACACTTCAACTGTTCACAGAGACGGTTTCCTTCTGATGAAGCTTCCAGATCAGGTTTGTGCAAGAACAGTAGAACGGGGCATCACCACTCCGTTGCTGGCTAAACCCCCCTGTAGGTGTCAAATGGGTTTTTTCTTTGCCTTTCTGGCCAGCTCACAAGCAATTCTGTCTGAGAGTCTGAGAGATCTTCCAGATCTTTCTTTAACTTCCACTGCTAAATTCCATTTCTTAGCAACCTTTCATACAGTAGGAACTACAAGCTGAAAACGCTTTATCTTTTCATAGTCAAGTGAAGATTTGTAGACTTTAATTAAATTCATTATCATATTTTCTGCAATAATCAAATCAGATTTATCAGATTTTTGTCTATTTTTATGTCGATCAAATATAAAGAAACAGTGCATGAACTTTTGATAAAATGTTATTTTATTCTGCAGAGATTGTGTTGACTTTTTGCTGTTGATTGATTTCTAGTGCTTTGAATCTTTTTTTATTATTATTTGTTAAAAAGACAAGCAAAAGTAACACAAAATAATGTTATGGG
This sequence comes from Brachypetersius altus, assembly GCA_037974465.1. Lineage (NCBI taxonomy): Eukaryota > Metazoa > Chordata > Actinopteri > Characiformes > Alestidae > Brachypetersius > Brachypetersius altus. The sequence goes on along the minus strand of JBBPDB010000007.1, from coordinate 13,145,975 downwards.
TTTCCCTTCAGGGTCTTTTTTCAGCATATAAATATTTTTGGGCACAAATGTTTGACTGATGGAGTAAGCAGATAATATATGATGTAATGGCCAAATAACAGGAGCACTTTTTCCTCTTTCCCTCTTCCACCCCACCCAGCCCCCCTCAGTCCACAGATGTTGAAGAGGTAAAAGTGCTGACGTCTAAGATTTTGAAAGCTTGCACTCATTTTACAGAATATGTGCTTTTATCATATACAGTGCTTAGATTAGCTGGTGGGAGCACTTTCTCATGCCTGATGTGTCCCATCTTGGAGAAGTCAATCTTCTTCACAAAGGAGGAGCCCTACCTCCCTGGGGACATAGTTTATTCATGTATCAAATTTATTTTTTGCCACTGCAGCCTCCCAGGATTCGCGCTGCATTTATTACGGGGGGTAATGAAAATTGAATTCATACAATGCAGCCCTGTATGCATTGTAAAACTGAGGGAGGGTGCACTATGGAGCCCGACGTCCTGAGATGCCCACCCCAGCGAGGCTGCAAATCTCACCAACTTACAAAGTGTATCTGACTCACAAAATAGAACTTTTTAGAAAGTCTTAAATTCTGTGAGGAAAAGTTGCTTTGTTTATGACTGACAAACATTTGTTGAGTCTGAGAAAATTAGTGTTTAGCCTTTCATTTTTTATCATTTTCCTGAGAAGAGCATAGAGAGTGTATTGATTGGGATGACTGAGAAACACCCAACTCATTTATCCTCGATTTTGCTTCTGCAAATTTTGAACAATTTTCTTTTCTTTACCATCAAATGTGCCTGAATCGTAAATGTGACTGCAATTATCTGAGCACTGGGATTTACTTTTATTGGATGGTCCCAAATGTATAATCCAGTTTCAAATTTACAGATTTAAACCATTTACAAAATGTCTGCACAGTCCATTATTGTTTTTATTTGATTGTTTGTTTGTTTGCTTGGATTACCTATCACTTGTGCACCTATTATGTATCAGTTCATTTTCCAAACCTGGAGCAATATGTTGTATGTCAACTTTTGTTGAGTACTTTTTTGGAGACTTGGTAAATTTAAAATGGATTGATGACACAATAGTGGTGCGTAACAATATAGATAGACGTTATTAGATTCCAAAACATGTAAAAAGAGTACTATAAAACAAATTTATAGTAAAATAAAAAACTTGAATTTTGCATTATTAAATGAATGTGTTATTCTGATGCTGTGCAGTGCTGATAGTCTATAGCTAGATGGGAGTTTTCTATCTGTTTAATCCAAAATATTTTTTTAATATGTTTACCATGTCCAGGCAAATTAACACAAATATCTGCTACAGGAAAACTTTTTCATTCCCACTCATTAAACTAGGGTTGATGCAGGTCAAATCTGTTAGAAAGTGGAAGCGGGCTGTGAGAACTGAACCACCAATATCTGAACCACCTATCCTTAACCTTAGCCTGTCCCAATGTTCACAGGGCAAAATTCAGACAAGCACCCTGACCCAGTCCATCACAGGGCAGACACACAGGCACTCACAACTTGTGGCAATGTAATCTTAAATTCATTTAACATGCCTGTTTTTGACTGTGGGAGGAAACCAGTGGCCCCAGGTTAAACACAGTCAGATAGCAGGATAGTCCACATAGAACAGACCCCAAGTCACATGGCCAGGAATTCATTTAGCGTTTGTGCTGTGAGATGACAACACTGCCCAGTGTACCTAGTGGCATTGTACAAGCCCAAACAAGACATATTAACCAAATCCAAGTTTAAAATCTATCTGAACCTGACACAAGCCCAAAACATGATGTAAACAAATTCTTGTATAAATGTGTTGCTGTTTAAGTTGTTCTTTGTTTAAGCTTTGTAACAAATCGACAATAATGTTATCCATTTGAAAACCTGATGTGTGAACTGAGAGAAAAAAATCATTTCTAGGGGTTCAGCTGGCTTTATTTTCATTTTGCTTTCTTTTTAATGGAAAGGATAACAAAAAAACTTTCTTTTTTTGGTTGCCCTTGGTTGCCAACATGTGAGATTGTCCTTTCCAGTGCATTTTAATATTATTATTTTATTTATTTTTTTTATCATAAGTGATAGCAAATGGGCGTGTATGCATGGTAATTCATCACTGTTCACATGCCCTTGCCACGTTAAGCTAAGGTGAACTTTATCAACAGACGAGATGATTTACACTCTGATGAGTGGTTAACATGGCTTTGACAAATCCCGGAAGAGACATAATGTGTTTTTTTGCTGCATTTAATGGTACTTGATAAATGAAGCCTATTGGATTTTGATGGTGGTGGCTATCTAATGTATGAAAGGTATAAACCATAAAATCTGACTGTGACTCAGTAACCCAGGGCGAGAGTGTTTTAAAGCAAGAAGATATATTTCATTGGTGCTGTTCCTTTAAACAGACACTAGCTCTGTTTACAAAATTAGTAGCCACAATTGAGCATCTTCTCTTCATTAAGTCACTTTCCCTATTTCCCTCCCTTCTTCAACTCTCTGCTTCAGTGCTTCTCTGTGTTCACTCCTTTGCTTTTTTCCAGAGGCATGTCTTTAATTTATCACTCCTCCACAGTCTCCCAGTCTCCTTGATGGACTTAGCTGCTTCAAACTAGCATTTGTCATTCAGAGGACAAGCCTGCTCTGTTACTTAGAGACTGTCTACCCTCAGCATATGAAGACAGAGGGGGGGGGGGGGGGGAACGAGGCAAGGAGAGACAGAGAGACAGAGAGAGAGTGGAGACTGTTAAGGTTTTGTTGTAAACATCTATGTTAAGTTTCTGTAAATGAATACTTCTTGTAATTTGTATATTAAAGTGACTTACAAATTTATTTTCCTTCATTCTATTTATGCTTTAAAGTGATCATAACATTAAAAAATTTCATTTTTAAATACTGTAGTTTTATATAGTGCCTGAACACTGTTAAGGTTGCAATGTACATAATTACCAATGGATATATATCCCTATATGTGACCTATGATGTGAATACAAAATGTTTTGAGCTCATTGATTTTCTGGGGGCACAGAAATCATCCATTGATCCTAAGCACAGAACCAGCCTGTATAATTCTAAGGGATTAGGGAGAGGTCAAAAGATGGTCATGTAAAAATGAATGAAATAATATTTAGCATAGAGTGAACACTGCATGTTTTTCTGAAGTGAACAACAATCTCTTTCATTTTGTGTACATTTAGGGACAGGGTGGTACTGCAGAAGTCTATGATCCACTTTATCTCTGGGATGTTGTCTCCTCGTTCACACTGGTGAAACCCTTGGTGATGTAAACTTGGTGATGTAGTTTGAGCTGTGCATTGATGTACAGTCATATGTCAGCAGCAAGAACAACAGCAGACCGAGTTCTCTTGACATCAGCCTGGGTCAGGCAAAGCACCTGGTCATTGGAAAAGGGATGGGTGGTCTGCCTCACTGCCAATGTTATTCCTTGCATTAAACCATGTCGAGAAGTAAAACAGCATATCTGGGAGGGGGCCCTAACCATCACAGCCAAGTAAAGATATCCTGTAGTTGGTGATGCCCAGCCACATGCACTGTGTGTTCCCTGTGTCCCGGAAGTGACCATAGATTTTCTGAGCATGTGCACATTTCGTTGCTTTGATGGTGGATCCTTGCTGTTCTCGCGGCTGCCTTTTGCACAGCACATGGTCTATATTTAATAGTCACAAACTCCACCATCAAAAAGCAGTAAATAGCATGGCATTCTTACACCATTCAGTGTTGATTCAAACACAAAATCCTCATCTTCGTGTCTCTGGAACTCTGTCAATGAGCTGTTTTCATTAAATCTAAACACATTAGTCTTTAGACTCAAGTTGGGTATTCCACTAGAGTCAGATGTAGTCTAGCGTATTGTCCAAAACATAATAGGTGATCCCTAAAAGCATCATGGCATTCTAATAATGGTGGCACCAGAAGGTGCTCCTGTTATTTGTCACTGTGGTACTCTGAGAAAGCTTTTAGGTGGTAATCATTTTTTGTAAAGTATTTATGTCTATGTCACCCAAAACTTTGTTTGTAATTTTTGTAAATAATGCAGTCCTCCTATTTTATTGGCGTTCAGTTAGTAATAAAGTCTGAATATTTCATCCCTTTAGGGGGCACAAATATTCTAATTCATCCTTTATAATGAGCATTTAATCAGTAATTGTGACACAACAGTTTACCACTTTACTTTAGGGGCCCCCCAACATTAATTTACTTAAATAATCATTAATCAGTGCTTACTTTATAGTGAATTAAGGATTCATTTGACCCTAGGAAAAAATTAATTGTCTATATCAATTATTAACTCATTTCTATGGCTCTAGTAGCAAAGCTAGAGATATTCACTGATGAGGCTCAGTATGTCAGCTCACGAAGTAGATGTTGATTTTTTTTAGAAAAGTAAAACAATCTATCAGGAATTTAGGACCATAGGCTGAAGGATGTCAGTGTTTTTTTGTTTGTTTGTTTGTTTTATTGAATAAACACAGAGAAACTGGTTTGGGAGAAAAAGACAAGGTAAAAGAGGGAAAAAGAAACACAACGCCTGACAAAGCCGCAGGTAAATAAAAGGTAACTTTGTACAACAAAGCAATACTGACAAGATACTGATGAACAAGATGATGACAGAATTACAAACACAAGACAGGTTAGTGAGGCAAGATGGTAAGATGTTCTGTACTGTGTTACTTTGTTCTCCAAAGTTACTTTGTGTTGTATTGTGTTAGGGTTGGTCAGCGGCCGGTAGAGGCCGCTGCTTTTTTGTTTTGTATGGGGTTATGTTTCTGTGGGGTTTTGG
>JBBPDB010000007.1:13097250-13113228 GCA_037974465.1 Brachypetersius altus | reverse complement strand
ACACCATTCTCCTATTCTGGTCCGGCCCCTCTGTCAAATTTTCGAAACCACTGTGGCCCGCGAGTCAAAAAGTTTGCCCATACCCTGGCCTAGACACATACACACAGTAAGTAAAACAGTGTACACCCAATGATACGACACGTTAATGACACTTTATTGTAAACAAGGTTTCAATGTTACTGTATTGGTATAAGCCGCTGTGTAAACAATAGTTTGATGCAACCATGTTTCTCCGTTGGCCACGGTGCCTGATATAGTAACATTCAACAGAGTGCAAAATACAACGGAGACTCAATACACTACAAAAAATGACAATACTAATGACTAATATTGCAACATAAGCATGATATTGCACAAGCACAAGAATCAGTTAGTAGCATTCAACAAAGTGCAAGGTACAACACAAACAATACAATCACTGGGTGGAGATGGCCTTTCATGATGTTACTGGTGTTGTTCTAGAGGCAGGTTCAGTAAATGTCTATAATGAGAGATAGAGGCACACTTATAACCTTCTCAGCTGCTGTGTGTAGTGTGTTACAGTCTGAAACCTTACAGTTCCTGTACCAGACAGTGATGCAGCAAGGGAGCAGACTTTTCATGGTACTCTTGTAAAATTTTGTAAGGATTGGTCAGTGGAGGCTCACTCTTTTCAGTCTCCACAAAAAGTGCAGACACCGCTGAGCCCTCTTGGCTATGGAGGTGGAGCTGAGGGACCAAGAGAGGTCATCCGGAACTTGGTGTTTTTTGACCCTCGCAGCAGCAGTCCTGTTGATGGTGAGAGGTGGGTGAGCAGAGCTGGACTCCTTGAAGTCTATTATCATGTCATTTGTCTTGTCAACATTTAAAACAGGACTGTTGCACTTACATCAGGAAGCCACTCTCATGTCCTCATACGCGTTTCTAGACGGGGGCAGCATGGGCCAGGGCCCCTATAGAATTGTTCATGGCCCCTGTCATGGCCCCTGCACTGAACAGCCAATGATTTAAATATTAATTTCTTATCACGACATGCGCTTGTTTGAAGAACGGAACTAGCGCTATGTGTGTTCTAGACGGACCGTTTAAAGCGTTACACACATGCGAGTGCACATGCAAACGTTTAATGAGATTTGATACCACACACTGTATGTGAATTTCTTTTTTCTCTCTATTTTTCCTCCTCACTACAGTGATATGATGACAGTGAGATTTAAAAAAGAACTGTCATGAAAATAAAGGAAAAGTTAAATATTAAATAAAATATCTAAAATTAAAAATTTACCTGTTTTGCCATTATATGTGCCCCCCAATAAACACACTGGCCCCATCTTGGACCACCTTGGTAATTTTAGTCTAGAACCACTCTGCATGTCTGGCGATGTACACTGAGATTTCATTGTTCTACTAGTTTTATACTGATTAACGTAACTTTCACCACACATGTTAGAGTTAATTTTGGTAAATTCACATTTAATTCTGATGGGCCTGATGGGATGAATAATGCTCAACATCACCAGTAGATACATGCTAGCTCATTTACATTTACATTTAGCAGACACTTTTACCCAAAGCGACTTCCATTCCCTAACTACAGGGGACAGTGTAGTTAGCAACTCGGGGTTAAGGGTCTTGCTCAGGGACCCAATGGTGGTAGGATTCGAACCCATGACCTCTTGGTCCGGAGGCAGGTATCCTACCCACTGAGCTACCCACTGAGGTCACCCTCAGTCACCCATGTCACAACCTACCTTTAAATAAAGTGAATATTCTTGCTTTCCACACAAACAGTTAAGCATTAGTGTATTAAGCACAAATGGAAACTAATTGTGTAGATTAGTAAACCATCTAATCTAAATCCTGTCAAGGATTTTTTGTGTTTGACTTTAATGCAGGTCCACTAGCAAACTGAATTTGTCTTCACTGGCAGATTATCTGGATCACCCAGTCTTAGTGAAATATTTGTGTGCTCACTGTTCCCTCGGATGTTTTGTCTTAAGATTACCTGAAATAATACTTTTTAATGTTAAACACTGAAAAATTACTTCTCACCCATCTGCCAATACTACCAAATGACTCTCCCCGCCTCCCCAGCCAACCAACCATGCATGACTGAGGACAGGGGCTTCAACCTCACCTGGCAAATACAGTAATCCAGCCCTGCTTTTCTGATAAAATCTTTAACAGCAATGAATAGAAAAAAAGCATTAACAAATGCAGTCTCAGAGCCAAAATGAAGATAAACATTCAAATTAAGTGAAGCATATAAAACTTGATCACAATAATAAAAAAAAAAACTTTCAAAACTTGTCATTTCATCTCAAAACTTGTCATTTCATCACAGGATGTTCCTGATTGTCATATGTGCAAATCCTATTTTAAAACAGTTCTGTCTTAAGATCTTTAAAGGATGCCAGTGCCCCAAAGACACATGGCACAAGTGATCACTGAATGAGTTGTCAGGCATCAAAATGATGTAAGCCATGCATCATTGCTCTCTCTCAAACAACACTCAAGACATCACAGGAGATTCATGTAGATTCCAGAGCACCCACAGGGACAATGTTGCCTTTCAGCACTAACAAAACACCAAATTCTGACACAAGAGAGCTGCATTCATATGTAAAAGATTCCTTAATGTGTTTTTAAAATAATAAATCTTAAACATGAAAAATGTCTTATGTTAATGGTTCTTTGAAAATCAGTTGTAGTCTTTGTGGTAGTGTTGGTAGTGTTCTTGTATTAATCCCAATAATGCCCAGCCTTATTATATCCTGCCACTATTAATCAGCAATGACATAGAAAACAATGTAGAGCAACTACATTCTTAATTGTTCTTAAGTTATGGGGAGTAAGGAACAAATTCCTGGACCTGCTGGAGAATCTGGAGCATTTAAGCCATGAGTTGTGCTGTTATTCTACTAATTAAAGTGCACATTTTTCTCCTCATCCCGATTGTAATACAAGATTGGAGGAAGGGACTGGCGAATTAACATGTAATTGCTTACCAATTACTAGCACCTGCTTTCAGGACAGGAGTACACTGCCATTGTCACTGACAAGCCTCATAAACACTAAAGTGGCTTCCACCAACTGGATGCTTCTACACTTCTCGCTGCCTGGCGCTGAAGAGTGGGTGGGCATGAGTGGGTGGCAGAAATCATGGGGGGAAAAAACTCCTGTAGGCTAAGAACACATCCACAGCCCATGGAGTGCTCTTTCTACATACTCAACACTCTTAATACAGTTGAGATAAACTACAGCCATGTTTCCACATTTTCAATTATTACAAAGAGGGGGCGACTCAAGAGTCTTTTTCCCACCATTTGTTGCAATTTATTGTTGTTTACTAATGAAATACAGAGGTAAGAATTGTACCTGCACTGATAAGAGCCCTTCATGTTTTTCAATTTATATTTTGGAAAAACATTCTACTCCATTCCATTCTTCAGTAGACATATTTCAAGCACATCTACTTAACGCTAAACAATTAAGCACATTGTGAACATGTCCACTCTTTAAAAGAACTGCAGATTCTTGTTAGGGTGAAAGATTTATGAAAGTATATATGAATTAAGAAAATGTGATTGATGACAGCCAATTATGGTATCTAGTCAGATTCATATAATTAATATATTTATAATAAATTATAATATTTATAATAAACTGTAAAAGTAGTTGGCAAGGAATGTAGGCTGGTATTTTTATAGTAGGACCTGATCAGCTATAACTGAACTGCATTCTTTAATTAAAGAGGCTACAAAATATGCAGATCTGGTTCAGATAATGATGGGGGAGATAACACAGACTTATACTGGACTGTAAACCCTTTTGTGAACTGGTAAATTGTATTAATACAATGCCAAAATACAAAGCGAAGCTAATATACTTGTCACGAGGGCTGGACGGAACTGGCCCTCGTGAGCTACCTCGGTGGAACCATGGATCAGGCAGACAGGTTTCCATGCTGAGACTTCAGGTTTATTAAAGCAAATGAAAAACAAAAACAAATAGGCACTGTGGCCTCCTTGGTCAGAATCCGAGCAGAACAACAAACACCGAAGAGGAAAGGGGTAACTGAGGTGTACATGAGGCGATGGAGACATGAGGAACACAGGACAGAGACTGACTTAAATACACAGGACAACAAGGGAAACACGAGGCAGCTGGGGAGCAAAAACAGGGAACAGGTGGGGAACCAGGAACATGTGACACCAGGGGAACGGAACGGGAACCACTATACAGATACATATGGACCTACAAACAACACAGGGGGAACCTAATACACGTGACACAGACAGAACCAAAACATACACTGCAACAGGGAATACATGACACACACATGGGGGAAACCTAAGCAAACAGAACAGAACAGAACTAATAGGTATGGGAATTAACATGGCCACCGGCCAGACCGTGACAATACTGTGCATTAGTTTGTGATTGCCAGCTGCCAGTCTTTGATACACTCAAAATAGCTCCTGGATTATGCTATTTTTGTTTTTTCTTCTTCTTCTTCTCCTTCCTCAGTACATGATAGGTCATAATGAATCTTTATAAACAAATTCCCACTTAAAGGACACATATGTCACATTTGCTTGTTTTACTTTAATTTTTTATGGAGATCCACTTATGGTGTGTGTGGGTTTATATGCCAACAGCAATCACAAATTCATTTTTATATGATCATTTTCCAAGCTCTCTTTATCCCCTAGAATTAAACAGGCTGTCTCTGTGCCTTTAGTACTGATATATGTAAATGAACTTTGATTGCTCTGTCTCATTTTAAAAATAAGTTTGGGCTCAAAATACTGTTCAAATCTTCAAAGTGGATGGGTGGGCTAAAAAACCTGTAGGCTGAATAGATTTTATTTGTGACATAAAAAGAGTTTATATTTGTGACATAGATTCCATATTTGATCTGTTTGGATTTGGGACTTGATGGAAAATCAGACTCTTTCTTTGATGGCACTTTAATCTGTAAAGGGCTGTATATGGAGACATATTTGCCTTTTTTACTCATAAGCACATACTTTATATTGCTTTCATAGTAGTTACTGGATTGGTCAAAGTAGTTAATGGACAGTTAGGCATGAGGTTAATTCAATGAGTAGCAAACTCTAGGAAACATGATCTAGACGTATACTAAGGGTTATCTTTAACTAAGGAAAAAAAATCCAGTGGTGATTTACCATTGATGCTGCACTTTAGTCCAAGACTTTAAAATGCCTGTAAGTGGAGACTGTGTAGTTACCCTGGCTGTATGTGGGTGTGAATATGCCTGGCAGTTTTATTCGGCGTTAATATGCGGTTCACTATCTCATTAGATCTGGAGACCCTGGCGGCCGTGGCCATCCAGTAAGCACAGTGGGAAAGTCATTCTGTAGAGCCTGTATGGGGTTTTCCTCTCAGGGGTAAAATGTGCATGCAGGTCTTCCACTGAGGAGGGGTTCCTGCCCACACCCTAACAAATCTGCTGTGGCTTCAGAGCACTGGCAGCACCCAGTGTGAAAGCAGGGGGGAAGAAGTCTGTTGATGGATGACAGCCTTGTGTTCTCCATGCTCAAGAAGCACAGTAGCATCTACGGGCCAGAGCAGCTGCATCCATGGAGACAAAAAGCATCAGGCCATGCACAGAGGCGTGCCAGCTGAGCTTTTCACAGAAAACCCAAAATGTATAATAAACTCCAAATCTATGCCAGTGTTCTGAATAGCATTCTATTCTTCGCTAGGAGTGTAGAATAGTGATGGATCGTGATGATGATCATGAGGATGTCACATTATTTTTTATTCCTTTTTGTTTTAGAGCATAATATGATCATTTCAGCAGGAGAGGGGGATATTTTATCAAGCAGTAGGCAGCATGGTGTGCAGCAGAGCAGCGTCAGGCTGTGGCCAACGGCGCATTACAGCGCAATGAGGGTCTGCTCTATGGAGTTCCCTCTGCAGTTCAGGCTCACTTGTGCTGATTCCCTGCGATCCTAGAAAGCAGCAATTTGCTCCATTTGAGAACACAAATGTGACATTATGAAATGGCATGCGAATGTCAGAATGAATGACTTAAGCGTGTCAAAGATCTTTTGATGTTGCTGGAAGAACACGAGTAGAGGAAGTTCTTCAGCACGCCGCTGAAGTGGGAGGAAGTTTCATATAATTGGATTTTGATGCTTCCTGTTGTCATGGCACCCAGATCCTGTCCTTTCATGTAAAAAAGGTTTTTTCCTTCATCAGATGTTGGGGGAGGGGGATCTCATGCCAAAGGAAAATGATGTTCATAGAGGAACAAGCAGTAATAGGACAGCCCGCAGCATTGATCGAGATAAATTAATGTGTTTGGGCTTTTGTCACAATGAGCCCAAGTAGCAGCTGCTGAAGTGGCCACAGATAGGTCTCACTGGCAGCAAATGAAATCAGACACAAGTGGCCTCAATTCAGCACCAAATGAGAAATCCTGAAGTCCATCTGCATCACTTTGTCTGGTCATCTGGGCTAGATTTGTATCTGTTTTTCATCTATCAAGTGAGAGACGTCTGTCAGCGTTGAACTTTTGATGCTGCTTAAAAGAACATGGCTACTCTGAACTCATCATAACTTTGATAAGGGCAGTGCAGAGATGATCACAATGAATCAAGTTTGACATTGAAGTATCATAGCTATCTGCAATATGCTGATTTTATTATTTATTTCTTAACACATATACACTGAAAAAATACTGAATGCATATGATTCAGTGTGTCAATCAAGAAAAAATGTCTTACATAGACACATACATAAGGAGTAACCTGTGAGACAGCCAGTGTGCTGATGAGACAGAGACTAAAGGGAGCAGCTCTATCATGAACCACCCTTAGTTTCTCCTGGGAAGGTCTGAATGAGCACTATACTACCAAGTGTTAAACCTTGATCTTCATTATGTGCTCTGGTGTGTGAAATTTCTTTACTGGCCCTAGGTTTTGCTTCTCCAGAGAGAGCAGCTGCTGTTGCTGCTCCGGTCACACTGCTGGCACGAGCAAGAGCAGGTAACAGGAGGCGTCTGGGATTAGTTCTCATCTACACCAACCTAATCCTGAAAAGCCTCTGCTGTAGCAAAGACTATTAGCTAATCATTTTCATTATTAACAAATGCTTAAGTCATCTAATGTAGCAGTTTGTCAATAAGGCTGGTAAAATTGAGGAATATTAAGAAGGATACACAGCCGGATTAACAGACAATCCTCTCAGCAAAAACAAATTGAGCCATTGGACCTGTGTGAGGGAGAACTGCGATATCGGCACAGGCATGACTGAACACACTTCTGTCCACTCTCAGCTAAGCTCCCTACTTATGAGTTATGAGTTCAGTTATATTGCCGTGCATTGAATGTACAGCATCATTGCTAGTGTGTGTGTGGTTTTTTTTGTTTGGTTTAACATAAACATGTGTGTGTGTGTGTGTGTGTGTGTGTGTGTGTGTGTGTGTGTGTGTGTGTGTGTGTGCGTGTGTGTGTGTGTGTGTCATTGCCATGGTTCATTCATAAATGTGGTAACATTGTAGTTGCAGGTTACCTACAGAAGGACTACACAGCACTACTCAGTAATTGTAAGATGATAAGAAATAAATTAGGTTATCATAAGGGGCCTTATACAGGACAGCCATTTGATCATATTATTTTGATGCAAAATTTGATGTCATTGAGCCTAAGGGATCATATCCATATGTATTTCCCCCTCACTATGAATATACCAATTATATACAAATACTGTACTTGAATGAATTGTCCCTGGAAAATATTACTTGAGTAAACAAACCTTTTCCTACCTTAGTACAAGAACAAATGCTTTTTATTACCCCTTAAATATTAAAAGTAAGTGTACTGTGAGTTTTTACAGTTATATCATATTGGTGATTGCTTTCTCTTTTGGAGATTTGTGCATAGCTGTATTGAAACAGATGATTCATAACTGCAGTTTCACAGATCTTCAGAGAAACTGCACTCAAGAAAATTTAAATAAAAAATCTATTATTTGGGAATGAGGCTTCATTACAGTGATAAAATGGAACAAATGTATGTTACTTTAATGACAGGCCCCTAATGTCAATGTAGTGTCATTTGTTTTGTAAAAAGCCCTCCATGTGGGTAGGCTTCAAATAAAGCATGGGGTCGAAGAGAAGGCCCTGAGAGTCCTATGTAACTAGAGCTAATGCCACTTTCAGAACACTTTCACCAGTTCAGATGGTCCAACATGGTGATGGTTTTAGAGGTTAGCTAACTGAGAAACCAACCAAATCTACTTTCAAAAGAATGTATTCATCTAAGGCTGACTGTTCTTTGAGTAAGATGAAAACAATGTGCTTTTTCACAAATAGAGCTGTCAAAGAACAAAAACCCTTGCGCTTTACTTGATGTTCTTCATTTTATAAAACATCCTTTAAAACAGCTGAATTTAAATTTGGAGCATCTAAATATAGCAAAAAGGCCCTGGGGTCAAGTGCTTACCTTAAAGTTAGAGTTAAGAGCTTCCAATAGTAAACATGTAGTTTAAAAAATTAAGATATAAATATAAACACATTCATAAGCAGAAATTTTGGTGGCTTTAGTTCTAACTTGATAAGGGCTTTTGTACGTTACACGTGTTCACAATAGCCCCATTCAGTTGAAAAACAGAGCATGGATGTTGTGAAATGTATACTATGCAACTGTACAGATCATTAAGGGTCTTCAACTTGCTCAAAACAAGTTTTGTTTCACAGGAAATTATAATGTGTACTTCTAATTCCTCTCCTGATCATTTCCAAAACAGAGCAACCGTATTTGGAGCTTCATGTCAAGGCTGAGAAACAGCGTGCCTCATCAGTGCAGAATTTCATCACTGAGCAGCCAGACACAGTGAATCTGTGAGATCAAAACCCTCTTTGTGCTGTTTGGGGATATTTGAGGCAGAGATTATCTCTAACGTCGTCGGGTAAACCGAGAAGATGCGTATCTCCTGAAAGATACTGATGGAAGTTTAAATTGTGTGCACACTTCAAATGTCTAAACATGGCTCTGAATACTGATTGCCATGACTCACTCAGAAGTTTGGAAAGTCAAGTGGAATTATTGACTGTAGTGCAGGAATCTGCTTCAGATTCGAAAAGCGATAGAAGTCAATCAAATAACTGAGGGGAACGACGCAACACCGAAGAGGCTGGATCTGTAAAGACAAGGTGGTCTTAAACGGGGAAAGCAGAAATAAGGTTTGGGACTGGAGATGTGGATGGGGAAAACGAGAAAAGAGGAATACAGGCTTGAGCAATGGTGAGGATCACTGCCTTGGTTTGCTTCGGGAATATGGAGGAATTCTGAAAGATTGATGAGGAGAGGAGGAGGATGGTGGGTTTGCCAGTCTAGATAATTGGACTAATCCATCCAAAGTACCCCAGTGGAGCAGATCACTGCTGCCTCCTTCAAGCCCAACAACTTCTTCCTTCAGCTCAACAACCTGCTAAAGTAAATGGCACAATGTCTCTGAAGACTTAAATGAGCAGACGGTGGTCTGTTTCGTTGGCTAAAGAGCCTTCTATGCTTTCATCTCTTCTCATACTTGAACAGTAATCTTCAAGTTTGAACAGTAATATTCAAGTTTTACATTAAAAATACAGCAATTTTTATTCTGTACGGCTAATTTATTCTGTTCTCCCTCTCTCTTCCCTGTTCTTTCTGTCCCTGTCTCTCTGGCCGTTTATTGCTCTCCTTGAAAATAAAAATATCTTGGAATATACAAATATACATTTAGCACAACATGTTTCAAATGTATTTTAATAAATTGCATTGCTGAATGGGTCTGTCTTTTGAACACACACCCAGTCATACACATGCACACACACTCACACATACACACACACACTCACATACACATTCTCTCTCTCTCTCGCACATACGAATGCACACACACACACACACACACACACACACTCTCTCTTTCTCACATCCACACACACACACACACACACACACACACACACAATTTTAAAATACACAAATATACAATTTTCTGGCCCTGCATTTACAGTGTGCTACACAAGGGCATATTTCTGAACTCAGAGTGCCCCCTGCTGGCAATGAGCGCAGTAGCAGAGAAAACACACCACTGCTGTGTGTGAAACCAGCCATGAAATCAGCCTGGCACTGGTCCTGGCACACTCAGCCAGCAGCCCTCTTTTTCCCCCAGCTCCATCTGAAGCCTCTAGGGGGATAAGCACTGGACAGCAGGCCCAAATGGGCAGCGTTTCCAAGGGGACCAGACTCAAGCACACAATGCGTCACTCAAAGACGCTCACATACTTTACAATCTCTCACAGCACTCTACATTCCAGCTGTCAGAGATAGCTAGCCCCCTTTTCCTGTTGTAACATTCTTGGTGACCTCCATCATGTATTCACTTTTTTTGCACTTTTTACACACTTTTTTCACTTTTCTCTCATGTATATATGTGCTGTTTCTTTGCCTTTTCACTCAACTCTGTTTCTGCGCCTTGCATCATCTCATGTATACGCCTTGTCCTCCCCCACAATTGTGGAAAGTTGTGGTAAATCTGTCTACAGCAAGCTCACTGAGTTGTTTTACTTATCTTCTTTTCTAAGCCACAAGCATTTAAAGCATTTATTTTACCAAGGCACATCTTGAATGACTGACATTGCTGCTAAACTCTGCTGCCAGACAAAAGAATCTGTTGTAATATTTGTGAAGAGCCAGCAACTCAACAATAACTCTTGCAATAACACAAGACATAAAAGAGCTCTTTTAATTGTTACAATAACTCCAAACAATAAACTGTATTAGCTGTTTAGATTGGCAGTTGTACTACACGAAGACAATGAATTCCTCACATGTACGGAAATCATGTGGTGTTGAGTAAGTGTCAATCAAAAAAAAAAAATTAGCTGTGTGTGTCCCAGAAACTGTGAAACTTAACAAGGCGAATGTAAAGGCTTTGCAGGGAACTAATGTATCCAGGATGATGTGAATTATGGAAATGAAATATTTAGATCTTGCTGAAAATATATGAAATATAAAATACAAACTATTAAACTCAGTCTTGACTTTAAAAATGAAAATCATATTGAGCCTGAAGATAATAGCTTCAATGGATTATAAGTCATGGGCACAAACAGCATAGCGTAGCATGTAATGATAAGGTCTCAGACAGACCTAAGGGATATTAACAACACTAAATAAAGGAAATCACACTCTTGTTAGCTTTTAAATTATGTTCCTTGTTAAATGTTATGTAACTTATGCTTATAACTGAAAATGAAAATGAGTTGTGTTGTTTCAATAAAATATAGCAAGTTCTCAAATCTGATTCATTAGTATGAGTTGGTCATTGTGTGTTGACTTAACACTGTTCCCACTGGCTCCTGGCATGACCTAAATGCATACTGTTTTAATTGTCTTACTCAGCCCCTCTCTGTTCTCTGACCTCAGGCCCACCATCCTTTGTGTGTGCATCTTTCTTAGATTCCTTGGTTAGTTGTCTAACCTTGTTGTTGACCATAAGAGTGGGTTACCATGTATCCCCAATATCCTGCAGCTGAGTGTGATTCTATGACTTCCGAGGACAGAAGCAACATCACTAAATGATGTAGATTTAACTTAAGCCTCTCAATTTGTGTTTGCATTAACTGAACTTAACCACATTCAGTTAAAGGTTACACAAAAAACAATCAGTTTAGCTCTTAGCAATTAGAAACCATGTTGGTTTGATTATTGAATTCACTGAGCACATTTTCCTTAGTCACGTATCTCAGGAGCCACTTAACAATTTCACTTTTTTGAGAGAGAACCATGGCATTGCTTCCTTTTGGTAATGTGTATTTAAGATTCACCAGGTTGCAATCCCAAAAACAACTACTATGTCTGTGATGAACTGAAATAATGGGCGATCTGCTACTTAATTTGATTCATTACAGGTTGTATTTAATGAGAAGGACCTCTGCCTAACCTCTCCAGTGGACGGAGCCATAAAAAGCAGCCATAAAAAGTGATTGATGAAGATGCAGTGATTAACAGTCGATTGCTGCAGTTTGTTAAACATTCTGGTTGGGGGGAATAATTGCATCCGTTTTGGAATGTCACCTGCAACATTTTCAACATTAGACAGGGCATGGGTAATGGTCTGAAGGTCATCACGGAAATATGAAATGTGACTGTTTATGGAGAAAGACGAGAAAAAAGAGGAATGTTTTAGCTTTGGTTTAGTTCACACAACTTGGAGAGATGGTTCGCACAATGGAAACGCATGCAAGGTTTTTAAAGCACTGCTCCAAATTTTCAGCACGCACAAGCATGCACAAGCACACACACAAACACACACATATACTGATCGAGAGAGAGCGAGAGAGAGAGGCTCTTAGCACTCTTCAATACTGTTCCACCCTAAGTAATTAGGTGCGCAGTAACTAGTGTGAGTAAGAGTTGGTGGGGGTTTATTCAATCAGTATGCATGTTTGACATATGGTTAAGCTCTTGAGGCCTCTCCGCAGCAGCTACAGAATAGGTTAAATGAAGATATGCCCATTCTTTATTTGTTACTGCACATTTTCATTTCCATTGATTTGTCAGTTAGGTCAGAGAGTCCTTCATTTGTATTAATGTATTCCACCATTACTCTCTGTTTTGAGAAGTCTCTGTCGGTGTAGAGGGTGCTCACCTACCACAAGGATTTAACTGGGTCATGGCAACAGCCCCCAGGCCATGTTTTATATAACTCTCCATTTAGACTCTGTTTCAAAGCAGCAGTGATAGCAAAGTTCAATTTCGCACTGGCCTATAAAAAGCATGTGTTGTTCCAAGCAATAATGCTTGCCCAGACACCCACAACCATTCGAACACAAGTTTGGAATCCAAATTCTGGAAAGAGAAAGCCACATAATGTTGTAGAAAGGGCAGTAGAAAAAGCAGTGTTGATTTCCACATATTTCAAACACATTTGCCTTACTGTAATATTGCATCTGCCACCTTGCTGTTCCATAAGGAATTCCGGCAGAGGGTCATGTGCCGATATTGTCTTCTCACCTTATGAGATGAAAAGAAATATTGCAGGATAATTGCTAAACAAAATTATTCAGACCAGAGGGAAATATGAATTATATGTGTGCTGTACTCATTTCACGCCTGATGGAGCACCACCTTTAACCAGGGAGAGGCTTGTATTCTCCACAGTTTTCGGGTGCCGCCATTCCAATAAAGCAATAAGAGACGCGTTCTCCCTTTTAATTGGACATTGTAAGACTGACATATCAATCTCTCAGCTGAAATGCCCCTTCCATGTAAACTGTAATTGAAACATCTAGGGCTGTCATATGGGACAATAAGACTGCTTATGCATGGGAAACTGACATGCACCCCTGGACCCTCCATGCTTATTTATATTTCATTATGTCAATGTTTATTCAGTCAGTCATGCTCTCTCAAAATGCAGTTTTGATTCACAAAGTGGCTGCCATCGCGCTGACTGTAGAAAATGTCAAATGCCTCATCAGTGCCTACTGAAAAAATATAGAAATGATTCTGTGTAGGGAGGGTACTAGGAATATATATATATATTTCCCAGTTTTCCTTTTTTCCATACCTCAGTTCATGATGAAATGGTTCATCCTCAGTAGTGATCTTTTGCTGGAAAGTGAGATGCGACAAACCATGTTTTCTCCCACGGAGACGAAAATATCTCTTTACAGAGTAAGAACGCCAGACTGTTCTTTGATCATCTAAAAACGGTTGCCATTTGTAAGACATCCACTGGCAGTAAATGGGGAGAGAACTGAAACATCACAAATAGTAGGTGGCAGATGCGAGATGTACGGCTGCATGTTTGCAGTAAGACGATAAGCGAGAGTCATTGTTTCTGCAGAGGCTCTTTAGATCAAGAGAGAGGAAAGCACACCCCGGAGTGAAGTTTAAGGCCCAATAAATCGAGAGAATTGCCAGGAAAAGGGGGAGCGACAGCACTCCCCTGGCGGCTGGAACCGTTTTCATTAGCTGAGAGGTCTTCAGTACCAATAAATGATTTAAAGCCAAACATAATGATGCAATTTTACCTGAAACTACACAGAGCTAGAATCCAGAAAGCACCGTGTGCTCTGAATCAATTATCAGTGCTTTATTCTTTTTATCCTCATAGTGCTCATGAGAGGTTGTCATTTCTAAAGACTACCATCAATCAGAAATCTCTCTCTCTCTCTCTCTCTCTCTCTCTCTATCTCTCTCTCACTCTCACTCTCACATGATGAAACAGCAAACACCATTACTTGCCTCTGTGGGGAGCTGTTACAGTAATTTCTTGTTCAGTGTCTGGGGAAGTCCCAGTGCAGTGTATGTGTGATCTGAGACTTGTCAGCAATGGCCACTCATCACTCATATGTACAAACTGGAGCAGCTGTACTGGATTCCACTTCTTTGACCTATCAACATCCCACATCTCTGAAACTCTACAGGAAGGAGGAAAATATAACTTTAATATACAGGGATATACTGCAATTTTATTCTAAGTAACTTTCTCCCTTCACATTATGCCATATTACAATAGGTTAAAATAAATCAGCGCATACAAATGAAAAAGGTGGTTCACTTTTAAAGAAAATAGAGGCTCTTTGGAATGATATTATGATATTCTCCCCTAATTATCAGTGGATAGTGGATTTTTTACACCAATTTAAAGTCATCCTGTCCTAACAAAAAACTTTTTTAAAAGAGGTATGATAGTAACTCTGTGCCAACCAATGATCTATGTAAACATGCAGCCATCATTCCATTCAAACTGCTCAAGCCCTTATCACAACACAACCTCTATGGCTGTATAACTGTGAACAATAATTCACATTTTTAATGGCAGGGTATTGATCCTGGCAGCATCAGCACAGTGAGAACTGCTTCTGCTGCACACTGACAGGACATAGTGGAGCAGAGAGCCCAAAGACGAATTGCAAAAACCCACACTGAGTTTGGCCAGGCCTGAGGGCCATCAGCTCTGCCACTCCAGCGGCATCTGGCACCACGTCTAGCTAAAAAAAAATCCTCCAGACCACCTGGTAGAATAGGTAAAAGAGGCCAAGAGGCCATGACCAACGTACAGAGGCATACAGAACATTCAAGTTTATCATGTTATCTTCTATACTTTTCTTGTTTTATGACTGGTTTAGCTTTGAGAAGTCACATTTCACATTTTACAGCCACAAGTCAAAAATTTGAAAATACCTTCCAACTTAAAGCAGTGATATTCAAAAGCATTGTGCTTTTTTCAACAATCCTAAATATCTTACAAGATCACAAACCTATGAAGTGAATCCTGTTGCGCAGAATACAATTCTACAATCATAATTACTGAGTCAATATGTAGTTTGGCGTTTGTAATTTCACTATTGTTAAGATAACCATGTGTGATTGTTGTGCTTTTTAATGCTGTAATTTGCTCCAAATTGTGCAACAGCCTTATCGTCCTCTCTACAAAAAAAGCGATGAATTATAGTTCAGTGCTGAAAGCTGAATGAGGAAATGTCAGCACTTTTAAAAGCCTTCATTTCAAGCCTGAGCATGTCACGCTATTCCTGCTTAGGTGCTATATGATTCTTTTATGTGTGAGATTTGCATATTCAGTGACTAGGTAAGATGCCAGACTAGTCTTTTTTTCATCACTGTTTCCAGATGAAGGAATGTGCCAGCTCCGGGTGAAACAACTCAGCTCAGTGCTGCTAAAGCAGAAGAGTCTTGGCTCTCGCACAATGATCACTGAAAAACAGAGAATATGAATCACTATACAGCTTCAAAAGAAGTGGAGGAGCAGCCGCTGTATTCTTGCTCTGCGATAAACAGCACAGCGTGGGGGGCGTCCAGCCATTTTTACTCCACTTCTCTGATATCAGCTGTAATGAACACCTTGGAGCTGTGCCTGCTTGACTAAGCATGGGTTGCTGTCAGAGAGGGCGTACGGTGTGTGTGTGTGTGTGTGTGTGTGTGTGTGTGTGTGTGTGTGTGTGTGTGT
>JBBPDB010000007.1:13085488-13097150 GCA_037974465.1 Brachypetersius altus | reverse complement strand
AGAGGCCGGAGAGAAGCTGTTCTCTGCGAGACTGGAGGATCCACACTTTTCTCTCAACTCTCTCATGTGTGTGTGTGTGTGTGTGTGTGTGTGTGTGTGTGTGTGTGTGTGTGTGTGTGTGTGTCTGTGTTTATGTGTGTGTGGGGGGAGGTTGGTGGCCAGCATGCTTAGGTGACATGCAGAGAATCTAAGTAGGCCACTATGACCCTTGGTCCACATGTATAGGTTTGATTAATTAGAACTCAAGCTAGAGTCCTCATTGTCCACTGTTCATGCTGTGCCTCACACCTGCCGAGGCTTAGGAAACATCTGCAAGGCAGCCTCTTAGCCCAGAACACAGCATTTGCCAACTGCAAAGCTGTCTGTCACATCTACTTTGGCTAAAGGGGTAGTGTGAGGGGGCTGTGTGTAGGTAAGTGTAAGCTTGGGATTTTGACTAATTCTTTGAAAACTTTCTGTGTTAATATGTGGTGCAGTGCCATTATTTCACAAAAGTCAAAAGAATTTAAAAATTCCACCAAGTATATTATAGCACTAATCCCAGAATAATCTTCACTGCAAACAAATATCATACTATAAATCAAATACTCTGTGCTATGTATAAGTACTTGCAGTGCCTCCAGAAAATATTCACACCCCTTGACTTCTTCAACATTGTTATGTTACAGATTTGTAACAGATTTGAGTATAGTTTTTCTTCAAAGAGCTAAACACAGTACCCCACAATGATGAGGCAAAAGCAAATTTTTAGAAGGATGCACACATTTATTTATCGCTAAAGCTTGTTTCATAAGTATTCACACCCGTGGCTTAATATTTTGCTGAAGCACCTTTGGCAGCAATCACAGCCTTAAGTCTTCTCGGGTATGCCTCTACAAGTTTGGCACACCTGTTTTTGGGGATTTTCTCAAATTCTTCACTCTCAAGCCCAGTCAGGTTGAATGGTTCTATTGGATTCAAGTTTGGATTCTGGCTGGGCCACTCAAGGACATTCACAGATTGTTCCTGGATCATTGTCATGTTGGAAGATGAATCGTCTCTCTAGTCTGAGTTTCAAAGTACTCTGCAGCAGACTTTCGTGAAGAATCTCTCTATATTTGGCTGCTGTTATCTTACCCTCTATGCGGACTCCTTGCGCAGTTCCTGCCTCAGCAAAACTGCCACCACCAGGCTTCACAGCAGTGCCGGCGTCAAGGGGGGCCTCTGAAGGCATTGCCACCCCTAGTGAGTCGCCAAGCCCCCCTACACCTTCTAGTGTCGCTCATATGAATATAGCTCACGATCGATAGTGCCCCCCACCCATAGTTAGTTAGATGCCAACCCGGTAGAGCCGCTCTGATGCCGGCCCTGCTTCACAGTAAGGATGGTTTTAGCCAGGTGATGATCAGTGCCTGCTTTTCTCCAGATATGACAAAAAGTTATATTTTGGTTTCATTAGACCAGAGGATTGTGCGTTCTGACAGGTTTATGTGAGGATTGGCCTCTGTCTAGCCTCTCTACCATAAAGGCCTGATTGATGGAATGTGTTAGCTATGGTAGGTATATATAGACATTTGTGCCATTCCAAATCATATTCAAGGAACTGAATTTACCACAGGTGGACTCAAATCAAGATCAAACATCTCAAGTATGATCCCTGAAAATAAGATGCACCAGCACTCAATTTTGTGTGTCATTGCAATTGGTCTGAATACTTATGTACCTATTGTGTTTAAATCTTTACATTTTTTTATACATTTAAGAAAAACACATTTTCACTTTCCTTTTATGGACCATTTTGTGCAGACTGTTTTCTAGTCTTTTGCAGAATTAACCTATAATGTAATGTGGAAAAAGTGAAGGGGTGTGAATACTTTCTGGTGGCACTGTATGAAGTGAATGTTATACCAAAGGTATACATTTATATTAAGATGTATATCTATACTTAATATTTAGGATTTTTCAACGTCTTGAAATTTGATGACTGACTTAAGTCAAGACTTTAAAACTTACATAATCAGTTATTTGATAAATAACTCAATATACTATTGATGGTATAGAGATTTCTTAGTCCACAGCTCTATCCATCATATCTATCGGGACACTCTGTACACATGCTGATTTTTGGATTGCTTCATACATTTATCTGCACCCAAGCAACTTTTATTCCAAACTTTTGGAAGCATATTGTCTAGCCAGTCCTAAAATAATGCTGACAACAGTAGCAGTGCCTGCCCTGCTGCATCACGCAACAGCACCATCTGCTAAATGACGTACCTACAGAAGCTACTGAATGTTTTGGTGATAAGAGTTACCTTACCTAATGAAGGAAAATGATAAAACTCATAGAATGTACAGTTTATTCACAACATTCTTCAGGAGGTGATATAAAAGATATACAAAAGTATCTGAGTTTTACCAACCCAGCATGCTAATGCAGGTTTTCAAACAATTCCTCTGCGGCACATGTATTAAACTGCATGAATTTAGACTATTCCATGTTTGAGACAATGTCAGTTATGCACATTGCAGTGTTTTGGCCCATTTGAGAGCACCACCATCCATTATATACAGAAGCAGAGCTTTCAGGCAGAAACAAAAAAGGTATTAATTGATTTTTTTTTTTTTTTTATTTCATTTGCAAATATCACTCCTGATAAGGTCACAGGTTCACAGTGTAACCCAGCATTCAGGCTGGACCCAAAATGACACTGTCCATTACACATTGATCTTTGCTCCAATAAAAGGATATTTGAATCTGTCATAAACTCCCATTTAAGCGAGGTTTCAAGAGTGAACTGTAGTCTGTGTTTCCACTGGTTTCCACAAACACATTTATTCAGATTGTGCTGTCAATTAAACACAGTTTTCATTAAATATGCAAAGCAGTTCATTAACTCATGTATTGTTAACCATTTCAGTGCCGTATTAGTCTTAGCAATGCTATAATCTTACAGCTGCTACTGCTACATAATCCAAAACTTAGATAATTATTCATACATGCTTAAAAGTAATAATTGGACTGGGGTTCCTAATTTGGGAGAGTGCCTTTACATCCAGTGGAGGGTCTTTAAAAGAGGCTCCTCAAACTCTCATTTAAAAAATGGCCCTATAAAGTGTCAGAGTAAGACAACAGACAAAACAATGAAAAAGGGGATCCAGTGACCATTTCCGTATCGTTTCGGTTTCTTACTGCTCTATACAAACAATGTGGGGGGTTATTTTAAGAAGACCCTGATCTAAATCTGTACATTGGTTACAGAGACTTCCTTTTATTAATACACTGATGCATCCCTATTGGTATTTTTGAGCTAATGCCAAAATCTGATGCTTTTTTGAGACATATCTGTTGATATGCAAACACTGATAAAATGTACAATAATCAAAAAAAGAATTTCAAATGCAGTAGAACAAATAAAAACCACTACATTTGAGTGCAGTAGGCATGACAGCTACACATTCAGCTCCTCCAGAGTACAATAAACATGACCCCTGTAAATACAGGAATTAACTGAAACTGTGAAACCAGATGGAGACTGTGTGTCCTTCAAGTTTATAGGATTTCTGTACACTATTTTTTTTAAAGATATCAAATGTCTGCAAAACCTTTACCAACTATTTTTGAACTGTTCTTGACTCTTGGACTACAGGAGCTCGACAGTCTTTAGCAGTCCACCTAAAACACGCTCTCTACCAAACTTACTTTGAATCGCACCTTTTATATTTCTGACATACACAAAATGGACAAATGTTTTGGAACACATTGTTTTTCATATTAAAGTATATGGATTCAGTGTCAATAAAGTCACTGTTGGTGTAATGATTAGGCGTCCCAGTACGGTGTAATAGTCCAAAATGAGCGGGAACAAAATCTTGTTCCATTAACTTACAGTGCAAGTTAGGAAGGTTTTTCATGAGTAATTTTACTTTATAGGCAATAAAACTTTATGTTCCGACAGAAACTGTATCAGCAACTGAATCAGTCACCTTACGAGCTTTTACAGTTATACCAGCCCTTTCTCTTAATAGCCAGCACGGCAGAATGATTATGCTGTTTATACGGGCTGGATCAAGATACGAATCTTACATAATATTGAAAGTATGGTGGTCCTGTATTTAGTTCCTGCTCTATTATGGCAGTAAATCATTGCACACTGTACCAGGATTAAATAAATAAAGAACCTTAGGACATTAAAAACATTACCAATATCTCAAAAGCCTGTTTGGAGGCTGTTTCAACTTTTCAAAGAACCTGTCTAAACTGCTCGGTCACACTTTAAATGTCACATTCATTTACTTTCCTTCCACAGCAGCTCCTGCAAAAAAAAAAACCCTCTCTAAAATTGGTTCCTGCTAAACTCTTGTTATCAGAGACAAACAGTGCAGAGAAGTGTTTGAATTTTAATAGGAAACCTGACCAAATTCAATGCTAATATATTTGCAGTCATCAACAGGTAGTGTCATCATTGCCAGAATCTATTACTATCACTTCCTTTAATTGCAGGGCTGGTAAAATGTTACCGTTTCCAGAGGGACATTGCATAAAATGTGCTGGTGCACTTGATAAAACTGATTGCCAAAAAACATCATTTTATTCAATAGATCATGAACATTTTTGTCGGGATATAATGCAACTGTTTTCACACGACCTAAGAACAAATACTTTCACTTCCTACAGGCTACACCACAGGGCAAGAAAATACCTCCAAATATGTCATTACAGACAGACAGAGAGAGGCCTGCAGCTTTTGAGACGGAATACGTAAAAACGAAGAAGATTCATGCAAATGATGTTCATTCGAAAGTTCTGTCAGCATTTGTTTGAATCATGTTGTAGCACAACGATTGGAGCTGCAGCTGATCGCTTCAGAATTCAAACTGTGGCTAAATTGGAAATCATGAATCACTCTGTCAGTGGCAGTGCAAAGACAGATATTTTATGTCAAAGGGCTCTCATTCTTTACATTTCAGACTTTTCTGGAAGTAATGAGGAAAATAGTTTTTGTGATACTCAAGTGAGTTTGAACATAAGGAAGTGCAGGTTATATAATAAAGGTCATCATCATTTGCATGTTCCCAAACTGAAAGCATTTGCAAGTCCCTGTAGAGACTGTTTGACAGAAGTAAACTTAATTAGAGAGTTTAGCAACATTATGGTACACCCATTGCTGGCACAGATTTCACATTTCACACACACACACACACACACACACACACACACACACACACACACACACACACACACAGTAAGCATGAGCAAAAAATAGTGCCTCCAGCGTTGTGATATTGAGTAACTGACTTGCATTCACAGAAGTGACTGAATATCTTTTTTTGAGTTTTAAACAGAACTAATAATCCAATATCAGTGTCTGACCTCACTAATGCTCTTGTTGCTGAATGCAATTACACCAACGTTCCAACATCTAGTGTAAAACCTTCCCAGAAGAGTCAAGGCTATTACCGCAGTGGTGCTGGTGGTGGTTTGGGGAGCAAGCTATCTATTAATGCCCTTGATTTCAGAAGAAACATGTCTACATGAACATGAACAGATGTCTACAAACTACAAACAACTGGTCTTATAGTATATGTGAAACAATTTACAGAAAAAAATAGAATTAGAAAGGAACTATTTCTACACGTGCCATTCTCCTATCAGGCTTGTCTTTAGTCTCCAAGCGATGGCTAAACATAACAGACCTCTGGGAGAACGGGGGAGGGGGTTGCCAGTAAGGGAACTCATCTCTGTTTGCTTTAGCTCATTGCCCTCCAGCAATATCAGGCCAGGAGACACCTGGGACCATTGACACTAGACCTCAGAGGGGGCAGTGGACTGGCAACCTCCACTGATTAGTTTCTCCAGCATCCGGAACTTCACTCAGTACACGCCATTAGCCTGGGTTCCAGAAGGCAGGGCACATTAGCAACCTCACATGCAGCCTGTTCACCTCTGCAGAAAAGCCACACGACCACAGCAATTACTGACAAACCAATCTGAGGACCTAAAATGAACAAATTGATCAGTCTGACCTGCAAAAACAGTTTCAGTTTTTAACAATTCATCCATGTTTTACTGAAAAACCTCTCAATTTGATGACTTTGGAGCTTGCTATCTCTGTTGCTTTTTCAAAAACAAAAAAACTATGAACTTATTAGTAATTATTCATAAAGTGATGGTGGAAGCTGGAATAATGCTGGAACATTTCTTAGCACTGCTTAAAAAAACATCTCAACATTTTTGTGCAAAACAATGTTAACATTTCAACCATATCTGTTAATATTTAAAGCTGTCTTTAACCTAACATTAACCTTGTGGATAATGGGGAAACTACCTTTGTTGTCTCAATACTTTGTCGGTGCATTTTTTGATTTAAACTCTCTCTTTTCACCTAGCATTCAATATTCTATTCTAACTAAAGAGTAGAGACTGTCTGCCTCAGAGAGCGTTTTTTATTAATAAACCCTGAAGGTCCCAATCTCTCTCGCTACAGATTATTCCAACACACTTAAAGTTGCAACTCTGTATAATAGTAAATTCTGTAAGGCTTGGCCCTGGATCAGAGTCAGAGTCGGAGTCAGGGACAAACAGACAATCCTCTCCAGAGATCCACTTCGGAGTTTCACATAAGCCCTTAATTAGTAGAGTTCTAGGCACAGGAGTATATATAGACCTAAGAAACAATTAATGTGTGAAGTATTTTAGCCCTACCTAGATACTGAGTGATTCTCATTCTACTGCCCTGTGTTTCTCTGCAGTGTTTTCTATGACCCTGGTCTGGATTTTGGATTTCTCTTTTGTCTTGAGGTGTTGTTCTTGGTGCCTTGAGATTGGATTTACTATGTTTTTGCAATGTTTTTGATGTTGCTTCTTGTTTTTGCAAACTGGTATTCATTAAATATCAATTCTTTGTACTCTGGGTTCAAATCTGCGAACGTTACCATTTCTGAGGATACATGTAGCCCTGGCCAGCCACGGCTACTTACATTATTTACATTATTTTTATTTAATATAGACCTCCAGTCATCCAATAAATGTTATTGTAGAGTCATCTATGGTAATAAAAAAACTTTTATAATTCTAAATTAGCATTATCTTAAAGGTCACTATTAAAGAAGTCACATATTTACTGACAGAGTTCTACCACAGATGTGTGAAAGTAAATATAAACTTCATAAACATAAATGTTATGTGTGGTAAACCAAGAAAAATCATTCACTGTTTCATAATCAGCTTTCACAATTCAGACGGTAGCAGTGGCAATGTCATTGTGGCTCAATCACATACTACATGTATTGAGACGCCTGACCATTCCACCAACAGGGCCAATAGTGACATTGCATTAAAATACATTAACTTTAATATGGAGTTGGTGCCCCCTTTTCAGCTGTCACAGCAATCACTCTTCTTGGAAGACTTTCCACGAGATTTTGAAGGGTTTCTGTGGGAATTTGTGCCCATTCATTCTGTAGAGCAGTGGTCCCTAACCTTTTTGAAAACAATGTTTTCACGGACCGGTAACTCATTTTTTGCTAGATTGAGGGCTACATTTTTGACGTATATCACGTGACCGAGACAGCGTTTTGGATGTTTTTTTTTTCTTTTCAAAATAAAAGATTTTTAATGATCAATAAAATTTAGTTTTTTGTCTTTCTGTGCGACCCGAAACCGGTCCACAGCCCGGGGGTTGAGGTCAGACACTGATGTAGGATAAGAACGCCTGACTCGCAATCTCTGTTCATGTTCGTCCAAAGGTGTTTGATGGGGTTGAGGTCAGGGCCAGTCAAGTTCTTCCACACCAAACTCAGCCAACGGACCTTGCTTTGCGCTCTAAGACACAGTCATACTGGAATAGAAAAGGTTCTTCCCCAAACGTTGTGCACACAGTTGGAAGCACAAATGTCTTGGTATGTTGAAGCAATAAGATTAAGCCCTTCACTTTTAGGACCCCAAACCCGGAAAAACAGGTGTGTCCCAATATTTTTGTCCATCTGGTGTAGGTGAGTTTTTAGGCGATTTGCTGGTTATGTTTCTGTGCTTTTCTATTAACCAGTTTTACTGACAGAAACGGGAACTTTGTGTGATGTGTTAGGTGCTATATTTAGATGTTTCCTCCACCTCGGGGTGTCAGGTAACAGGTAAATCCCAGCCTCCTGCGTTAGACATGCCTTAACCAGGAAGCGGCGTGTGAATAACCTACTAGAGGTGTCGTGAGAGTCGTGGCTCCTGGCTTTGGCTTCTTTTGAAACACCTTGTTCAGCCCTGGGATTGCACAATTTACACACTACCCGACAAGCAGTACACGGAAAATGGTGAATTCTTCAGCTCAGCGACACGGTAGGGGTTGTTTTATACGCCTGTATTTAGTAGACTATTGAGACGCTTTTAAAGGTCCTCGTTCACTTCACTTCTCAACTTAGACCCAGACTTTCTCTCCTTGTAGCTACTCCGTTGTACTTCAACTTTTCTTGGGTCGTATGCTTGTCTAACGACCATTAGCTGTCACTTGCTATATGTACCATAGATTTATAAGCCCAATATATATACACACACACTTTGGGTTTAAATTATATAGATATGCAACTTAGTAAAGTGAAATGCGCTACTGTATGGTTTACCGTTTATTCCTTTACTTGGCATGTATAGATATTTCTTTCATGCCATCCTGAACAAACAATGCTGAGGTATTTTTTATTCACCAGCTTTGTTTCCAAGATTCCCTTTCTCCTCAAATGGTGCAACAGTTACACTATCTGGACAAAAAGTAGTGATACCTTCTTAAGTGTTGAACAATACCATGATTCCAACTTTGTGCACACAGTTCAGGGAAGAACCTCATTTATTCCAACATCAATGTGTCCCATAAAGACTCGCTTGGATGTGTTTGGTGTAGAAGAACTAGCTTGGCCCACACAGAGCCCTAACCTCAATCCCATCCAACACCTTTGGGGTGAACTGGAATCTGAGAGCCAGCCATTCTGCTCTACAAAATGAATGGTCACAAATTCCCACAGAAACACTCTAAAATCTTGTGGAAAGGCTTCTGAGATGAGTGAAGGCTGTTATAGCTGAAAAGGGGGACCAACTCCATATTAAAGTACGTATTTGATTGCAGTATCATTAAAGTCCCTGTTGGTGTAATGTTCACGCATCCCAGTACTTTTGTCCATATAGTGTACTTTCTGGCACCTGTTCTCTACATTTTATGGTGTTATAGGAAATACAGTTCTAACCAGCAGAAAACCATCACGTCATGTGTTCTGAATGGGAGAGAAAAAACTGTAACCACGACGACTAGAGTGGTTAATTAAGCAACATGTCCAGATGTCAGGCACTTATTTTGAAGTAATCCTGCTTTCTCAATCTTGCCTTCTGTCATTGTGTTATTATTACTGACTCTAAATATCTTTGTACACTCCCACTTTTTCCTGATAGGGGTACAAATAAATGAGAACTGTCAGCACATGAGGGAGAAGTTGGAACTATCTTGATGCACCACTCCAGCTAACTCTGTCACACTACACAATGCTTCATCCCACCGCAGAGTACCAGCTGAAAGTGGAGTTCTTCCGTAAGCTTGGCTACTCTCCGCAGGAGGTGCAGGCAGCTCTGCAGAAGCTGGGTTTGGGAACAGACACGAACACTGTCCTGGGAGAGCTGGTCCGTACTGGAGCCAGGGCCTCACCCACAGCCAGTCAGGAGAGTGAAGAGGGGGGCTATAGCTTGGGCCAGTTGGGAGGAGGCTCTACCAGGAAGAAGGAGAATTTTCGAGACTCTCGACATCTGCCGGAGGAATCGGCTGAACAAGACAATGACTTGAAACCCATTGTGATTGATGGAAGCAATGTGGCCATGAGGTGAGCACAACTGTGTAATGGCACATAGTTATAAGTTTACAGCCAGGTACTTGAGAGTAACACATTTCCCCCCCTAAGTGTGACATGTTTCAGTGATTTAGAATGAATTCAAAAAAGTATGCAAAATTGAAAATCCAGGCTACTTTCAATTGTAAAACAATCTTCATAAAGACTATGAAAGATAATGACCAACTATTGTGGAAAATAGTTTTTTGGTCATCTGTTTTGGTCACCATACGCAGCTGCCTGTTCTGCCCATTTCCTTCCCACATTCTATATCGAAATCTAAAATTAAACTCTCTGCAATATGCATACGTGTGAGAGTTGCACAACTTTCAAACATAATTATTCTCTTCAGGTGTGGTCTTGTCCTTTTACGTAATCCAGCTGGTGTTATCTTTCAGTGATCAGTTGTCAGTTTTTCAGTTTTTTCAGTGATCAGTTTTGGGTTTTTTTTGCAGGTGGTCACAAGTCAAACACTGTTGTTTCAGTACAACATAAGTTCACAAAGACGTTACATTTTTGTCATGAAATATCTCTTTATGGTCCTTAGGGCTGCACAATGCTTGATTTGATCATTGTTATCACAATATCTGTCTCTACAGTATTGGTATGCAATATGCAAATGAGCCTCTAAATAATCACAGTATTTCTGACAGGACGACCAATCGCAGCTCTGGGTGAATTACTGAATGTTCTGATGAGTAGAGGTCTTCATGTAATCCGACAAAGTTTAATTGTTTTAATCTTTAACCAGAAAAGGTGTTATAAAATCGGTGCATTTTATAACACCGATTTTGTAACACCGAACACCGGGTGTGGCTAAATTCCTATAGTCAGAAAAGGAAATATATTTAAATGTGTTGATTTTGTGACATCACAAAAAACTCTTTTTTTAATTTCGGCCGGTTCTGTAGCTTATTTTCCATATATGGGCTGAATGGACAGGGGGTGATCATACCATTTGAAACAATATTTAGTTCAGAAACATGAAGATAGGGGCCCTTTTATATCTTGAAAGGCATCGCAATCACAATGTGTAGCAGTATAATCGCAATACTGATATTTTGTCCGTATTGAGCAGCAATAATATTAATGACTATTGTTATTACTGTTAAGGTTTTCCAGTGTAGTTAAAAAGTCAACAAACATCTTATTACATTTACATTTACATTTACATTTACGGCATTTATCAGACGCTTTTATCCAAAGCAACTTCCATTCCCTACCTACAAGGGCCAGTGTCCCTGGAGCAACTTGGTGTTAAGGGTCTTGCTCAGGGACCCAGTCCAGAGGCAAGAATCCTACCCACTGAGCTACCTCCACTCCACTCTATTACAACAACATTTGAAGAAAATAAGTGGATAGAAAATAAATAAGCTCAATATGTTTATCAATTTTTTCTTTTTTATTGAAATGTGAATTCTAATGTACTAAGACAGTGAATTTCTTTAGATCTCGCTTATAACAGGATTATACAGTTTGCATTTCTTGTATACATCTTGTATTTCTTTAAATGTTTGACATAAGTTGTCACGTTTCCTGTTCACAGTAAGACGCCTCTACGCATGTTTCTTTTACAGGAACTACTAGCATTTATTTATCCCTGGGCTGTCCGTGTGTTTCTCACTGTCTGCCCTCTAGGGGCTATGCAAATCGTGTCATGCTTTAGCTTGCTTTCCAGAACAATGCTGCCAGACAACTGAATGGACAGGTGTTTGGCAACACACTGAAATAGTGAAATTAGCCTTATGCAAATGTTCTTGAATGTATTTCCCTGTCAAACACTGATGCTCACCCCCCCCCCCCTCTCTCTCTCTCTCTCTCTCTC
>JBBPDB010000007.1:13072959-13083647 GCA_037974465.1 Brachypetersius altus | reverse complement strand
CACACCACGCTCTCCACCGCACACCACGCTCTCCACCGCACACCACGCTCTCCACCGCACACCACGCTCTCCACCGCTCTCCACCGCACACCACACACCACTCTCTCCAACGCACACCACACTCTCCACCGCACACCACTCTCTCCACCGCACTCCACGCTCTCCACTGCACACCACACACCATGCTCTTCACCACACACCACGATTTTGACTGCACACCATGCTCTCCACCACACACCACGCTCTCGACCCGAACACCACACTCTCCACCGCACAGACATTGAACGACCTGAGCCACCTCAATAGAAAACGCTGGCTCTGTCTCTTCTTGAAGTTCCAAGACCAGTTTAGTTTGTGTGTGTGAGTTTGAATCCCAGGACTTCGACTGGCACCACTGATGTACCCTTGAGTAAGTTACCGTCTCCACACACTGCTTCTCTGGTGCTGTGCTGCCCGTCGCTTTCCTTGGTGAATGGATTAATTTAGTTAAATGAGTCACACTGTGTGCTGTGGTGTGTTCATGTGTGACAAAATGGTCCTTTTACACTTTAGGCCATGGAGAAGAAGAAAGCTGAGCAGAGAAGACTACTCCTTGAGATTCAGAAGATTAATGAGGAGAACCTGTGTGCGAAGGAGCATCGGAAAGAAGAGGAGAGGCTGGCAGACCTGCGTGCTCTGGAGTACACGCAGAAAAAACTGGTGAGTGAAGACCAGTTTCCTGCAATGTCATAATGATGCAACCTCAGTAGACTGAGAAAACGTGTGGTCCATCTGCAGTACAGCTGCCTGAAGAAAATGCAATTGCATGTGACGTCTAAGTCAAAACCATATGGGCAATCTTTGCTTGCTAGAAAGCTTTCTTTGTGTGTGTGTGTGTGTGTGTGTGTGTGTGTGTGTGTGTGTGTGTGTG
The DNA here is from genome assembly GCA_037974465.1 of Brachypetersius altus. Classification (NCBI taxonomy): domain Eukaryota; kingdom Metazoa; phylum Chordata; class Actinopteri; order Characiformes; family Alestidae; genus Brachypetersius; species Brachypetersius altus. The sequence goes on along the minus strand of JBBPDB010000007.1, from coordinate 13,082,737 downwards.
TGTGTGTGTGTGTGTGTGTGTGTGTGTGTGTGTTACATATGGAAAAAATACAGCAGTTTTTTGGTAATGTTGGACATGAATACTTTAATAAGAAAATACAAAGTAATCTTCTTAAAGCCAATTTTAGACATCATGGTTTGGTTTGTCTGTTTTTTTTATTTGGGGTTTTTCTCTGAAAAACATTCATTTTCCTTCCAAAATCACTCTGATTTATCAGGAAGAATCAACCTTCTTTGGAGTCACTCTGGGAATTCCCCCACCAGGAAGTTCAAGAGTATTTTTCTTTCGGTGTAACTCTCGACTGCCTTTCATTGTGATTCTTTTATCTGCTTCCGGGCAAGAATTAGTTGAGGCTGCTTCCTTGTTGTAGAGAATGAACCTCAAAGGTGTTCGTAGGTGGCAAATCATGTGCTTGGTAAATAGAATAGCAGCATTATTGTTTCATATTTATTCTTTTGTCATGGTGTAGGGGAAAAAACTGGTCAGACGGGTGTGTTGGGTAAACCAGTCACTGAGAGATAAGCAAATCTGACATGCTGTCGTCCAGGCAGGGACACTCAGAATGCTTTGTTAAATCTTTTAGATCAGTGTGTTGTAAAACATGGTTCATGATTGTCTCATCAAATGGTCATTTCAATTTTGATTCACTGATTTAGCTGTCAAGAAGACACAAACTTTTGCTACTACTTTAGTCCTCCCCATCCCTTCCTGCTGCTCCTCTCCTACCCTGGAGGACCGTGGGAGAAGCAAGGGGAGGAGAGGAGCAGGTGGAACGGAGAGTGAGCAGTGATTGGGCAACAGAACGGCTGATCCACTGCATCATCAGACAATTCAATCTCGTTTATTGATGAACCAGGCTAATCACAACTTGCCCCTGCTGCTCCTAAAGAGACACTTTGGGGGGGCAATGCATTTTATTCATGGTTTTTGCTAGTAATTATACACATTACATGCCTGATTATTTTTCTCTGTTCAAACTTAATAAACCTCAGCAAAAGCAAAATATTGTCATGAAAAAAAATCAGGCATGTAACATGTATAACTACTATCAAAAACTATGTCATTTTACTAAATTCTATAGAAGGTATATGTTTTATATTGACTATCAATAAGGGCTCTAATTTGAGTTGTTGAAAAAGTTCAGATGATGACCTGTATGCACAGCACCACCTGTATAGCTCCACAACAACGTTTGCCAAATGTCAGGGTGTATGGTTATAATTAAGACAACTTTACTGGACCTTCACATTGTTAAATCTATAAACACAGCAAATGAGCTGTGACACGAGTTACTGTATAATACATTGAATACATCTGTTTTGTTTGTGTACGAGACCCATCTACTGTTATTTTCCTTCAATTCCTATCATTATAGTCAAATTCTTGCAGAGAACACACCGACATGAGGCAAACGCAGGACACTGACATGTTGCCCCCTGTGATTGTAAATAATGTGAATGAATAATACAGTGGATTGTAACACTTCAGTATAACTGACCGTCTTTGTGTTTGATTCCAGATCAGCATATTCTGGGTGAGCTGGAACGGAAGAAAATAGTTGTGTTCACACCCTCCCGGCGGGTGGGAGGCAAGCGGCTGGTGTGCTATGACGATCGTTTTATTGTCAAACATGCCCATGAGGTGGACGGCATCATTGTGTCTAATGACACATACCGTGATCTCCAGAGTGAACGGCCTGACTGGAAACGCTGCATTGAGGAACAGCTGCTCATGTACTCCTTTGTTAATGACAAGTATGTGTTACAGCTTCTAAAAGCATATTTTTGTCTGATTTAAATGTTATTCATCTTCATATTTTGTAGCTGTTTGTGTTACGTTGTGAAAGTGTTTGATTTCTTTTAGGAAAGATCTGCTCTAAAGCAGTTTGGTTGATTCTTGTTCACAATACTTTGTGTCCTCACCAATGTTTATTTTGAAGGATGATGAACATGACGAGGTATTATTCTCTCTCCATCAGGTTCATGCCACCAGATGACCCACTAGGCCGTCATGGTCCAAACTTGGATAACTTCCTCCGAAAGAAACCCCTGTTACCGGAACCTAAACGCCAGCTCTGTCCTTATGGTACACACCTCTTCTGAATCTGATATCAGATCTTCACTTCTTTCCGTTTTCACATGCATGCCACAAATGGAAACAGGAGCTGATATACAGATAATGTGATGCGCTCGAATATGTTGGGCATACATATATGTTGTGTTGCCTTTGGCTCTTTTTTACATTTTATATTTTATTTTCTGGTGTCTTGTTATAAAGTCCTTGGATGCTTCTAAATAATTACTATTATTAGTGTTGGTGATGGTAGTAGTGAAAATATTTGTCATGTAATTGAACTTCTTTTCCTTTACAGGGAAAAAATGCACATACGGAATCAAGTGCAAGTTTTACCACCCTGAGCGCGCCAACCAGTCCCTGCGTTCACTGGCAGATGAGCTGAGGGACAATGCTCGACTGTCAAACCCTGTCCACTCCTGTCCGGAGAATGGAGGAGCACTAGGGGCTTCTCCTAGAGGGTCATACTTCGTTTCCTCCCTGCAGCAAGACCTGGAAAATAAACTGACCTTGGACTCCACAGGCTCTTCGCTGAGGAGCCAGTACAGCAATGGCATGCTGCCCTACTGGGATGACATAAACTGCAGCGGCAACCATGCCTCTAATGTAGCTAACCACACTCCCCTGAAGTGGCAGTTTCCGTTTTTACCAAACCCTCCTTCTTCTGGGTTTAGCTCTGACTCTGGCCTTGGCTCTTTTGAGAGCCAGTTTTCAGAGGCATCACGAGGTCTTGAAGACTTATACAGAGTCAGCTCCAAACATCCTGGGCCTTCTTACGAACGCCAAGATGCTTCTGGTCCCTGTAGTTGCTCTTCTGATTCAACTGGACGAGGAGGGCACCAGCAGTTCTGCCGTCTTGCCAAAAGTCCAAGTAACTTTCTTGGTTATGGCACAGCACCTTACCCAAGACCCAATCACGGCTGTAGCATGCCCAACGGTTGGTCTGACCCATATTGGCCTCTACAGCCACGGATAGCTTTCAGCTTACCAGACCCTGTCTGCAATGCTAGCCTCCAGAGAGCCGCTGATGTGTATGAATGCAACCAGTACATGGTCAGTTCACAGGCAGAACGAGAAGAAGTCAGGAAGAAACTCTATGCCATTTTTAACCCATATCATGTGGACAAAGTCATGGGAATGTTCCCAAAGCTAAAAGATGCCCAGCAACTTGCAGCAGAAATTCTCAAACTTAAGTCTAAGGGTGATTTGTTGTAATTGTTTGTCAGAATGTGAACATTTTTTTTGACCATGGTGAGTAAAAATGAAAAGGAAAATGAGATAAAATCTAAATGTAATAATGATCTTGTGATCACTACTTTTTACATAGTGCTGTTCCAGCATTCTGTTCTTTTTGTGGCACATCACATAGTAAATGTGATGACTTTGTATGACAAGAAAGTCAAGTTGTATATTTACATATTCTCTGTATCAACTATGCTTGTTGATGCACATTGCATCTTTTAATACTTCTTATATGTATGGTGTGGTATCATCAGATGTCCTCAGACGGCTGAGATTGCTCAGTGTGTCTATCGACATGCCAACTACAGGAATAATTGTATGCAGCCATTCCACTCCCTTCTTTTGTTTGTGTTTATTGTGAAAACATAATTACAAAGAAGCATTAAACAAACTCTAAGAAACACTGATGCCAATGATTATATTGATATTGATATTATGTGTTTACATTTTTGTCTGACGTTATGTGGATCCATATATATCTACTACAATGCACTAGTATGTGACTGGATGTATTTCACCACCTTTAGTCAACTGACTGCAAATGCATGGACATACAATTAAGTTTATGCATAACTTTTATCTCTTGTTGAGCCACTGCCACTTGCCCAAAGCATATTTTGAATAGACTTGTTGATCATCGTATTTCTCACTAATGAAGCACTTTATATGTTTCTGGTTGTTCTTGTATGTTTTTTTTTTTAAACGTTCCAGTTTCTTTCTTTACTTGAAAATCCACTTTGCCTGTATGGGTTATTTTCCAGCCAATTGTGAAACATTATGATTTGGATAAATGTGAACAATGGAAAATAGTTCTCAGTTATATAACTGGTTATCACAGAAATTCAATACCGCTGACATTTTCCCATTTTGCTATGTTCTATAATAAAAGACGAAGAAATTTAAAGTGTTTCATGCTGGTAGTTCATGCATACAATGCTATTGTGAAAAAAATTTTTAACTGGAAGAAAACGTTTCAATGAAGATGGTGTTGTTACATTTATTAGAAGAAATACTTATGCAGTTTATAAACAATAAAGAGTTAATTTTCATCTAAAGTGCTACTGAAGAAAGGATAGTGTCCAGAGTTAACCTGGTAGTGTAAATCTGATACATTGCCCTTATTATAGACAACATGCAGTGCAGAAAAGAGCCACGTCTTTACACTAATAGCACTCCCCACCCCCTAAAGCCCCAAAACATACTTTGCAATAAATGTTTAACTTAAAGAAAACTTGACTAACGAATGGAATGGGCATAGGTACCGCTTTACCCGGCCCCTTTTTGTTGACCTTACAAACACATAAAATGCAAATTACCTGATTTTAGGCCAAGAAAAATAATGTATGCTAATTCTGGACTTTACCTCATACAAGGCCGAACACATGCTGGCACTGTTTTTAATGCCAGTGCCATCTCAATCCATGTGTCTTTTTAGTAGGTTTTACTGAAGTAGTGCATTTATTGCCACAAGGAAAAAAATAACTGACCTTTTGTGGCCTTAAATCAGTGTGTTCATATTTTGTCTTCATGCTTTCTTGAATACAACACATGAATGTCACCAAATGTCAAAGTGATGGAAACACTGCACAACCACCTACCACCAAAATCAAACTGCTGCTGCTGCTTTCCAGTAAGAATGAAAACAGCATAGTGCTGATGAGTATTGTTCATTTCATCCTGCAATAATAGATTCTGCACTCCAAAAGATGCATCTACAGTTTCTAAACCTGCTACCAGACACCAGCAATCAAGCCATTGTTTATTATGTTTGTATCTCCATGGAAACCTCGCAGGAAATGTACCTGAGCAGTTAGAGGGAAATTTACAGGGGGGAAATTGCAGCTTTCCAAGAAGGAAGTTTACATAGATTTAAGTTGTCCACTCCCAGCAGATAGGCATACTCAGGAAAATGCAAAGCACCTCTATGTAAATCATTCTCTCAAAAGGTGTTTACCTTACTGTTCTTCACTAAAACGTACTATTTTTTCCCTGCTTTTTTTTCAAGGAAGTTACCATACATGGAATGCTATGATGTGCCAAGGAAATTATATAAAGAAGCAAACCAGACAAAGTGAACCCAAACAATTACTCAGACACACTGCATTTTACAGTTATGGTATCATGAAAGTATTACTGTGCATATTTTGTGGCTCAGGAAATAAAAAAAGCTTGATGTAATGACCGTCACGGGTTTTTTCCACTTGCGTAATACCTTTTCACCTTGTTGGCACTAAATCAGACTGTAACAGGAAAGAACATGTTTCATTAATGTGTAATAGGCATACTTCATCTCTTACATAATAATACACTCATTTTTTATGTAAAAAAGGGGAAAGCTGGAGAAAAGGTTTGATTCAGCAGCAGCTGTTAGAACCCGTAGTAAACACTTGCGCACAACAGTCTCAAATTGATGACAGTGTCTGTGGGGACGTCCTGGTATAAATTACCTTCCGATGGCTTAATTAGGTCTGGAAAAACAAGGAAACAAAGAAAAAACCTAAAATATCATTTACAAGCAAATAAACTCTAATGGTCAAAGTTCCTCATAACAGCTAAAGGATCTTGGCTTGTTTGTTTCCTGTTTGGATGGACATGAGTTCAAATAGGCTGGGCAAGGTGAGTATTTACCCTTGCTGTAAGTCAACATCCACATTCAAAGAGTGGGAAATATAAAGGAGTCTACTCTCAGGTGGCCATTGTGTTGGGCTTTGGGACAATCAATATCTTGTCAATTATGAATAACATGCTCCCCTCAACTGTGTCTATAGTGGGCTTTGAACACTGCTGCAAATAGTGAATAATCAAATAATCAAATAGTTGATTGTTCATACTAAAATAAGCAGGTTAGAAATATTTGCAAATAGCAATATTTCACACAGCAATGGACAACATATTCCTGTTGAAATTAAAATGTAAAACTTGGAAATATATGTGAGTTTACATTCCCACATTAATGGGGTGTCTCTACAGGCACTGCAATGCCCAGCTCTGTCTCTCTGGGAAGAAAGAGGATATAAAAGCCTATTCTATTTGAACAATAACAGCTTTGCAGGCTTTTTACAGTGGCTAGGTCATGTTTTATTGATCAAAGACGTTTGCAGTAGGCCTTGGTAATCCTACGCCAGAAAACATACATTGCATCATTTTTAAAATCCCCAAGTAATTTAATACCAATATGATATAAACTCCATTTAAAAAGGTACAATGAGAACGCAAAATATTTATTTTTTCTGATGTGCACCCATAATTCTCTTGGTTGGAGCACATGTCTGTCGGCTGCATTTCAACACCATCATGCTTTAATTGATATGTCTACTCCCAGGCCATTAGCAGCTTGCTGAATGCTACAAATGCACCATGTCCAGGCTTGCTACAGAGAGAGAGAGAGAGAGAGAGAGAGAGAGAGAGATGAGGGGAAGATAAAGAAACACTAATTAAAGACAATTTCTTTTTAATGGTATAATGTATAATGGTGTTTTCATTTTATCTTCCTTTTGGGGAAGTGAACTTTACTGACCATTGTCACAGTTACTTTTCAACTGTTTTATGTGTGGTGGAAGCCATTACCATTCAAAGTAGCACTGTCCCTCATAAATGCCTGTTTGCTGTCCATTCTCTGCCAGCTCCAGCTCAACACCCAAGTGGATGTCTGGTGATCCCTGCAGTCTGCCCAGGTAGCGCAACGTCCCAGTACTGATTCGGCCAGAGGGCAGAAGAATTCGCACCCGGTGGCCAGTCTGGAGGTCCATTGGGGAATGGGGCACAAAGACTCTATGGGGGCCAGTCCCGCTTCTCCATGAGCCGACGCTGAAAAGGTCAGAGGAAGGACAAGAGCCAGTACTTTCAGTTTATGAATGAAGATGCATTTGTTAACACCAAAGCTGCATCTGTGACTTATCATTTGGCCTTTCCATGTAGATGAGTAGATTTGCTTGTAAAAGAGGCCTGCTCTGAGATAGAGAGATAAGTAGTTCTACCTAGTGCTGACAGACATGGCAGAGGGCGATCTAGAGTCAACAGCAGTGGAAAAGGTGCCCTGACTGCTGGCCAGACTGTTTGAGTAAACACCATCTCGCAGTAATCTCATATCCGGCCCTCTGAGCTGCTGAATTTGATTCAGGCCACCTGACAAAAACAAGGAAGCAAGGGGAATCAAATACTTCCCGTTAAGCCTATTGGAATGAGCAGGTGTTGAAACTCGCCCAACTAATGTCATGGAAAATGATTTTGGTGGTAGAATTACTTACTGGAACAGTCATGTTCCTTCTCCTCGAAGCGGTGTCCGTTCTCCAAGCCAGTGTCTGAGAAGACCTCACTCATCTCCTCAGAATCGTTCACCTTGTGGAAGGCACCCCTAACCACAATCTCGGTGTGCAGCTGAAAAGAACATTTACAGGACGCATCTCTCATGTTCAAAGGAAGGTTTGCCTTAAACTACAGCGCCAGCTTCTCTGACATGAATTAAAGCCTCAGCTAAAACGGGAAATTCTTTTAATCTTGTCTTAGGCTTCATCTGGGTCTGGGAAGCTGGCCTACCATGTGCAATTAGGACACAAATTAACACCTAATATTGCTATGACTTTTTTCAACCCTAATGAAGGGATACCCTGTGAGAATTAGATGACATACTATTTATTCCCCCCTGAACAAATGTTTGTCCATTTACCTGATCTCTCAGGTCATGCTGCCTTCTCTGCAGCTCCATAAACCTCATCTCCCATGACGCCCTTTGACTAGAAATCTGATTCTTCAGATCCTGAATCTCCCCCTCAGCCTTCAGTAGCCTCCTGTGTAGGGCACTGCTGCGCTCATGCTGATGAGTCTGCTTCTGAGATTCTGCAGTTGTTTTGTTTTTAGTAGCATTTGTGAGAGTTCAGCAAGTGCAACAGAGTACAGTAGTTCACATTAGATAAATTTGTAGTGTAACCATCCTGCCATCTGCTGGACAGGTAATAGAATGACATGATTCATAAATTGTAAAGCGACTGTAATGTGTCAGAGGAATCTGTTTACAGTGACGTTAGGAATTACATTATCCCAGAGTGTATGTCAACATATGTAATTAAAAACACATTTGTTTACTGTGAATACTTGACTGTGCATGCAAAGTTTATTATCAATATAATTATACATTATACATTTACTTCACTAAGAGCTTCTTTTACAGTTACCTGTGATATGTTTCTTACTTGTAGAATCACATGGTATCCATTGTACAGATTTTATGGCACAGTATGGGTTTACCTATAACACAAACCAGATTGTCTGCGATGCTGCATACCGGAAAACTGATTTATTTATAACTATCAATAAAAAGAAAATGCATTATAACTGATGATAAATTAAAATAGGCCCTACTCACCCAGAAAAACCTCCAAGTGAATAGCAATCCCTTCAGAGTCCATACAACCGCTGACCATAGGACATATGTCACCATTTTGGGACATTTTTAATGCTGCATAATTGCCAGCTGGATGCACAATCCTTGTCAAACAGACATATAAATCAGCACTTAAAAGTAAAGGTGCCTAAAGGGTTCTTTAGACTGAACCCTTAAGAATCTACACATCATGTCTGATTGACTGATTTGGAAACCTTTTTTTTTCAAGAATGAATCTGGGATCTGTTCAGCATTGTCTACTTGTGAATAAATATTAAATAACATTTCATTGAATTATCTCTTAGTATTTCTGCATTCCAGTTCCAGCATTACTAATCTATCCTCATTTAAGCCTCCGCACAGGTTTTACTGATCCACAGACACAGCACCTCTCTCTGATTACATCAGACTGCACAGAATGAATAAATACCTTGATTGAAGAAATGTTGTAACGTAAGGCTTAAGTCCTGCTGTTGTAAGCTGTTAAAGATTCCTACCGAGGACAGATAACTTTCTCCACAGAGCTTTTAGTCACACTGGTCTGTGGAGGCCAACTTGTTGCTGCGACTGATTCTGCTGCTGACGAGACAAGCGTGGCACTAAATCCTATCTAATCTGCTTAGCCACTGAGCTGCATGGTCCAGTTGTGTCCCTACACATACTAATTTTGGTCTCTGATCCTGTTTATCCAAGTCTAAATAACTGTGCATTGTGGGGAAGTTTGGCTTTGTGCTGTGTATTAAATCCTAAATTAAATCCACCACAAACTAGAATTAGACATGCGTGTTTCACAGAATCCCAGGAGAAAGCAGAACAAACCAGAACACATACAGTGATGTCATGAGCCCAGGCACTCAAATGCTACTCTCATTGAGAGGCTCTTGCTGTTCTGCAAAGTTACCACAAGATGGCAGAAGCATCCCTTTCTGGATTCTCAAAGTCAAAAAAACATTCTGAATGACGAAATGCCTGATCTTCCATTAGTGAACTCCTGGGGTTTCCAACTTAGAGTTGCTAAAAGGTCACCTGATAATTTAGATTTATCACACAAGTAGACTTTGGAATACAATTGTTTTTTTATTT
>JBBPDB010000007.1:13051498-13072859 GCA_037974465.1 Brachypetersius altus | reverse complement strand
GTGTGTGTGTGTGTGTGTGTGTGTGTGTGTGTGTGTGTGTGTGTGTGTGTGTGTGTGTGTGTGTGTGTGTGTACAACGCACTGTTTGCTATTCTTTTATGAACCATCGCAGTGTGAGCTGTGTAAAAAAAATTAGAAATACCACTATTTGTGTTTAGTGCATTAGTCTTTTTTTTTTATAGCAGCTATTGCTTCAGCTATATTTCAGCTATTCAGCTACAGACACACTTCCACTAATTGTTATTACTCCAAGATAGATTTTAGTCAAACATTTTTTTCCTTTTGTGTCTCATAATTAATTATATTGTTATATATATATTCATCTTTACTGTTTTCTCAGCTTTTTCCTGGGCACATACAATGTAAACGGGCAGACGCCGAAGGAGAACTTAAATCCATGGCTGAGCTGCACGACTTTGCCTCCTGATTTCTACTGCATAGGGTACTGCTTGTAAATGCTGCCTTTTAATGCTTCTGAATCTTTCAGTGTGCTGTGTTGAAAGTTTAAACAGAGGTAAAAACAAAACGTTCTAAGCTAGATGTGAAACAGGCATACATGTGTTATGACTAAGATAGGAGCTTCTTTTTTGGGAGGTAGTACTTACATTGTTTGGTTTTCTCATTAGGTTCCAGGAGCTGGACCTCAGTAAGGAGGCGTTTTTCTTTAATGACACACCCAAGGAACTTGAATGGATGAAGGCTGTGTCTGAGGGCCTTCACCCAGATGCCAAGTATGCTTTAGTAAGGACTTCCTTAAGTCTTGTAGTGACTTCGTTTTCTGAACGTAGTTTTCTTAGATCTGAAAAAACGAAAATCTGAAACAAGTAACGTTTTTAGCGTCTGATAGTCAGGCAGTTTACCCTATCGAGTTGTTATTTGCATGTCACCAGACAATCTGCTTTGGTCCTATCATTTTTCAATATGTGTCCATGTTGAAAATCATGGTATTTCACGTATGTGGGGCTCAAATTGTCTTGTGGCAAGTTATTTTTAATACTGAGGTGTCAAATCTGTATGTGATGTGTTATGTTTATTTATCTGTTTATTTTGATTGAACTCTGCCTTGTATTGTGGCTAACAGTCAGAGACTGTGTGAAAGAGCAGCTGTTAATCCTTTTGCTGTTTTTTAGGTGAAGCTGGTAAGGCTGGTCGGAATTATGCTACTGTTTTATGTGAAGGAGGAGCATGCTGGACACATCTCTGAGGTGGAAGCAGAGACAGTAGGCACAGGCATCATGGGGAGAATGGTGAGGTTATGTGGTCAAGCAGTTTCCTTTCAGCAGTGTGTGTAATTCTGTACCAGTTTTAGCTGCTCTAATGTCTTTGAACTCACAAGAGCTGGCTGCTATTGTTTTGTTGAAGCAGTTACCCCATCCTGTTTACTATTCTAAATATCACAGATGTCTTGTTTGTTTACATAATTGTATTAATCAAACACCCAATTCCAGTCTCAGAGGGCTGCCACACTGCACTGTTTTACAATGGCTAGAAACTAATTGCAATTTTAAAAAAAGTAATCCTTCAATGTTTCACAATTAAGAATTCTAAAGCCCTCAACCTCTCACTCAGGGTAATAAAGGCGCTGTAGCAGTTCGCTTCAAATTCCACAATTCAGACATCTGTGTGGTGAACTCCCATCTAGCAGCTCATGTAGAGGAATATGAGAGACGGAACCAGGACTATAAGGACATCTGCAGCAGGATACTCTTCAGGCAGCTAGACCCGACACTCCCCCCTTTGACCATCATGAAGCATAGGTAATGTTTTTACAACAAATGTGATTTTTAACAAGTAAGACTTTCCTTAGGTTGCATGTAGTGTCGTTGTGTAAGTGTTTTTTAAGTGTTAATCTGTCTGCAGCACTGTCCTGTGGCTTGGGGATTTGAATTATCGAATAAGTGACCTGGAGGTTGACCATGTGAAGGACCTTATATTGAAAAGCGATTTTGAAACACTTTACAATCATGATCAGGTCAGTCTTAATATGAGTAGTGACGTGTTACCTGGAATAGGGAGCTCTATGTGGTTCTGTGTACCGTGTAACACTGTGTTTTGTTTCAGCTGAAGAGGCAGATGGACGAGGAGGCTGTGTTTGTGGGCTTCCTGGAGGGAGACATTGCTTTCCAACCAACGTATAAGTATGACACTGGCTCAGATCAGTGGGACACCAGGTAAGAATCCTTTTCTGAATGTTAGGCCAGTTCCTGTTCTGTGTTGTAGGCATGCACCATTTATTGGAATCAGTCGGTATTTGCCAATAGCCTAAAACTGGCAGTCAGAATGTTTTTTGTTCTAGATAACTATTTGCTATGTGTTTATGTATATTAGTCTACATCCAGCCTACCCACCGACCTATGTGTTTTACATCCATGCATTCATTTTGCGTAGAAAGTGCAAGCATCAACCAATCTACAATGTTATTATGCTAAGTAAACATTATGCTGATACTGTTAATGCATTTGTGATCCTGCATTTAAAAAAAATAATAATCAGCCACCTGCCATTTCAGGGAACCCGAAATTGAGCAAAGAAATGATCAGTGCTTGCACCCCTGTATAAATGTTTTGATTGAGCTTATGTGTTTGTGATCAGTGAAAAGTGTCGGGTCCCAGCTTGGTGTGATCGCATCCTGTGGAGAGGGAAGAAAATTACCCAGCAGCATTACAAGAGTCACATGACCCTGAGAACCAGTGACCATAAGCCCGTGAGCTCTCTGCTGGAGATAGGGGTAAGAGAGCCTATGTCTATCTAGATCTTGTGGATAATTTATAGCATAATTGTATAATGTTGCCCTCTATTGTTTGTAGATCAAAGTGGTCAATGAAGAGTCTTATAAAAGAACATTTGAGGAAATTGTGCGATCACTGGACAAGCTTGAAAATGAGTGTATTCCATCTGTGTCTCTGTCCCAGAGAGAGGTGAGAGCACGCTGAAATGGTTAAAAATGCTCATGCATTGAGTTATATTCTAATGATCCCTTTTGCCCTCAGTTTCACTTTAAGGATGTGAAGTACATGCAGCATCGCGCTGAGACACTGACCCTTTGCAATGACGGTCAGGTACCGTGTCAGTTTGAATTCATCCAGAAGCTGGATGAGCCAGCGTACTGCAAGCCATGGCTAACTGCCAACCCACCAAAAGGCTTTCTTGCCCAAGGTAAGTACTGCTCCCCGCTGACTCTGCACGTCTAGTTGCAGTACTACTTCAACTGTCATTTGAGGTTCTTACTTCCTGATAGTAATAATATTGCTCAGCGTGCAGTTTCATAAATGAGTCAAGTATCAAGTGGTAATGGTATAAAGTGCAAATCATTTGAGAGTTTTACTGTTAGAATAGGAGTCCTCATAAGGTACAATTCATTTAAAGCTTTTTTACAGACATAAACTGTAAACATGGGCTGGCAAACAATTACTGTAATTGCTCTTAATCATATAATGCAGTTTGTGTAGTTAATCACAATTAATTTAATGTGTCTTAAATGCTCTTGTATTTTCATATTTAACCCTAATTTAACCCTCTTTAACCCTAATAAGTTTCCATTCAAAAAGTACCTGTTATAACTATATCATGATGTATTAATATCATGATGTATATGAAGTAGTTTCCATTTGTCATCATTGACATCCAGCAAGAGCAACAGTTTCTGCATCTTCCAACAAATAAATAAACTCCACAAGGATTTAAAGTTTTCTTTCACTATGACAGATTTCCATCAGTTGGACCTGATGTTGTCCCGTCACTCCATTACTGGTACCTGTTCCTTCAAAAACCTTTGAGTCATCATCCAAATCCCCCACCCCACTGACAAACTGAAACGCTGTAACTGGATACTAGAGAGGAAACCTCAGCCTGCTTAATGTTTCGTTGAACTAATTCCTTATCTTATCATTGAGGTGGGTCAGAAAATAGAGCCCTGTGTTTAAGCCTACTGGACCTTCCTTAAGCTACTTTTTAAAAGTACAAACAGAAAATCATGTTCATTTCTTGACATTATGTTCCAGTAAAATGTGTAATAAATAGACCTAGAAAACAGAAGTAGTTAAAACAAGAGTCAGAGTTTTTGGAGCGTCATAAATGCATTATGAAATGACTTGAGCAGCTGGAATCGGATGTTAGGCAGGAATGAACAAAATTTTGAGCAAATATTGTTTTCATAAAACAATAAGAATTCTTAGTTTGATTGAGGTTATATTTGAACCATTTTCAATTAGGTATGGATTTACATGATTTCCAAATGACCACACTCTGTTTTTAAATATATTTTATACTGTATCCCAACATTGTTTTGGAAACGGGTTTATACATCATTGTTGGCCGAGCCATACTCACTTACCTTGGGAAAGAGATGCAACCAGGATGTATTATAGGAACAGGAGAGGCAGTGTGATGCTATAGGCAAACCTTGGGTACTGTCATTTAAGTGGATTTTACTTTGCCACATGCCAGCTACCTAAACATTGTTGCAGACCATGTACACCCTTTGAAAGCAGTAGTATTTAAAGGCCTCTTCCAACAGGATTATCTGCCCTTCCACAAAACTGTTCAATAGTGGTTTGAGGAAAATGACAGTGAATTGTACTTCACACCCCTGTTGTTACATCCTGGTCCCAGATACCACAGTACACCTTCAGAGCCCTTGTGGAGTTTATGCCTTCACATGTCAGAGCTGCTTTGGCAGCATGAAGGGGTTGAACACAGGTGGTTTTACTGTTATGAGTATAATGTTATCAGTTTATGTTTGTATACAGTCAGTAATTCCAATTTTTCCTCATGAGCCCTCTTACTTTCATTCTCACTCATACAGTTCATGGATTCTTGTTACAGTAGAGACTCTTGGGAGTGTCTTGCTGTTTATTAGTTTTAGCTCTATCCGGCAGAGATAAACTCACAACTGCTTTAAAATTTTAACTGTTGAAAATCTCATCATCATATCCTGAATAGCTGAGAAAGAGATATTTAGAGCTTCTGTTCTGCCTGTAGGAGAAAGTGTGGACATTGACCTGGAAGTGTTCGTGAATCGTTCCACGGCTCCAGAGTTAAACTCGGGTGAGCAACAGCTAGAGGACATTTTGATTCTGCATCTAGAGAGGGGAAAAGATTACTTCATATCGGTCAATGGCTCCTACCTGCCAAGCTGCTTTGGTTCCTCCATTCAGACTCTCTGCCAGCTGAGAGAGCCCATTCAGGAGATGCCTGTCGAGACCATCCACAGACTAGTGAGTGAAAGGTTTTTTTTTATATATATATATATATATGCCCCATAAACATAAAAAAAATTAGTAGATGTGAGTAGCTTTCCAGTAAAAAAGCAAAAGAACACGTAATGAAAAAACATTTTGGGTTGTTAGTAAGTATTTTGTAGTGTTGTAGTTATAATATTATAATAAAGTTATATTGCATTGTATTTTCTTTTAAAGAGCCTGGTGTCATTTAGTGAGCCTAACAACCCCAACACAGAGAAGTCATTAGACATCCCAAAGGAATTATGGATGATGGTGGATCATCTGTACCGCAACGCCTGCAAACAGGTCAGAATGCTAGCCTTACAGTGTTTGTTTGTTCATCACCGGAATTAGACAATGATGAGCTAAAATTAAGAGACTAATCTGTGCGACATTTTTAATTTACTAGCCAGCCTACCAGCAAGATTTAGTATGGCTCACAGAACTATATATTTCATTTTAAGGCCAAATCGGGTCTTGATATGCCTGTTTTTCACTCATGAAACTGTTACTTAAAGCAGGGGAGAGGACCTTGTTCAGCAGCCAGGCCTTCATAGAGAGTTTGAAGAGGTCTGAGAGTGTTTGGACATTTGGTTAGCAAGATTTAGTACAGTTCACAATTAATTATCTCTGGTTTTTTTTTTTATTATTATTTATTCATGTAAGTTGGCATTTAATATAACACTGTGTTTCTATTGCAGGAAGACCTCTTTCAGCAGCCAGGCCTACGCAATGAGTTTGAGATGATCAGGGATTGTTTAGACACAGGCACATCTGACTCTCTCCGTATCCTTCTAGACTTTTCACACAGTATTGTCCGTGTGTAAAAACACTGCTTCCAGTTTTGTGTACACCCTTGACTAAGTTTGCTACTAGCTGGCAGTAACCACTCAGTGGCTGAGGCTCTGCTTCTCTTCCTCGATGCCCTTCCTGAACCGGTGATCCCTTTCTCATTTTACCAGCAGTGCTTGGAGAGCAGTGCAAACAACAGCCAGTGTAAAAAGGTGTGTGCCTTTTAGAGTTCAGATTGTTGCCAGACTTGTGTATGAATATTGTGTGGCCTTTAGTGCACATTCTTAGGTGCACATTGCTCAGACAGCAGTTCTTTACAGCAGTATGAGATTCTATGTGTCAGAATAGTGGACTTAATACACAACTAAGCATTATATTTAAGTGCTGTAATCATCTTTTTCACTCCTGCAGATTGTTTCTTTGCTACCTCAGTGCCATAAAAATGTTTTTAACTACGTCACGGCATTTCTAAGGGAGTTGCTGAAGAACTCCACACACAGTGGCTTGGATGTCAATATTTTAGGTAGGCTTAATGCTCTATGACTATGAAATAGAAATGCTTAGGATGAACTGTTTTAGAATGAATAATAACTGTATTGTTAAGATGTAGCAGGATGTTTCATCTTTACCACTTACTTTTGTATTTGGGGAAAATACAGAGGTATTTTTGTGTATTTCACAGTGGTATATATCATAAAAACTAATGGAAATGAAAGTAAATGCGAGTGAAATTCAAATAGTTTTGAATTAAATTGCTAAGAGATATCATTAACATCTGTAACATCTGTACTTTCCCCAGGATTTCTTTATCTGAGACTGAAATCTATGTTCTGTGTGAAAGAATTGGGCAGCACCACTCTGACTGGGACACAGAATAGACTCAGGAATACTTGAGTTAGGAAAATAATAGAACAGAACTATTAATTAGCTAAATGTGTTTTAGTGAGCAGTCATTGCCACTGTTATTCTGGTTTGGCCTGGAAAGCTTGTCGTGACTAATTAACCATTAACAGTGGAAGCAGTGAAGTAATTAGTCTCTGGCTTTTGCCATTTAAAAAAAAAACTGTTATTAACACCTTGTAAAAGCATGGAATGTATTCGCAAATTGTTGCTCAAATTTGTTGCTAATATTTTAATCGGTTTTACCTTCACATTTAAAATGCTGCAGTGTTGTATTAAGATTGCTCATGCTGATCAAACTGCATTCGTCTTATTTCAGTATTTATATCAGTACTAATGACACATTTCATCCATGATCACTGGCCATAATTACTCACATAAATGCAGAACGAACGAACATTATCTAGAATTGACTATCATTTAGGACATTCAGTTCTAGTTCTCCCATAGAACTTTTCTTTTTCATTTTGGTGTGGTGTCTTAGCATATTGAATTGCAGAAATGATTATTAACCTCACAGAGCTGAAAAAGGGCCTACTCTGAGAATGTTGGCTTATAAGTTACTGGTATGTAGTTTTTATTTGCTTGCTTTCCTCAGTGGCAAGGGTAAATAAATTTCAAAATTTTGTAGAAAGAAACTTCAGACAACATGCCTAATATGCATTAGAAGGCTGTAAACAAGCAGAAGTATTAAAGGGAAAATGTGAAGAAATGAATCTTGTCAATTCAGCAAAGGTTTTAGTCTGAAATACCAACACGCTCATGCTTTGTGATCTCATTGTTAAAGTGGTCTTTATAGTCACCACAGCACAGCACACAGTGTGAACAATGTGAAATTCTTTCTCTGTGTTTAACCCATTCACCGAGTGAAGCCACCAATCAGGGCATCCGGGGAGCAGTGTGTGGGGGTAGTGCCTAGCTCAAAGGTTCCTCAGAGGTGCCACTGGTAGTCCATCAGCTGTCTCTAGTGTTAGCAGCGCATTAAAGGTGACTCAAGTCACCTAGTGAAGTCTAAACACTCAGTAACTACCTAAAGGTGCCTGAGAAGTGGCCTCCTCTATGGGCAAGAACTAAACAGCCTGTTCAATAAAGATCCAGAACCTGTATTCAGTTATTTCTCTGTTGTTTACAGCTACAATATTCGCTGGCTTATTGCTAAGGTCCCCCACGAAGCAAGACTCCACGGAGAAGAGGAAAACAAAAGAGTTTTTACACCATTTTCTGGCCCTGGACTCCCACTAACAGACAACACTGTCGACTTCATGTCTTATTTTACTGCACAATATTTACTTAAATACGTTAGCTGACATTTGTATCTAGATAAATCTTTTTTTTTGTCATCGTATTTGTGTTGCCATTATTAATTCCCAGCCTTTTAACAAGCATATGAAACAGAATTTCATGGAAACGCAAAAGGAGCACTGACTTGTCTCAGTTTGGTAAATGGTTGTAATTTAAAGGTTAGTTTTTGTACTTCAATGTAAATAATGAAAATCTTTTATATTAAAACCAGAATTATGAAAACTATCTCTGTCACCAATCCGTTCTCTTGTTTTGTGATTATAATAAAACGTATTAGTAATATTGAATTTATTATTGTTGTTGTTATTGTTGTTAATAATAATTATTCCAGTAATTATTTTAGTGCCATTAATAATGATAAAAAAATCCTGCTATTACTATTGGTGATTGTTTTTAGTGATATTATTAGTGGGATTATTGGTAATATTTAAAGGTCCTTCTTGGAGATTATTTTACTGTTATTATTGGTTATTCTTATTTTTAGTGGTGATATTAGTGGTATTATTATTAGTGGTGATATCATTAGTAGTGGTATTGTTCTTAATGATCCGGTTATTTTTGGTGGTTGTATTAATAATAATGCTAATAACAATAGAGTGTATTTTAGTTTTAAAATATCTGTGGAGATGTTCCAGCAGCTGTGTGCAGTGCCTGGTCCTCTCCAGATATTCTTCAGGAAGAGGAACTGGAACTCTCCTCTCCTGTTCAATCATGGTCTGCCTGGGGAGGGGAAGGGAGGACAGTGCCAGGGAGCATAAATATTTCAGCACTGGGCGCCTATTTCACAAAGGTAACTTAATTTACTCCTTTAATGTCGTGTGAACGGCGGTGTGGTGTATTATATCTTTATATTTTACGTGGTGGTATTGCCTCCATAGACCACTGCGCTTCAGTCAGTCTCTCAGCTGGCTAGCAGAACTCCAGGAGCGTCATTTCAGAGCTAACCTCCTAGCCTGCTAATATTAAATTATTCTGCTGTTTTACTGTCTTTTTCTCGAAATGTCTAGTGACCATCAACTTGTCTTACTTTAATCTTGTCATTTGTCCACTATAATTAAACTGTGACCCAAAAAACATTTTTAATTTAGATAAAACATCCAATCCACTGTCAAAATCAAGCTAGCATGCTAAAAGTAACACCACTTCTGAATGAGCTTCAACTGCAAGCCAGCCATCATCTCTTGTCGAGCATTTCCAAAACACTCTTGTATTTCGGCGTCATGTTTTTTGACTACTCATTCAGAGCTGGAATATTAAAGAGCAAAATACTGTGGAGACTGCACAGTCTCGTACAATTAGCGGTGTAGCCAGTGGCAGTTAGCTACTTGGTGCTAACTGAGCTAACCGTGACTTTTTTAGTCAAAATAGTGTTACTCTAGATATGTACACAGCTTGCAAAGCAGAATTAAAGCTTGCTTTTATTTGTGTATTTATTTTCGGGAATACTCTAAATGCACTTCTGTGTAGCTGTCTCTGTAAGTTGGTCCTGTTGTCAATTTTCAGGACGAGCTGAGAAACTTCCAGAACCCACAACAGACCCAGTCTGACAACCGTCCCCAACTTCACCCCTCTGGAGATACGAGGGCACTAGACTGTCAGCGCTGTTACTGAATAAAATTATCAGTACAAATATTAATTTTGCACTTCCAGAGGGAGTTGAGTTTAAAATAATCTCTTTTCCACAGTAAGGCAGAATACATTCCCATTGCATTACTTAAATAACGTGTTGAAGGGTGCTTTTGTTTCTATGTTGAATTGTCCACTGTGTCCCTGAACTGGTTTCCAATTTCGCTGACACCCTTTTTGTTTGGAAACAGTTTGTTGCTTCTTAGTGGAGTGTTTTTCCGTCGTTGTTCCAGTTTCATGTACCAGTAAAAAGTGTGTTGTAAACTTTTTATGTAGTTTCCAAGAGTTTCCTGAAAAAAACAGCCGCCCAACATTACTGGAAAGCGCTGTTATTTACACACTCTATGGACATGGAAAAGTATGGATCAGACTTGTTTTCCAAGGTTTGGGCTATGCCCATTGCTTCCAGTGAAGGGAAATCTTAATGCTTCAGCATACCAAGACATTTTGGATGATGCCATGCTTCCAACCTTGTGAACACAGTTTGGAGAAAACATTTTCTATTCTGGAATGACTGTATCCCAGTGCACAAAGCGGGGTCCATAAAGACATGGTTGGATGAGTTTGGTGTGGAAGGTTGTGAGCCAGTCCCTTCTCGTCCAACATCATTGCCTGACCTCATAAATGCTGTACAAAATTAATGGGCACAGAAACACGAAAAGCCTTCCAAGAAGAGTGGAAGCTGTTATCACTGCAAAGTGGGGACCAACTCCAACTTAAAGTCTGTGTATTTGAATGCAATATCATTAAAAGGTCAGGCATCCCAATAGGTTTAGTGCATGTAACCCCTGACTCTCTTGTGAATTATTTTTTTTTTCTGCCTTTTTTTTTTATTTAGGGACCACAAGTACGTGAACAGGCCCAAAAGATTGAGGGGCGTTGGTGGGATCATGGGTGAGAATGGCCCTCTCACTGAGACCGCCATGTTCTTTGAGGAGGACGAAGAAGACGTCGATAAACTGGGCAGAGAGGAGGAGGACGACGAAGAAAAAATGGCTGATTCAGACAAAGATGACGACCTGATACGTGAGCCCTCTTCTTCTTTAGGAAGGGTGTATGACCGCACCACGGTGCTCATAGAGCAGGACCCGATCTCCCTGGACGAAGAGGGGGAGGAGGATGGCCACTGTGGCCCAGATGAGGATGGCATGGCATTTCTGGCCGACGGAGATGGAGACGAGGAGGGGTCCCTGGCCTTCATGGCCGACCCAGACGGCATGTCACAGGGCTACGTACATCACACCATCTCGCCGGACCAGATCCAGTTCATCATCAACCCTGGCTCCACCCCCATGCCCCGAAACATTGAAGGAGCCACCCTCACTCTGCACTCAGAATGCCCAGAGACCAAGCAGAGAGAGGTAAGGCCTTTAGCCTGGCAGAGTATGACAATTCTGCTTACATGGTTTTGAAATGATCTTGTTCAACTTCCAAGTTTTTTTTATTTGTTTGTTTTCCTTAACCCTTAGAACACAAGCGTTAAATTGAAGTTTTTCTCCAGTTTGTGTTGATGCTTAAAGTCTCAGACGTCATGCTAAGCTTTATTTGGTGTTCCCAAATCGCTTAGAACCCATATCGCGTAGACATTTATTTCCAATATCATGTAGAAGTTTATTGGAATTTAAAAATCATGTAATAACAATATCTGCTACTGGGGTTTTTTAAATGACTCCACACGCAAATTAAAATAAATCTAGTTTATTTTAGGTCTTAGAAACAAAAAAAAGCACAAGATCTTTGCAGCTGAGGGAACTTTCAGGAAAGTTTCCAGCCACAAGTGGTTGGAAACAACCCATAGAGGGAGAGTGGTTCCGGAGAGTGGACAAGCGGTGGCACGGCGAGCAGAAGCATAGCAAACGGCGAGCATGTAGAGTGTAGTGATAAAATCTGATTTTAACATTCTGAATTGAGTTCTGTGGGTTATAGATGGTTTCTGGTGTGAATGCTTCCGGTACCAAATTAAGCTTGCATGTTTATGAGAGGGTCGTTACATTTCTTATGGATATTATAATGCATAGCATTGGAATTCCATTGTTTCTTCTCTTCATATTATTACAAGATTGTCTGTCATATGACATGTAGTGTGGAAGTTCTGAAAGGGGAAAAAAAATTGTTTGCTGGGAGAGTGTCATCCCCTCTGGGCCCCTTCTTCCACGTGGTTGCATATGATAGATTTTTTTTCCTAACTTCCCTTGCTCACACAGCTGGTGGTGCAGTAAACGCCTTCGTCTTTGAGTCAGCTAACATCTAAAGAAGTGAAATTGCAGCTCTGTCTAGTGCTTACTTTTAATAGCTACCTTTCCTTTGATAACCGGGTCCATTTCCACTTTCAAAAGGTACCAGCTCAGTGGTTTAGCGGCACATTAATCATCCATTTTGTTCCAGGTTGGCTAATAATGGCTTAGGCTGCATACTAATTAAAATTTGTCTTCTCTTGTTTACCAGTATTGTACTGGTCTGGACACTGTGTCTGTGAGTGACCTGGTAATCACTTTTACTTGCTAAGAGCAGCTCTGCCATGCTGTTATTACAGCATATCATCTGATGATGTAGATGTTGCCAGGACACATCTTTATTTGCATTCCAGAGACATGCAAATGACCCACTGCATTGTGTAATGCAACCCTCCTTTGCTCAGTCTGTCACAGGAGACGGGCTGCGCCTCTCTACCCCATTTAGAAACCAAACAAACACGGATGTAGGCAAGCCAAAACTAAAGCTGATTTCTGAAGTTCGGGGGAATAATAGTGGCCATGTCTACAGAAAATATTTTTTTATGAAAAATGAAGCCTCGAGTCCTGCCGGAAAGAGCTCTGAATAAAATAATGTAGGCGAAACTACATTTCAAAAGCCGTTCACTACTAAAAGAGCCTCTATTGAGGCTCTGAGTGATTTATATTCATTGTAAACAGTGGTCCTGCAATACTGTGGTTATGATGAATGAGATTTGCATGTTGTATGCTCTACCTAATTATACACTGACTTTGTCATATGTATAGGCATGTTTGCTGTTTTTTTAATCATCATTTGATTGTCTTAACTGAATGAGCCATTGTAGGCCATTTCAGCCATCTTTGAATGACTCCATCAGAGCACTGTTTGGGGGCAGATAAAAATCTAAAAATAACCAGCATGCTGTGTGCCTTTGTTCTCTATTTTTCATAGAGAGCTCACTGCCTGGTGTGTGACTCAAATATACAGTTATCTCATCAAACAAGAGGGTTTTCTCCATTTCAAACACAAAACAACGATTATGAAAAGAGTTTTTGAACAAAGCTCATCACCCAGTTATTGCATATATAATCGGTGTTGCATCTAAGAGAAGATGACTTCATCTTGCAAGCCTGAACACTTTCGTTTGGCAAGCAGAGAGTCTGCTTTTTGAATACTGAGTACAACAGGACAATCAGTCAGGTAGTTAAAAAATGAGGCCATTTGACACCTACTTGCAAGAGATCCTGTTTGCATTCTGTTCCCTTGTTCTGACTCACAGTAAGTGCACAGGCATTTCTAAAAGCTTTTGAGTGTATTGTTTGGCTTCGCATACTTTCGTCACTGCAGTCCAATAGCACAAAAATACTGTTTAGTATTCATCATCAAAATCAATCTAAATTTTAATACCTTTTTATGAGGAACTAATAGTGGATGTATTAGTGTATTTATGTATATTAAGCCAGACTACTTGGATATAGAAATTTTTCAGAACTCAGTAATATGAAAGTAACTTGGTGAGTGTAAATATTAGTGCTGGGCCGTTAACGGCGCGAGATTCTTATCGCGCGATAAATTAACTGACCCCCCGCCCCGGACAGAGGGAGCTGGGTCTATACTACGCAAGATATGATGAATTTCACCTTGATATTTCAGTGACTTGTCCGGTTCACGCACGTTTTAAACTTGTCTCGGTCTCTCTGGCGGGGGGGATGTTAACGCCGTTAACGCCAAGATTCCAATGAGATTAACGGCGTTAAATAAATTAATCTATGCCCACCTCTAGTTTTAAATCATGTTGAACTTTTGAAGATGGTACATTGCTCAACATGTATCAATTTGGCATGTGATCCTATTCAGAGGTGAATGTAGCATCAAGCATCTTGCCTAAGGGTGTAGCTTGAGGTGCTTGGCCAGGCGGGGATCAAACCCCACTCTGCTGTGGGGGTGTTACCCACTGTTTTATGCCAACCGCCTTAAACTGAACACCTTCTTAAGTCACTGGGGCATACTATAATCTATTTAATACTGCATTTTAAGAGATAACATGTTATGAATGATTACCTACAACACTAATGTCACTGACAGGTTAAATGAATAATGCTATTGTTACAATGGCACCTGTCAAGGGGATAGGAAACATTAGACAGCAAATGTACAGTGAGGTTTTCTTGAAATTGATGTGTTAGAAATAGAACAATAGAACAAGAATAAGGGTCTGAGGGACTTTGTCAAAGGCCAGACTGCGATGGCTGGACGACTGGATCTGAGCATCTCCAGAACGGCAGGTCTTGTGGGGTTGTTCCCGTTATGTAGTGGCCAGTACCCACCAAAGGTGTTCCAAGGAAGGATAAACAGTGACCCAGTCAGGGTTATTGGTACCCAAGGTTGATTAATGCATGTCTGGAGCGAAAGCTAGCTGGTATTTTCCAGTCCCACAGAAGAGCTACAAATTGCTGTAAAGGTTAATGCTGGCTCATATAGAAAGATGTCAGAACATACCATGCATCACAGCTTCCTGCATATAAGACTGCATATCCACAGACTGTTGAGAGTCCCCATTCTGATCCCTGTCCACTCCCGAAACTACTGACAGTGGACAAATAAACATCAGAACTGCAGCATGAAGCGATGGTGCAGTAAATCATGTTTTGGCAGGGTGGATGGCTGGGTATATGTGCGCTGCTTACCTAGGGAAGGAGTAGCACCAGGATGCACTATGGGAAGAAGGCAAGCATATAGAGTTCAAGGCCCCAAAATCTCCAGGTGTAGACGAGCCTGCATGCAGCAACACCAAAAGTGCTGCCCATTCTTCTTAGGCCTGCAAGCTTTTTCTTAGCAAGCTTATCTGTGCATACTGAAAATAGCTGATACAGCTGATTAAGTTTTGAAAGATTCCCTTACACCAGAACCATCAAGGAAAAACATCATTAAGGAAGGGGAGAGGTGGAACAGTTTGATCAGTTTGTAGAAGACAGAATATAGGCAGATGAATGTCGAATATGTAATATATCTAATACAGAAGAATACAGAGAGCACACAGAGTCAGAGAGGAAACCTCAAATGTGGTTCTTGTCCAGATCACAGAACATGAAGTCGCTACTATTTGCTGTGAGGCAAATACCATAAAGCTTCCAATTTTAACTGTATCCCAAGATCTATAATATCTAAATACAAAATACAGTTTGAACACATTTACATTGAGGCTTGCGTATATTTCTTTTGTGGAGGTCCCCTGAAACATCTACCAAACTTGAATTCATCTTATAGGTCAATCACCAAGAATGTAAAACTGTTTGTATTTGGCTGTTTGAATATACTTGTTGTGTCTGCTAACTATTTGTCTACTCAAAAGGCCGTCTGTAATGCTAACCCCCCTTCATTTGGTTCTTTGTGGTCTGCAGTAGACAGGAAGCTGACTGTCATCTCTACCCCCCTCTGTGTAGGTGGAAGTATGGAGCTGGCCAACCATGGTCTTATCCTCCTGCAGCAGCTCAACGCTCAGAGGGAGTTTGGCTTCCTGTGTGACTGCACTGTTGCTATTGGTGACGTCTTTTTTAAAGCACACAAAGCTGTGCTGGCTGCCTTCTCCAACTACTTCAGAATGTTATTTATTCACCAGGACAGGTAACTGAACACACGGGTGAATTCTTGTTACTGAAAAGCCAACTAGAAATGTGTAGGGAAGTGTAGATGGAATAAATTCTGAAACACTGATGGGGTATATTAGTTCTTTGGCTTAGTTTTTAAGTTTTCTTTTTTTAAGTTAAAGCCCTAGGTGCCGCAAACACCTGGCCCTTGAAGGTCATAATTACTCGGATCAGGTGTGTTGGATTAAATTTGCAGCTGTCAGATGTCTTGGTTGCGTCAAGGCCCTAAGGCAAAGTTAGCACAAAGTGTAAAAAAACTCTTAAGCATATGTCTTCCCAGCTGTGTAGGATGTTAAATGTGTTTAGAAGAGCTGGAATTCATCAGTTTTCTTGTGTGTGTTGTATTCTCCAGCGACTGTGTCCGCTTGAAGCCTGCAGACATCCAGCCTGATATCTTCAGCTACCTCCTCAACCTGATGTACACTGGCAAACTGGCTCCGCAGATAATAGACCCAGCCCGGCTGGAACAGGGTGTGAAGTTCTTGCACGCCTACCCCCTCATCCAGGAGGCTAGTCTAGCTAGCCAAGCAGCCTTCTCTCATCCTGAACCCACCATCCGTCTTTCTACTTCTCTCTACGGCATTCAGATATCAGATCAGCAGGGCACGCTGTCCAGCCGTCTGTCCGCCAGAAGGCAGTCTTCGCCCGTTGACTCAGATATTGCTGGTGTCCCAGATGGGAAATCTCTCTCACAGACAAGCTCTGCATCCAGACTTCAGTCGGACATGGAAGTTGAGGCATCGACGAGTCACGTCCAGTTTAGCAGAGAAACGTGTGAGGTAGATGTTTCAGCCAGTGAGACACCGTCTGCTTCAGCCACTGCCAGCAACAACACCATTCTTCATGTGAAGCCCAGCATCATGAGGAGAAACTCTTCATTCAGAAAGCACTATACGTGCCACATGTGCGGGAGTCGCTTCAACCAGCGGGCGGCTCTAAGGGAACACCTGCTCTGGCATGCCCAGGCTATGCCCCCTGTAGTGGTGGAGACAGGAGGTGCTGCTTCCCCGGTAATGCCTGGAGGAGCCGCCACACCTGAGGCTGAGGAGGTTCTTACAGGGGTTGGGGCCACTGCAGCTACCCCTGTCATGGTGGACATGGCCAGTGATGGTGAACAGCCTCTTTTGGGCACCAAAGTCTCCCCACTTGCTGAAACGGCCGTTGCAGTCCCTACAACCGCAGCAGCAAGCTTGTGCGCCGCCCAGCCCCAGGCAGACACGCCTCCTCCGTCCGACATTGCTGACATCGACAACCTGGAGGGAGCAGTAGACGTGGAGCGAGAGGTCAAGAGAAGGAAGTATGAGTGCTCCACCTGTGGGCGCAAGTTCATCCAGAAAAGCCATTGGCGAGAGCACATGTACATCCACACAGGCAAACCCTACCGCTGCCGAACCTGCGGGAAGAGCTTCTGTCGGGCCAACCAAGCCGCACGCCACGTCTGCCTGGGCCAGGGGGCCGAGTCGGCCTACCCCATGGTGGACAGGCAGAGCATGGAGCTGTGTGCGGCCGATGACTCCAGCCAGATGGAGGCCCTGTTCCTGGGTTCCTCAGGGAGACCCTACAAGTGTAACGTGTGCGAAATGACCTTCTCCAACACCAGTGAAGTCATCAGTCATATGTGCTTCAACCAAGGCATGCTCTCCGACGGCAGTGTTTTGGGGGTCAGCGGGTTAAGTAGTGACAAAGTGGCCAAAGATGAGGGTTCTGATTCATCCAGCGGTGGACCGTTAGTAACGACCATCAAAACTGAAGAAGTCTTGGTCGAATAATACCATGCGTCCTATAATTGTTCTCTCTCTCTCTTTTTTGTTAAACATGTCACTTTTTCAGAGGGTATTCTGATAGATTAAGCTAACAATATAGGTGGGAAAATGAGTTGTGTGCATGATAGGAGGCATTTTCTACTGAATCTGTTGCTTTTCTGCATTATGGTCTAGGTAAAGGCTAAAGCAGGGATGTTTTATTACACCGCAAAGCTCAAACACACACAACTACGTGCTTTACTTTTTTTTTTTTCCTGCAGTCTTCTGTTTGGTTCCTTCTGAGTGGCCAATTCTGGTTGTTCATATGTTGAAAGTTGTGGTTTAAGCTTTTCCTCTTTATAACTGCCAGCAGGAAAAGGAAGTGAATTGTAGTAATCACACTTCTAGTCCCTCTGTTGCTCTGTATCGCCATTGTTTGGTAGGCTGATCTGATCAAATGAAAGCTGGGCTGCTTTTTTTCTAGCTCCGTATGATTCTGTGATGACAACGTCAACTAAAACGTCATGACTTTTAAGCAATAGGTAAATGAAGTAATCTCAGTATGTGAGCATTTCCACTGGCCAAAGTGTGTCATCCCTTCTCTTATATATATTCTCCACCAGGGAACCCCGGTGTCTCTATTCTCTTGGGCAGCTAAGTGTGGTGCTTGTTTTAAATCTTATGAGGCAAAAGCATCCGACCAGTACCTCAACATGGTAAAAGAATTCAACTTTAGACTTACTTTTGTTACTCTGTTATAATAAAACCGACATCACATAGCTGTTCATCTGTTGTGTCTGAAATCTGACCGCACTCGTTGCCTCAAAGCCTTCAACAAATGAAAAGGTTTTGTGAAATTGTTTAAGTGCTCAGAATGTGCAAAATGATGACATAAATGAACAAGACCCCTATAAATATATAAGAAGTCACATAGTGCAATCAGTCAGTTACAATACTTGAACCCCAGTCTGTTACCTGAATGCCAGTTTAATATCTTATTTTTAAAAATTACTTTATTTGTGCCAGCTTGGGTATCCTTTATTAGTGCTGGCACCATTGCCACACAAAATTAGCAGGATGTGATAATTGTCATTCGACATGGCTCTGGATAAAACAGGCTCTGGCTCTGGCTCTAGAGGTGGCGTCAATAAATGTTTACAGATGTGCCATCGTTTTCGTTTTCTTTTTTTTTTTTAATCGCCATTCTCTTTGAACCTGTTACTAAATATGTGTTTCTGGGTGATCCTACACAGACATAAATATCTCTGCTTCAAGGGAGAATTTACTGTCCTTCGCAATGTCATTCTTTTTTTCTTTTCTGTTGCGAAAATCCAATGTTTTGCTTGAAAGTGGTTTGTAAAGCCCTTATTTTTTAGTTTGGTATAACTTTTCTAATTTTATACACAGTACTATATTTACAAAGAATTTTATATTGCAAATGTATATTGCAAGATGCATTCAGCGTAGAATATAATCAATTTTAGCGTAGCACAAGCGTATGTACATTGGTTGTCTCTTCAGATACAGTCTTTATATTGATATTTTGATCTGGTTTTAATTGTGTAACCTGCTGTCGCGTTGTTGTTCGTTGAGTTGGATTGCCAGTGATGTTTTTTGCCACTGCTGTCGAAGCACTGAAATCTTCTAGGGACCCGACTGCTCTCGATGAAAGTGAAGCAAGACGAGACGTTGCCGGATTTGCCAGCAAATGTCTGGTTGTACACAGGGCAGTGGACATTTAATGCAAAATAACCACGTTTTGAAGCTGCAGCCTCCTTTGAATGCCAACAGTACCCCAAAAAATTGAGCAGCTCTTCAGACAAAGAAGTTCTTTACTTTCAAGTAGCGTTTTTAATCGTTTCCTATTTTGTTGAAGGGATAAGTATTGAACTTGCCTTTCAGTATCTTTAAAAGTATTATTTCCTCAGCAGTCTTTCTATAGCCATGTTATCAGAAGAGCAGTCAGGAGCGCTCTGGTGACCGTTCCAATAGGGCTGTATGTGAACTTAATTACTACTGAATGGTTGATCAGAGACGGGGTGTGATGCCATCCTTGTCTTTATTCTCATGTTCCTTTATAATTGAGATCCCTGGTGTCTGTTAATGAGTCCTGTTTGTCACACATGTAACCATGTCTTGCTTTTTGTTGTTACTGTTAAGTATCTGTACATATGCAAATTGTTAATCTGTTCTGAAATTAATTTTTGAGGCAGGTTTTTTAAGGGGCTGAAGACCCCCTCCCCCCCTCCTCAAGCGCACAAACCCCAAAGCGAAGGCAAACAGACGGTATACTGTGATCTCTTCCAGGTCCTCAGGAACGTGAACAATTACTGAAAAAAAGACTTTTGATGCATTCTGATTGTGAATAATAAACAATAAACTTTTTTTAAACAAATATAGACTAAATTAGTGTTTGCTGCTCTCTATTATTTGAAGTCATTCATAAGAAACCAATAAACCAAGGAGACGTTACATTTCAAAACCAGAATGGCTGTTTTTGACCTATCTTAAAGCTAAATACAAATATAGCTCTTAAAACAGTATTAAAATCAGAAATTAGCTTCAGAATACCTGCAGATGTGTCAGTATAGCCCACATTCAGTACAGTCCAAAGTCAATGGCCACACCCTGTCAAACACATTAAACTAAATAGAGATTAAACAAAATTGCATTACACAAAATAACTACTTATAAAAGCAATGCTTTCCCTTTCATATCAATTTGATTTTCCCTTTCTTTGTGCAGGTGGATTCTCTTTGATCTCAGAAATCTCTCCTTTAGTACATGATGTGGGCCAGCTGAGGTGTGTGTGTGTAGCTGGTTGTGTGAATATTAGTCTCTTAGAAGGAAAACAATGTCGGGAAGGCTTTAGTTTGGAGGACACAGCTATAGCTGGGCTTAGGACCAGAAAGTAAGACAAATACACTGATCAGCTACAACTTTAAAAACACTGAGGTGAATAACTCTTAAATCTACAGTTCTGGAAAAAAATGAGACCACTGCAAAAATATTCAGTTTCTCAGGTTCGATAGATGCAAGTATTGAACTGAACAGCTTTGCTTTAGTTTTTAAGTACTGCTGACGATATTTCTCCTAATTTTCAAATAAAAAAATATATATATTTTAAGCAGTTTTAAAGGAAATGACAAAACATCAAAATAAAAGAAATGCAGTGTTTTCAGAACTTTTATAATTCAAAGAAAACACTTTTGTTCACTCGAACAAAACAGCAACACAGTAATTACCTTTGAGCTACTTCTAGTAGTGTTTTGCCATGGGGATGCTGATTTAAAAATAAATTGCAGCTCTCTCTTATTTTCCCAGAGCTTTATGCAGTTCAGCCATAAGATCTTGGCTTTCTTGGCTGTGAGGTTGATGTGGCCCTAATCAGTTACACTGTAGATCTTTACACTGCATTTTTCCTGTCTCAACTTCAAGATAATGAAAATGATTCATTTTACCTTTTAACTTTGTTCCTGCTTTTTTCGTCCTTTTTTAGTCATGACGTTTGCACATTGTCCTGGCTTTAACACAAGTATTTCTGTATACTGAGAAAGCTCATCTAGTAAATACTTCATACAGTATGTTTTATAATAAGCATAGTCTAAATACAGTTGTTTCCTCAGTCCAGTACTTGCACATACCTGAGAGCTGCAAAACATGAAAGATATTACAGGACTGTAGTCCTGGCCAACCTCATTGCAAATATGGGGATAAACTGCTGTCAAGGGAAACATATCTGTGTTGTTTTTTTGTGACATCACAAAAACAGCGAATTCAAAACAGGCAGTTTTTGCCGCTTAGTTTCCATACTGGACCTAAATGTTCCATACGGTTTAATTACATTTACATTTATGGCATTTATCAGACGCTTTTATCCAAAGCGACTTCCATTCTCTAACTACAGGGGACAGTCT